>CP025658.1:14762627-14774502 GCA_003576665.1 Ipomoea trifida | reverse complement strand
GGGGGGGGGGGGGGGGGCAAAGGATGGAAATGAACGTGACAACCTTAGTAAGGTTCAACTACTTTAGGAGCAAGCCGATGGCCCAAGGGAACTACATAGACCTACCTCTCATGGATTCTTTTGGGTGCTAATAGGGGGTAGAGAGGCTCATGAGCCAACCCTATTGGAGACACATATTTGCATGGAGATATCACACATTTGGGTTGGTGGTGGATGAGTTCGTGGCTAGTTTGGAGATTACAGGACGGGTTAAGGACCTCACAAGTTCTATTATCAAGTTTCGTGTCTTCAACACTACTCACCATATTTCGGTTGACACTTTGGACCATTTGTTGGGTTTCTACACCCATGAGGAGAAAGATGATGAGTGGTATTGGATTACAATCTCTCGCCTAGGATTAGATGGCAAGGGTCAAGAGTGCATGGTTTGTAAATTGCTACAAATGATCTGAAGGTGGTTAGGTGTTTACTAACACATTCTTGGAGTATTAGCAGGACAAACTTTAACAAGATTTACCGTTCCGATCTCTTCACCCTATGGAGTATGGACCAAACTTGTGAAAAGCGGTCGATGTGCCTGGGCAAGGCGCACTTGCATGGGCGAGCGCTCGCTTCTTCTCGCTTTCCACCTAAGCGAGAAAGTTAGGAAGCGACACTTAAGCGCGCTTTATTACGTGGTTAGCGACTCAACGACAATCAGGAAGAAAAAAAACCAACATGCAAAGCTCTTTGACACGTACGAGGGTTTTAATTTTCCGCTTTCTACAACTCTAAAACTCAAAACGCAAAGCTCCAAAACGTCGATTGCAGTGTTGCGACTCCAAACCTTGGTTCTTGCCTCTTGCGACTCCAAAGTCTACTGCCACCTCCTCACAACCGTCTACTACGGTGTTTCTAAATCATCTGCTCATCGCCAAGTCGTCACCTTGCAGAGGTAAATACAACGCTGGTGATACTGTAAAATATGGAGGCAGCAGTACACAACAAATAGAACGTGTATTATTAAGGTGCAAACACGAGTTGGAATACAATGGGAGCTCGGGACGATCAGGCTTTGATCAGGCGGTCGGTAGTGGATTAACTACGCACCGCAATAACAGGGCTGATCTAATCTCCCGCCCTCCAAAATCCCTTCTCTCTTCCATTAATGCGGCTTTTATAGGTGTAGAGGGGAAAAGTTCCGTTCCTCCGGCATGGCGGACGCGTGTTGCCCATGCATCGGACCTACCCTCGGACGACACTGTCATCATACACGTGGTGACCTAGATTTGACCCTGACTGCCAGTAATGTGATTGGGAGGTCGGACAATAAAAGAGGACTCCGACCCTGACTCGGACTCAAAAGGTAACGACTGGGGTCAGCTTCTTACTACCGATCACCCAACCTTACATTCCCGGGTCGGATTCCAAAGACTAATCGGGCCCCGAAAGAAGCTAATACGGATCAAACGCCACTGTCCGTATACCGGGAGGATATTTCCTATCAAGTAGCCCCCTTCAGCTCGGAATCTGAGATGTTCGGGTGAAGAATTTGAGTAGAAAAGGTACCGTTACCCACCCCCCGTGCCTGAGCACTCGCGACCGGACGTTCCGAAGATTTAATTTGAGTACTGCATAGGCTCATAGAAGACCGGTGCGGTCCCACTCGCATGAACAGGTGTCACCTGATGCGACGCGCTTCGAAATCCGTGCCTCTACTTCGGGTGACGATTCGCTTCCCTACACCTGCCCCTATAAATAGGGAGGTGGCTTCTGCTTAAAGCGCTCACATTTTATCGCCTTATCAGATCGGTGACGTCCGACCCCGGAGACCTACAACAAGCATTTTCAATTCCGTCTTGTCAAACGCGAAACGCACTTCCGCTAAGCTTTTTGCTCGCTCCACTCTCCTTTTTGTAACTCCCCAATCCTCCATCTCGGCCCTCAGTCTGGTCGGGTTTCTAAACCGACCTCCCTACCTTCCTAGGATAGAAAAAATGTCAGGCTCGGATAGCCAAAATGTATCAGGTCGGGACTACGACGCTGGTGCCGAAACCGAGGTCGACTTATCGGGGCGGTCCTCCGAGAGCTCCGTCTTTCGCCAAATCGAGGAGGTCAAACACGTATCAGAAGCTTCTGCGGGAGGGGAAACTCGGCGGCAGATATCTTGGCCATCCACAGAAGAGGTTAGCACATTTGGTCAGGGAAAATCGCCTCGAGTGGTCCTCGCGGCGAGGTTCCCCGACCTGGACGCATCGGCCATTGCCGACCTTGCCTCCAAACTTAATCACCCTCCCATATCAGGCGGCGAGGAGGCCAACTCCTCGGCCCTCCTCACGGTCGATGTCGGTCCTTCTGTGGTGTTATCGACACCGTCGGATGACACCACCTTATTTATGAGGAGCGAAAGCGTGTAGCAGCAAGGGTGCTTGCTGACACACGCTGAGATCGAAGAAGCTACCGAGCTTCTAAGGGGTCGGGTGCCATTCAAGGTTCGCTGGTCCTTGGGAAATATCATAGATCGGCATAGGGACAATTGGATCGGGATTCATCTCGACTCCTTAAAGGCCCCTCTGACCTTCCTCTTTTCACCTTTTTTGCTCGGGTTCATGAGCCATTATCGGGTCCTGCCGGGTCAGATCATCCCCAACGCTCATTGCACCATAGCATACTTTGCTCAAATCTGTTCCGGCATAACTTAGCATGTACTGTAGAACTCTTTAACTTCTTGTATGATGTCCGACCTCTCGCCGGAAAGTACGGTGGGGGCTATCTGATGGTCCAATCGCGTGGGCACCATTGTACCATCTCCAAGATTCCAGATAGCAACAAGGGGTGGAAAAATCGAATCCTCTTGGTGGAATATAAATGGAAGCTGCCCATTCTCCGGGTTTGGTCGACACGCTACACCAAACATACGTTCCCGGCCCGGACACGCACTCTGACAGACGCAGCTGCTAGGATTTCAGCTGAGGTCTATGATTATTTCATATTCCGAACTCCCGAAGACTATAAAAGGGCGCAGCTTGAGGCCCATAACTATAGCCGAGCTGAGAAATATGAGCCAAAAGCAGCCCCCGACCTCAGCTGTTGCCCCAAGCCGTAGTGAAGGTCGTCAAAACCTGTATCTGCTATCGATTTTTATAAGGCATCAAGATCGTCCTCCTGGACAAGATACTTCTGGCATGTTTGACTGTACTCACCGCTTTTCTTTTTTAGGTATGGTGCTTGACAAGGGCTTTATCACTGCCGCGTCAGCACCCCGACCATCCCAGATGAAGATTTCACTGGGGTCAAAGAAAGTCGCCGAGGCTAAAGCTGCTTCTGAGTATGTGGAGCAGACGACTGCTGCAACCGCGGCGACCCAATCTGCCGTCATGCCGACCTCATCGACTGACCTCTAGATCACCCGGGCCGCCATCAAGCGAGGAAAGGAGAAGAGCATCGATCGTGAGGTCGAGGAAGTTCTTCCTTTAAAACGAACAAAACGCTCTTCCTCTCGCCCATCCGAGCTTCTGGACGCACTTCAAAACAAGGATGACGGCGTCGACGCCCATCCGCGATCGGGTGCCCAGCCTGGACGTAATCATGAATTGGTCCACCGATCAGCTGGGCGAGCAGATCGCTAAGGACATTCTCAGGGTAAGCCCCCCCCCAACTAGTCGCTCATAATCCCGTCCCACTTCTCCTTTTCACCTTTCTGCTACTGATCGGGTTTTACTATACAGCTGTCATATACAACGACCGACCTTTTCTGCTGAGCAAAAGTATATGAGAATATCATGCAAAAGGAGGTCAAGCCTTTGCAAAAACAGATCGTAGCCAAGGATGAACAGATCAAGGACTTGGAGGCGAAGTTGAAGTCGGCTGAGAACAAGGCTACCACCCTAGAGCGGGAAGTCGCTCTGGCAAAGCAAACCGCCGAGGAGGCTGAAAGCCGAATGAAAGACATCAACAATTTGGCTCACTTTATCTGCAGGGACTGCGCTTCAGCCGAGCCTTTTCTCAAGGCCTTTGTTCATACCGAGCTCGGGGACAAGCTCGTGTGGGTATATGGTCAATAGGCATTCACGTCCAGGTGTCGCGCAATGCAAGCCAAGGTGCGCACGGCCCTGACTGATGGTATCGAGGAGGGCCACTTCCCCGCCGTTCTCGACCTGCTACCCAATGAAGTGGCCGATCCCAGCCCAAAGCCTTATGCAGAACCATCCCCAGCCCCTCCGAGCTCAGAAAAGCAAGGCTGACTTGGCGTGTTATCGCCTTATTTTTGTTGAACTTGCAGAGCTCGGCCTGCTTATGTGCCGAGCATAAGGACCTTTGTTGCGAGATTTGTTATGCTATGATCGACTTTATCTTACTTCGAATGAGTTTTTGTTAAATTTTCTAAGCGTGCTGATCCACTAAGCTGAATGGCCCCTACCCTCGGCTTTTCAAAGACTTTTAAGTTCGGAACGCATTCCCAAGAAGGGCACCCTGCTCCCATCAGCCAACTTAAGGCCATCTAGATAGGAAGACCATTTCGATAGGGCACCTTGCTCCCATCAGCCAACTTAAGGCCATTGAGGTCGAAAGACCATGTCGATCGGGCACCTTGCTCCCGAGATGGACACTTTGCTCCCATCGGCCAACTTAAGGCCATCGAGGTCGGAAGGCCATTTCGATCGGGCACCTTGCTCCCATCGACCAACTTAAGGCCATCGAGGTCGGAATACCATTTTGATCGGGCACCTTGCTCCTATCGCCCAACTTAAGGCCATTAAGGTCGGAAGACCATTTTGATCGGACACCTTGCTCCCGAGATGGGCACCTTGCTCCCATCGGCCAACTTAAGGCCATCGAGGTCGGAAGACCATTTCGATCGGGCACCTTGCTACCGAGATGGGCAACTTGCTCCCATCGACGAACTTAAGCCCATCGAGGTCGGAAGACCATTTCAATCGGGCACCTTGCTCCCGAGATAGGCACTTTGCTCCCATCGGCCAACTTAAGGCCATTAAGGTCAGAAGACCATTTCGATCGGGCACCTTGCTGCCATCGGCCAACTTAAGGCCATTGAAAACGGCCAAACCAACACATACATGAGCCGAGTGTAACTTCTAACCTCAACCGAAACACCAGTTTCATTACATAGTCATGCGGTTACAAAGGCTTGGTACATTCTCAAATTCTACTCAATGGTAAAACAGAACAAGATGCTCAGAATTCCAAAGCCTATCCACCGCCTTCCCGGTGGTCGTCTCGAGTCTATAAGTTCCCGGTCGTATCATTACTGAAATCACATAGGGTCCTTCCCAACTTGGAACAAACTTTCCAGTGTCGGACTTTGAGGTTTCTTGACCCTTCGATTTTTTATGATATTCCATAATCCGTCGAGCCGCGACCTCTTTTTTTTCTTCCAGGCTGTCTAGCTCGTTCGATTACCATTCACTCGTTGTCATCCTCCCGATAGCCCCTTTTCCGGGAGGTCGGAATCCAAGCTTCGATTGGCAGGCAAGCTTCCGCGCCATAAACCAATGCGAAGGGGGTTTCTCGGGTGGCTTCTCGAGGAGCTGTTCGGTATGCCCATAACACATATGGCAACTCGTCAACCCAACTGCGCCCCGCATTAAACAGCTTCTTCTTTAGGCTGTCCAAGATCGTCCGATTTGCATTCTCTACTTGGCCATTCTCCTGGGGGTACGCTACAGATGATCGGACAGATTTTGTGCCGACTTTCGCCAAGAAATTTTGAAAATACTAGCTTTCGAATTGTTTCCCATTATCTGTGACCAAGTGAACGGGAACTCCAAAACGAGAAATGACGTTTCTCTACACGAAACGAGCGCACTGCTATGCCGTAATCGTTGCCAAGGGCTCGGCTTCGACCCACTTAGAGAAATAGTCGATTATGACAATCACAAATCTCTTCCGTGCTGCTAACATCGAGAAAGAGCCTATAATGTCTACCCCCCAGCGAGCAAATGGAATAGCCGTACTGACCGACTGGTAAAAGGTCGCGGGTCGGCCTGGGATGTAACACCCCGTAAATTCGTTCAAGCCTTTCAAACCGTTAATTAATTCCTTGGGCAATTTAATTAATTCCTAATTGGGCTAATCCTTCCAATTTAATATATATATACTCTTATATATATATATGTGCCCATGAGCTTGATTTAATTATTATATTCAAGAGCCCAATTAATTGAATTATTCTTGTAAGGGATTTTATTCAATTTGAGCCCTTACCCTTTTGTAATTAAATATTCCTACAAGCCCAATTTATTGATCTTACATTATATGATATATATATATTAGTCCTAAGACATTTCTATGGGCTTTCTTATATTAATTCTTGTAATAATTATAAGGGGTGATTATTTAGCCCATTTTGCTAGTCTTGAATACATATATATAATTAATTCTTGTGACCATTATAATATAAGCTCAAGCCCAATTCCTAATAAAGTCTTACACTCAAATATTGTATGTATCCCTAGTATATATTTTGATGATCAAATAACCTAGAAGCTTTCACTCCTCTTCCTCTCTCCCTACACACTTACACGCCATTTCCTTCTTCATTTCACCCAAAATTGATCTCCATTTTCCTACAAGCTTTCAAGTCAAGATTGCTCTTTTATGGTTGCTTAGGAGTGGGTAAGTTCATCTATCATAGGATCCATCTTGCATTGTGTGTTTATAATAGTCTTTTAGCATATTCTTACAAAGTTCTTTTGGGGTTCTTTGGGAAAAGATGATCAAGGTGAAGGTGGGGCTTTGTGATCTTGCTTAGGGCTTCTTGGAGTGGGGAAAAGCTATTCAAGGTAACCATCCATGTCCATCAAACTATTTTCATTCACTCCTATTCTATTTGATATTATTTGGTGGATTGGAAATCCTGAAAATCCCTTGTGATTAGCCTATCTTGTTGATTCTATTTGTTGGATGTCATCTTGATCCTTTGATTAGTTTTGTATGATCATTGATGGTTTGGATTTCCATGTTTTTGGCCTCTAAGTTGTATGAAATGTTGATGTCTTGGTCTGATTATACTCTCTGGAAACATTTCTTGCGTGTCTGCTTAGCTCTCTGGAATCTGGATGTTGTTTGACCTTGCGGAGGACCAAGGCGGTATAATGTAACCCGCCGAGGTGATCCGCAAGGCCAAGGCGGTAGGTTTTGGCGGAGAGGGTAGTTCCGTTGAGGAGGCCCGTTCCCTTCTTGCGGAGGAGCGTGGCGGAGGTCTGTGGACCGTCGTTGTGGTCCGCAAGGTGTCTGGGAAATTCGATCCCAGAGACTGCTTTGTGATGTTGTTGTCTGTTGTTTCTCCTTTGTTTCTGAGTATTGTTGGATTGTCTTGTTGGGTATTTTACCATGCTTTTGGAGTATTTATCCATGTCTCTTGTTGGATATTTATTGCCTTATCTTGGAGATTTATTCATGTCTTTAGTTTCCCCTTTTGTACCCTTTGGTCTATTGATTCTTGATATTCTTTCTATCTGGGAGTTGTTGGTGTTCATAGATGAGATGAACACTTTGTTGGTTGTTTTGGGATGATGTTGGAGTATGAGTATGTGATGTTGGGTTGTCGGTTCTTGTTGTGCTATTATTATTGTATTCGGGTTCATTACCCCTGTGATTGGGTTCATTACCCCTGTGATTGGGTTTATTACCCCTGTGATTGGACTTAGGTCCCTGTGATTGGGTTCGCTACCCCTGTGATTGGGTTCGCTACCCCTGTGATTGGGTCGATTCACCCCTGTGATTGGACTTCGGTCCCTGTGATTGGACTACGGTCCCTGTGATTGGGTTCATTACCCCTGTGATTGGGTTCATTACCCCTGTGAGTGAGCTTTGCCTTTGTGCATTCGGGTTTGAGTTTGGGTTTGGGTTTAGTATGATGCTTAGTGGTTGTTGTTGGGTTTCCTTTCGATTCTTGAGATATGAGTCCTTGTTCATTCTGTTGATTATTCCTTATGCTTGTGTTCAGTTAGTACCTTGGATTTGGTTCGTTATTATCTCATCCTTCTATCTTTGGATTTCGGCTTTACTTGAATGAGTTTTGGTTTATGATTCATTCAGTTTATCCTTGTTGAGTATCTGATTTGAACTATGGCACAGTTCGTTGGTGTTTATATTCTATATGGGTGTGTAAACCTATTTACAACCTTACTATATATCTATACTTCTTTGCGGGTGTGAATGGTGGTTGCTTAGCATTCTTTTGCTAATGGTTCTTTGTGTGTTTTCCAGGTATGGAGTAGTCTACGTGAGCGCGCTAGAGTTCTCTCTTTTATGAGGATGCGTAGACATAGTTTGCCTTGTTTAGACTTGGTTTTATTTGGGCCTGTGTGCCGTTGAGACATCATGTTCCTGTTTTTAGAGATTTGAGTATTCATGATTATGGGTTTCATACTTTGAGGATTGTTATTATTATTCCCGTTTTTATAAGATGACAGTTTAGTTTATTCTTGTGTTTAGCCTGTGCATCTAGGCTGTGATTATACCTAGATGTGGCATGACGCCCTTAGGTTTTAAATTCGCTTCCGCTATGTTTGGTTTGTTGGTTGAGATTGGCAGCTTTTATGTTAAGTTTTAGCTATCTCAGCCTGTATGAGGTTGGGGTGTCACATGGGATCTTTGCGAATTTCTAGCAAGGTTCACATGCTCGGACGAGCCTTTCGTAGTCCAGCTGAATGGATGGCCAATAATATCCTATCAGCATGATTCTCCGAGCTAATGACCGGCTTCCCGGTGGGCCGAGCATAATCCCGAATGTAACTCGTTTCATCACGATGTCAGCTTCGTACGCGTTGAGACATCTCATCAAAGGACCCCCATTTGATCTCTGATACAATCGTCCTTCAACTACTTGAAATCTTGGGGCCCGCAGCTTCACTTTCCGAGCTCGGTCTTCTTCCTCTGGTAATTTTGCGTCCAACAAGTATTCTTTTAGGTCAGAGATCCACTGGTCTTGAACAATATCAATTGGCTCAACGGTCAAAGGCTCTATGCAGGCCGCAGTTGCTTTCATGATTCTAGCGACCATGGAGATGTATTCGGGAGCTTCGTGCACGAGCCTAGACAACATATCCGCATCAACGTTCTCAGTTCGCGGAATATGGACGACCTTAAAAGCTTCAAACTTCGCCAATACTGCTAAAGCTCGATCTCTGTACAGAGTTAACTTGTCTCCCTTCGTGACAAACTCTCTGGTCACTTGGCCGACTACCAGTGCCGAGTCGATGCGGGCTCGGACAAGTTTGGCTCCTAGAAGTTTAGTCTGTCGCAAACCGGCTATCAAGGCCTTGTACTCTGCCTCATTGTTGGTGGGCGAGAATCGGAATAAAATGGCATAGTATATCTTGAATCCTTCGGGAGTTGTGATGACGATTCCTGTTCCCGAGCCTTTTTTCCCATTAGATCCGTCAGTGCTGACCTCCCACCATTCATTGGACTTGCTTGTACTGTTATTGGTCTCGACATCCCGCACGGTGCATTCAACAACAAAATCAGCTAAAGCTTGTGCCTTTACCGCAGGTCGGGGCCTATACTCTATGGCAAATTATGTTAACATCATCGCCCATTTGACCAGCTGACCTGAGGACGTCGAAGTTCGCAGGATAGCGCCCATCGGTTGATTAGTAAGTATACGGATATTTCGACCTTGAAAGTACGGAGCTAATCTTTTTGCCGCCGTGACCAAGGCAAACACCACCTTCTCGAGCCGAGTGTACCGAGTCTCCGGTCCCTATAATGCGTGGCTGACATAATAGACGGGCATTTGCACTCTCTCACCATCAACTCGGCAAAGAACCGCGCTGACAGCCCGATCTGATACTGCTAAGTACACATCAAGGTCTTCTCCCGGCTCAGGTTTAGACAAGACAATTAGGGACGCTAAATATTCCTTGAGGTCTTCAAAGGCGGCTCGACTTTCTTCATCCCACGTGAAACCAGTAGACTTTTTAAGGATCTTGAAAAATGGATGAGCTCGATCAGCTAGCTTTGAAAGGAAACGGCTAAGCGCCGCCAATCGGCTTATGAGTTGTTGCACCTCCCTTATGCTGGTCGGGGGCCGCATATCTAGGATCGCTTTTATCTTAGTTGGGTTTGGTTCTATGCCTCTTTTGGTCATCTTGTACCTGAGAAATTTTCCCGTTTGAATGGCGAATGTGCACTTCTTTGGGTTCAATCGCAGGCGATGACTCCTCATAATCTCAAAACAGTCCCGGAGATGACCGACATGGTCAGATTGGCTGACACTCTTTACCAACATGTCGTCGATGTAGGCTCCCATCGACTTCCCCAAGAGTTCTCTGAACACGGCATTGATCATCCTCTAATAAGTAGCCCATGCGTTCTTCAACCAGAACGACATTACACGATAACAATACAACCCGTTGGGGGTGACGAAGGCGGTTTTTTCCTCATCATGCTCGGACATCATTATTTGGTGGTATCCCTTGAATGCTTCCATGAAACTCATCAACTCTGCTCCAGCGGTCTCATCCACCATCTGGTGTATACTCGGGAGCGGGTATGGGTCTAAAGGGCATGCACGGTTCAGGTCGGTGTAGTCAATGCATATGCGCCAGGCCAGTAGCTTGGGCACCAAGACCACATTCGCGACCCACTCCGGATATACGACCTGTCGTATGTGCCCGACCTTCAATAAGGCTTTGACTTCCGCCTTCACAAATTCCCGTCTGTCAGAGGACATGTGTATTTGCTTTTGTTTTATCGGTTCGAAGGTCGGAATAGTAGATAACCGATGGCAAATCACAGTCCTACTAATCCTCGGCATATCCTCAGGTCCCCAAGCGAAAATATCAGCATACTCGCGCAGCACCGCTAGAATCGAGTTCTTGAGTTAGGGATAAAGAGCCGCTCCGATCTTAACACATTTCTCTAGGCAAAACTCTATCAATGAGATTTCTTCAATGGCTTCCGAAGGTTCCGGTTGCTCTTTCTTTTCTCCATCCTTCATCCGAGCTATAGTGTTAACTCAGGACGTACTCGTTGCCTACTTCTGAACTGCCCGAACATAACACATTCTGGCAGATCGCGGGTCTCCTCGGAGTACCCCCACACCTTCTGGGGTTGGAAATTTCATACACAAATGCAGCATGGAAATGATAGCCCCCAGTTGGGCAATCCCAGGTAGGCCCAAAATCGCATTGTGGACACATGTTAGATTTACCACTATGAACTCCATTTCGAGCCTCATGATCTTCGGGTAAGTTCCGACTTCGACGGGGAGGGTTATAATGCCCTCCAGATGAATCATGTCGCCTGTAAAACCTGACAGGGGGGGTTCGGACTGGCCTTAACGTCGGGTCCTCCAATTTCAGCTTGCGGAAAGCTTCCGGGTATAAAATGTTAACACTGCTTCCTGTATCAACCATGACTCTCCAGACCTCAGCTCCGCATATATCGATAGTGACCACTAAAGCTTTAGCCGATCGGTCACCTCCTTGTGGCAAATCATGGTCGGTGAATGTGATGGGTTCTTCTTTCATCCTTTTGCCTGGCCGTCCTAACTCGATAGAGCATACCGGCAGATCGCGGGCCCAGGCTTGACGCTTGTCGGGATCATCTCTGCCCTGAGGGCCACCAAAGATGACATGGATAACTTGTTTTGATCCTTGCGGCGGGGGTTCCTGATCTGGGTCGGGTTCTTTTCCTTTGCCATCTTTATTTGATTTCTTGAAGAGCTTCTTCCATGATCGGTGATTCTTCTTTTTCTTTTCAGCAAACTGGACCACCTCTCCCGACCTGAGAATGTCCTTGTTAGGAATATAGTGTAATTGTTTTGATGAACCAAATATGTATTTTAGACCCCCCAATTTTATTTTGAGTCTAGCAACATTTTATGTCCAAAGTCAAAGCCTAGTCAAGATTAGCAACGACGGTT
>CP025658.1:14718706-14748652 GCA_003576665.1 Ipomoea trifida | reverse complement strand
ATGAGGACATTGCTTTAGACACTCGCCCCGATAAGCATAATCTGACGGGTGAGCAGAGGATTCTGACTTTGTTGGTTGGGGAAAGTTTGTTGCCCAACCGAAACAACAGCCGGGAGGTTACGGCCATCGAGTGTGCTTTTGCGTACTTCCTGAAGCATCGGGTGAAGTTTGATTTGCCCAGTCTGATGATCTTACACATGGATTTCTGCAAGACAGTCAAGAGGCGCAACCGGCCGTACGGGATGGTTCTGAGTTGGATATTCCAGAAGAAGAGAGTTAATGTCACCGGGGAGTTGGCTAGGCAGCCGGTTCACAGCACGTTCAATGCGCCGAGTTTGCAGTTTTCTGGGCTGTTTCAGGTAGAGGGGAATGAGTATATCACCGCTCACGAGCTGAGTAGGATGCCAGCCGCCGAGAGCAGGGAGCTGATTGAGCGCTATCACATTCCGCATAAGAGGTTGCGAGGACTAGTCGCGCCTCAGCAGGCTGAGCAAGCAGGTGATGAGGAGGATGATGAGTCCGAGGAGGAAGCTGAAGAAGAAGAGCCCGAGGGTGAGGCTGACCGAGAGCATCGGAGGAAGGAGCAGCAAAATACCCAACAAAACAATCCAACAATGATCTGAAACAAAAGACAACAACAACAACAATAGCAGAAAGTCGCTCTCTGAAACATTTTCCAGTGAACTAGCGGAACCTCACGGAACACAGTTCTCCGCCGACCTCCTCCGCAAAGAGGAGACGGTCCCCCTCAACGGGCCTCTCCCCTCCGCCCAACACTTCCGTTGCCACCTTGCGGATCGCCCTAGCGGTTACATTGTGCCGTTCGGGTCTTCCGCAAGGCCAACCCCAAATCCCAGATTCCAGAATCAAGAACAGACATGAACAAATACCATTTCCAGAATACACACTCACCAAATACACTCACATTTCATCCCATTTAGAGTCCAAGAATAAGGAAATCCATAACATCATTGATCATAAACACAAGAAAGATCAAGATGAAATCAACAAGAAACATCCAAGAAATAGGCTATACAACAATAATTTTCAGGATTTCCAACACCAAGATCAATACATATAGAGTAGGGGAATAAAATAGTTTTGATGGACATGGATGGTTACCTTTGAAGCGTAATTAATCCAAAAGCGTACCAACTCAACGCTCATCCCATAAGCTAGTTCATAATTGTGAACCTGAAGAATTAATATAACCTAATATCGTCACTAAGACTATTAATAACGCTATTGATATTCCTAATCGGTCCATAATAGTAATAACCTATAACCCATGCTCAAGGCTAATATAATATAACTATATGAATCATACTTAATCTAATACTATAACAAGGTTATGACTAATAATACTAACCTATAGTTAAGATATAATACTATGACCAATACTAGACTATAAGCTTAATATTAATAGACTAAAATATTACCTTAGTCATGCTGCCTGCCGCTGGAATTGAACCCTCGCCTACCAGCTCAGCATTCACTGTCTACACCACTGCACCACAACGCCTCTTGGTGTGAAGATCCGCGACCACTAGCTTATCACTCTTACCGCAAGCCTGCGGTCTTCATTGGCGGAGAAGAATCGCCCGCCGAAGCTCCCCGCCACAGTCCTACGGAGAAGGGTATGCCGCCGTGCCGTCCGCCGCCTCGCCCCGCTGCGTCTTGCTCACTCCGAACGGGGGAAGGAGAGCCGCCACTTGTTGCTGGAAAGACGATGACGCCGGGAGCTCTACGCTGATGCCGACGACAGGGGAGGGCTGCCGATGTCGAGCTGCGAAGCCGGTTGCGAATCTCTACGCGACTCGCCGGTTGGGGAAGGTAGCTCGCTGGTCCTCTGCCGCTGCTGCGCGTCGTCACGACTCCGCCATGGCCGTCTCGTTTCGTTGCCGGGAAGGTGCAACGACGCCTTTGCTGTTCCATGCCCCGTCAAGTGTTGTGAAGGTGAAGGAAGGCCGGAGAGGAAACCGCCGGTGCCCGCTTGCCACCGCCGTCGAGGAGAGAAGCGCCGGAAGAGAAGGGGGAGAGAACGTCGTCGGAGTTCGTCGAGGAGGGAGAGGCTTTGCCGTCGCCGTGATCCCTTACTGCTGTTGGAGTCCACCGCCAAGGTTTGCCTCGGTTGCGGTTGGCTGGAAGATCCTCCATTGCCGTTACCTGGAGCACACCGCCGGAATAGGGGAAGACTCAGCTCACCGGAATTTTCTTCGCTAGCTGGTGACGAGAGAGGGATCGGAGAGATGCAGGAGAGGGAGGCAGAAGGGCTGCTGCATGAACAATCTTACTATAGATAGTATGGTAGGTATCCATTTAGGGTAGTTTCCTCTTTTGGATTTGGGCTTGACATCATATAGTTTTTGGACTTAGGGTAATGTATTGGGTTCATAGATTATAATACAAATAGTATGGAATGGGCTACATTAGATTGTTGGATCAATTTAGAAGTTGGGCCAATTTTGATTTAAGGCTAGGAATGAGTTGGATCATCAACCATAGCTTATAAGACATAAATAAATAAATAATCATGGACTTAGTATAGTCTCTTATAATTCATGTGGGCTCAAAAATGTTTATGTAGGAAATATATATATAGCTATAGGAATAATTGGGCTATAGATTATTATTATCACTCATAACAATAAACTATATATATATATATATATATATATATACAAGAGTATATAATCCCGAGCCCATAGGAAATAATTATACTTATAATTATTTAAATAATTATTTAATAAGGAAATAAACCCCTTATAATATTCAAGAGAATAGTAGGAATTTTCGGGGTGTTACATATGTGTTCTCTTTTGGGGTTCTTTGGGTAAAAGATGATCAAGAAGGTGGTGGGGCTTTGTGAGCTTTGATTGAGGCTTGGCTAGGTGGAAAGAGCTCCTTGAGGTAACCACTATGTCCATCAAAATCTATTTTCTACACTCCTATTCTATATGATATTCTTGGTGTTGGAAATCCTGAAATTTCTTGTTGTTTAGCCCTATTTTTTGGATGTATTTGTTGGATTTCATCTTGATCTTTTGCCTAGTATTTGTTATGATCATTGATGGTTTGGATTTCCATATTTTTGGCCTCTAATTTGATGCAATGTTGGTGTATTTGGGTCTGAATATTACTCTCTGGAATGTTTTTATTCGTGTCTGTGCTTGGCTCTGGAATCTGGGAGGTGAGTTGACCTTGCGGAAGTCCGAGGCGGAATAATGTGCCCCGCCAAGGAGATCCGCAAGGCCAAGGCGGTGTAGGTGAACGGTGGAGGGTGGCCCGCCGAAGGGATCCGTTCCCTTCGTGCGGAGGAGGCAGGCGGAGGTCCGTGCTCCGCTGCTGGGTTCCGCAAGGCTCCTGGGAAATTGTTTCCAGAGAGCAGTTCTTTGTTGTTGTTGTCTGTTGTTCCTCCTTTGTTTCTGATTATTGTTGGATTGTTTTGTTGGGTATTTTACCATGTTTTCGGAGTATTTATTCATGCCATTTGTTGGGTATTTATACCATATCTTGGAGTATTGATTCATGTCTTTGGTTTCTCTTTTTCGACTCTTGGTTTATTTAATTCCTTGAATTCATTACCTGGGAGTTGGTTTGTGTTCATAGTTGAGATGAACACTTTGTTTGGTTGTTTTGGGTTGAGGTTGGAGTATGAGTGTGAGATGGTGGGTTTGTTGGTATCGGTTGGAGGTTGTTGGTTGGTTTGACTGTGCTACTAATGACTATTGACTATTGACTTCTGACTTTGGACTTCGGTCCCTGTGATTGGGTTGATTACCCCTGTGATTGGACTTCGGTCCCTGTGATTGGACTTCGGTCCCTGTGATTGGACTTCGGTCCCTGTGATTGGGCTCATCACCCCTGTGTACCGGATTTCCGGGTTCTGACTCTTGACTTCTGACTTCTGACTATGTGATTGACTTGGCATGATGGTTGGTTCGAGGGTTTGGAGGTTGGAGTTGGGATTCCTTCTTGGTTATTTGCTTGTGAGTCCTTGTGTTTATCGGTTGTTGTTCCGTTGTTCTCGGTTACGGTTGGTTGTTTCTTATGGTTGTTGTTCACTTGTTATCTTGGTTATGGTTCGTTGTTGTCTTATGCTTTCGTTGTTGGATATTGGCTTTGTTTGGATTAGTCTTGGTTTATGACTCGTTCAGCTTATTGTTGTTGAGTATCCGTTTTGAACTATGGAACAGTTTGTTGGTGTTTATATTCTATATGGGTGTGTAAACCTATTTACAAGCTTATGTATATCTATATCTCCTTGCGGGTGTGAATGGTGGTTACTTAGCAGTCTTTTGCTAATGGTTCTTTGCGTGTTTTCCAGGTATGGATTAAGTCTGAGCGCGAGCGCGTTAGAGCTGATCTCTTGAGGACGCTTAGACTTAGTTTTATGATGTTTAGACATTGGTTTTGGGCCTGTGTGCCTTTTGAGATATTATACTCTTGACTAGTATTCGGTTCTTGTTAAACATGAATTGAGGATTTATATTATTTATGCATGACAGTTAGTTCGTTTCTTATGGTTAGCCTGTGCATCTAGGCTGTGTTTTCTACCTAGATGTGGCATGATGCCCCTTAAGTTTTAAATTCGCTTCCGCTATGTTTTGTTGTTGGTTGAGATAGGCAGTTGTTGTGTTGAGATTTATCTATCTCAGCTGGTGTAAGGTTGGGGTGTCACAGCAGTTCGATCATCCAGGGGTTCGATCTCCGCCATCGCACCTTTCCATCTTTCTATGAAGGCCGATAGGGGTTCTCCTTCTCTCTGTTTGGAAAATTCTAGCTACGTGAAAGGCTTCCTCGCGGTTTTGGACATAGCGAACCAGGTCATGAACTTCCTTGCCAGATCGGAAAATCCTGCAATGGAGCCTGGTTCTAATGTTTTAAACCACTCGACAGCTCTTCCCGTGAGGTTTAAATAGAAGGCTCGGCACATCACGACATCTGACACCCCCATCATTAGCATATTCCCATAGTAAAAATTTACATGGTCCTCAGGGTCCGTTCGGCCACTGTATTCTTTATTACCGAGCACCCGAAGGTCGATGGGATAAGGGTAACCCATGATTCCCTACTTAAAGGGCGTCCTAAGCAGGTTGCTTTCTATTTCGGTCGGGCGTGTTTCCCCTTGCTTGCGCTTCCAACGATTAAATTCCGCCCTGACCTGGTCTAGTATCCCTCGAGCGATTCCTGGCTGAGAACCGTGATGATCTCTCCGACGCCTCACTCGGGATGAACTAGCCTCGCTGGAATCGGCCTCTAGACTGGCAGCCGAAATACTCATAAAATGTCGAGTTTCCTCCACTCGCGCAGCTCGGCGCCTCACCAGGGGATCTATTTGATCAAACACACTTATTCGCGGCGGATCGGCTGCCACCAAGATTTGGGGTCACTCGAATACACTTAGCCGGGACAAAGCTGGTCGTCGGACAGGCTCTGATCCAAGCGACTACAAGCCGTTGATCTCCTTTCCGACGCTACTCGACGTAATCCCAGGGCCACTGTTGCGGCCACTTCCACCGTATTAGGCTTAGGGGGCACTGGCACCGGGATCTGAACCGGCGGATAAGGGATATGGCTGAGCATAAAATCTCGGCGAGTTCGGCCACCACGACATTCCCGGATCCATCGGGTACATCGGATATTGGTAAGGGATCTGCCCACCTGGCACTTGAAAATGGTTGTCCTGTTGAATGATATTAATCGGATACGGTGGTGGGACTCCGGTCATGTTATTGGGCTCTAAATGAGAGCTGAAACGAGAGCGCAAGTCTTGACTCTCAGCTTCCTGTTCGTTCAAATAATCTATGTATGGATACGTGTGAAGACCGGCGAAGGGTGTATCCGACTTTCCTGTCGCGATCCCCACAGACGGCGCCAAAAATTATACTGTAAAATATGGAGGCAGGAGTACACAATAAATAGAACGTGTATTATTAAGGTGCAAACACGAGTTGGAATCAGGCTTTGATCGGGCAATCGGTAGTGGGCTAACTACGCACCGGAATAACAAGACTGATCCAATCTCCCACCCTCCAAATTCCCTTTTCTCTTCCATTAATGCAGCTTTTATAGGCGTAGAGGGGAAAAGTTCCGTCCCTCTGGCATGGCGGACGCGTGTTGCCCATGCACTGGACCTACCCTAGAACAGCACTGTTATCATACACGTGGTGACTTGGATTTGACCCTAACTGTTGGTGATGTGATCGGGAGGTCGGACAATAAAAGAGGACTCCGACCCTGACCTGGACTCAAAAGGTAACGACTAGGGTTGGCTTTTTACTGTCGATCACCCGACCTTACATTCCCGGGTCGGATTTCAAAGACTACCCGGGCCTCGAAAGAAACTCATACGGATCAAACGCCACCGTCCCTATACCGGGAGGATATTTCCTTTGAGCTGGGTTTTATTTATTTTTAGGTCAATGTGGGTCGTTGACTGTTATTATGGTTTAAGACTTTGAGGCTTATTTTTTAAATAGTTAAATATAAAATATTTAGTATTCTAGATTTTTAGTATTTGTATTCCAGTGGGCAGTGGAGTTCTGGGCTTCTGGCAGTAAACTAGGCAGTGAATGTCTAAAATATTTAGTATCAAAATATTAAATTAAGTTGTTATTAATAATGCATATATTATTATTTATATTTTATATACACTTATAATTAAAATCTTAATTCACTTGATTGTTGATTGTTCATTGTTGAATACTTTATGATTTTTAGGTGAAAATTATCATTTATCATAATGCCTAATCCAAGAAATCAAGATCTGGGATGAGATCATTGTACAACGGTTTTGGATAAGAGCACAACGCATGTGCGTTGTAAGTATTGTGAAAAATTAACGATGGGTGGTATTTATCGGCATAAATTGCATCTTGTGTGAGGAAATAGAAATGTTATGGCATGCACAAAATGTCCCCAAATTGTTAGAGTTGCAATGAGGGAATTCATGCAAAATAAGAAGTAAAAAAAAGGAAGAAATGTCTTCAACGGGTGTTCCTCCTAACTTCAATTGATTTCCTAAAAAAAAAAATCAAGCAATGAGAGGTAGTATGGGATCTTCTAGCAAATCAACTAAAGGTCCCATGGATTTGTATTTTAATACAAACGAGCACCAAATATTGAAAATGTCAAAAGGCGATGAGAGTGTAACATTGGATGCATGCAAGGAGTTGAGGGAGAGAGCTATGGTGCAATTTTTACGGTGGATGTATGAGGCCGGACTTCCATTTAATTGTGTTCAATACACCAAAAGCTTACAAGGTTTTACTGAGTGTATTGCACAACATGGCCCGAGAATGAAGCAACCTTCCTATCATGAAGTTAGAGTGTCATATCTTAAGAAGGAGGTTGAGCATGTTAAGGAGTTGTTCAAGCCACATGAGGAGACGTGCAATATATATGGTTGTTCTTTGATGATGGACAAGTGGACATATAGGAAAGGTCATGCATTTATTAATATCCTAGTTAATTGTTCACTTGGATCGTATTTCCTCGACTCGGTAGATGTTAGCAAGGACACAATGGATGCTAACAAAATACTAGAGTTGTTTGAAACTTTTGTCAATCAAGTGGGGAATGATATAGTTGTGCAAGTCATATCAGACAATGCTTTAGAGAATGTGAGAGCTGTTATATTTAAAATATTTATTCTTTAATCCTTTGTAGTTTGTATTAATACTTTAAGATTTTTAGATGTTTAAATTTTTAACTATTAATTATTGACACCTATTAATATGCCTAGGAATGGTAATACAACTCAAATTTAAATTATTTGTAATATCTTTACATTTTAGTATATATAAATTTTGATTTATTTGTTGTTTTAAATTATTGATTTACTCCAATTAATGTGTTTATTATTATGTACTTATTTGATTTTATTATTTCTAAAAAATATTGCAGTGGTTAGCGAACCAAATAATATATATGCAATTAACATATAAGATTTAATATTACAAATAGCATATGCATTCATAGTGGTGTATTTAAAGTACAGATCATCATATGAGAATCGTCTAAATACTGATCCTTTTTATGTTTTTTAAGAAAACGAGTTGATATTGCAAATAACTGTTGGTTCTTCAATATTTAATCCAGTTCATTCGAAATTTAATGGTGAGCAAATTTATTTTTCCAATAGTTTATACGCATCTATTTTCTTTTGTATAAAATGCAGTCATAAATTTTCCTTCCTTCCTCAATGTAGTTATAACAAATCCATTCCGTGCATCGCACATGTGAAATACTAGTAATAATAATAAGAGTTAGTAAGGACAAACTTCAAATATTTCACGGGTAATCTTGAATTACCTAAGGGAAGGTAGATAATTAGATTATTTGAAATATTACATTATTATTGGAGTTTATTACTGATTTGGGCCATTGACTATCGCGAAATTACCAATTTGGTTCTAGACTATATTTCTAACACAATTAAGTCCTCCACTTTGAAAACTTTAACCACTTTGGTCCTCTTCGTCTATAAGCTATTTAATTTGAGGGTAGTTTCAAATATTCAATCACTCCATGGGCTGCCAAATCTGTCCAACCATCGACGAGCGTCAACTGACAACCATCGATGATTGGACTTCATCCTCCTCCTCGCCGGCGGCGAGCTCAGGACAAGTAGATAGATGGACAACGACGGCGGAGACAAGTGGTCTTCGTCCTCCATCCGGCAAGCTCTCACTTCCGACGGTGACTCACCTCGATCGTCGTTCTACGATTTCAATTAGGAGAATGCATGCGCCGCCAACACATCAAATCTGCAGATTATGTCTTCTACTTGCACTCATTCCGTCCTCATACTTTCACCACCCTGCTTTTGTTACTACAATTAATTTCTCTCCCATCATTTCTTAATAACTTTTCTGCAAAAACCCAAAATGGGTATGCAGGTTCTAACCAAATATGCAGGTTACAAGAAAATGAAGAAATGAAGAGCTTGAGTGTGCAACTAGTTCATTTCCGGCCACAGCGCAATAGTCCTTTTTTCGACGAAACTTGTTGATGATGGCATAAATGAGATACAGAATATAGTGAGTAGACTCGTGAATTTTAACCCATTAGTACTACATTCATTTATTCGAAAAAAAATAGAGAGTCGACAATACTGTGTTCTCTTTTTCTGGGAAAATGACTGAAATGATGCTGCATGGGAATGTATTGACAAAAATGTGAAGTAAATTAATTGTTGACAAGAATATGAAAAACTAAGTTGGGAGTTGCGTTTTAGTGCAGAGAAGCATTTCCCAATTGCGTTTTGTTTTTCTTTTTTAAATCAAAATACGGTATCCGAACGCATGTGACAATTGCGTTTTGCGTATCTCATACATTAAACGCATCAGGCATTTGCGTTGTAGTCATACGGTAATAAGCACCTCGGAGATGCGTTCCAAGTATTATACGAGGAACGCATGTAAGAGATGCGTTTTAATCGTCGGCCGACAACTCCCCTCCCCGCGTCCGGCGATCGGAACCCCGGACCCAACGTCACTGGAACGCAGTTCCCAACTGCGTTTTATTCGTAACGCAAGTAGTATTTGCGTTGTACTGTTTCACTTTCCCATCGATGATGTGAGCGGTCAAATCAGGCTTTTAACAGTAGAACGCATGTGACAATTGCGTTTTTACTGCTAACAGTTGAACACAAACAACATATGCGTTGCATTGTACCCCCAATGTGTATATATATCGCATGACCGTGAAATCCATTAGAGGTTAGCATTTCAAAACACGAGTACATAACTCCAATTTGTTTACGGATATTTTGAACCAATATGGATGTATTTATAGATTTTATAGTAGAAAATAGTTTGAACACTCTTCGGAAAGAAATGCTGCGTTACTATGCAATAACCGTTGGTAGGAGAAAAATTGTATAAGCAATTATATCTTGTAGAGGATCAAATGAATATTTATGTTATCCAGCCCAGGGATGGGTTAATTACTTACAAATGCTAGGCTTAAATCCGCCAGAAGCAACATTATTTGCAAACAAGATAGATGCCCAACAATACACTACGGTCATCTTACAACGTCTACAACAAATTAGTTATCCTTCACGTAAGTGTATTTGTATTTGTTACTATTTTGTTTAGATCTTATCGTGTATAACTAGGTAACTACTTTATGTTGTTATTGATAATTTTTTAAAATTCATTTAAATAGCGTGCAGCAATCAAATACATTCGCCGGATATATTTGAATGCACCATTACATGGTTCGCTATTCAAATTGATCTTAATCTGGTAATTATCTTAACAGTCTAAGTTTAATATGTTATATATTTAAATTGTATAATATTTATTTATTATACTATTTTTAGGATATGATAATTCCAGATTGTATGCATCGTCATCTAATGCAACATCTGACTACTAAAGCAATTTTGTGGCACTACACGGTCGCAATTGAAGTTTCCGTCGAAAACATGCACTTTACAGATGGAATATTTGAGTTCATGGTTGAAAATCATTTATTCCCCGGAGACATTGTGCTATTTCGACATACAGGTTTTTTCACTTTTGAAACTTTCTTCTACAAGGGCCACTCCTACACACCGCGTAGAAAATTTAATCAATATGGGGAAAAAATAAGTCCACGTCAATTTGAATTAGGTACCGTAACAATTTTATTTATTTAAATTATATGTGAAAGTTCGAAATTAATACATTAAATTTAATTTGTTTACACATTAGAACAAATTATGGTGACGGCAAGATCTGCAATACCACCAATATTTCAGTTTGCAGAACTGGAGCGATGTTGTTCGTTGTATACAAATTTTGGTCGACTTGGAGCAGTAAGATGCCTAAAACAATTGTTAAGTGTTACGACCGCCGTAGTTATTTATTAACAAGTTCTTCCTAAAATGCAGCATGACCGGTTGTGTGCTTTTCTCAGCGACTGTAATGTTGAAGACGGTCCACTCGAGTTCATCGTTGGAGATAAAAAGCTACAAGTCCACTTTGATGAAGCATTCTACATAGAGCAGTGGGAACAAATAATTGATCATTATAACATTAATGCGGGTGATGATGTTGTATGTTTCAATATAAAGGATAACGTCATCGTAATGCTAGTTATTGGTCATTGTAATGTTGAGAATATTTATCCGTGGTCAACTACATATACTATCCATGATAATATTTACAGCGAAATTAGTTGCTTAAATATAAGAGATTGATATATTTAATATAAATGATTTCATATTCGGTTTATAATGTAATATGTGTAGTAGTTTGATACATGTATTAATGTTTACTGGTTTGTACTTTGTATATCCGAAATTTCATTTAACTCTTGTGTAGTTTATTTAAAACAATAAAAAAATAAAACGAAAATTATACTGATTTGATATGACACAGAAGAACTAAATTGACAGTTGCGTTTTTGTGGTGTCATTTGCCTATAAATAGTTCTGGCCTGGTTACAACACAAACAAAATGCATGACGCAAACAAAAATATATGCATTGTTGCTATGGTAGTATCACTTCATAAAAACTTACAAGTTATTCCAAAGTTTCTATACATATTTCTGTCCGCTATGTGCAAAAAAAAAAAAAAAATCGGTAAGAATATATAGATCTATATGAGTATGTTAGTCTGCGTTATATATTTTGAAGAGTGCTTATTTATTTTGACATGAATGCTGAATATCTTTTCATATTGCAGATACAAATTACGGAGGGCAATATCGACAAGTTGAATTTCAATTAAAGCTCGCAAATCATCTCCGAATTCCAATTAAAACTCGCAACATATATTTGTTTTTTTAAATAAATATATGTTACGAGATTATGAAAAAAAATAATAGTAATTTCGCCCAATCACAGGTTTAGACGTGCGAAATTATATTGTAAAACACGCTAGAGTTGTGATAGTTTGTTATAAGTCTGCAAACTATCAATATAATACTTATTTTATATCAGACAAGCTCATGATGTAACTGTATAAATGAAAGTTAATAAATCATTTATTCTTTTAATTTTAATTTTTTTTTTTGCAATCACTACTACTATGTTATTTTGTAATTTTAAGTTCTGAAGTTTATTAAAATATATAAACACTTTCAAGAATAAAAATGCTTGTTATATCAACTTTCATCTACTTAATACAATTACATTAATAAACGTTTTAGTAGTGAAGTATTTCGACAATTTGATTGAGTTTTTTTCTTGTGCGTCAATTTAAATGTAAGGCTTTGTCAGTCCATCATAATAGGCTAATTTCCTTCCAAATTATAATTCAAAAACATGTACTAATAGTATTTATTTATTAAAAGCAAAGAAGGATGGCAGCATATTTTGAAAAAAAAAATCAATGAGCTTTGTTCAATTTAATTACCTTGTGCAGATCAACTACTCCATTTCTACATATTCCTGTCACTGATCAATTTAATTACACTGTCCATATGGTAGGAATTTTTCAAGGTTTCTGATAAAAAGAAAAAACGCATGTGATAGATGCATTCATATGGACCAGAAAAATGTAGTTGCTAGTTACGTTTTATTGATAAACTGACTCAACGTCCAACGCTCAGTCACCATCACAGTAGAACACATTTACTACTTGCGTTCAGATGTTCACCTGCCCAATTGTACTGCTGACAACATTATCCCACTATTTAAATAATAATAAAAAAAAAATATGACGTGACCGCACACTGTTGCGCGGTCACGTCACATTGAAGGGGACTGACCAATGTCAGTCCCCTTCAAATTAATGGGACAATGTCAGTCCCCATCCATCAGTCTATTGTTACGGACTGATCCAAATATTCCTTCAAACAAGCATTTCAACAGTATGATGATACATATACACACTTCGTTCATCATTTGGGTATAAATATGTTATGTTCTATTCAAACTAGAAGCATGTCATATTTTGAAGGACCACCAAAAATTGTCTAGTGAATTGTTAACTTTTATATTTTTTATTTTCACAAATTATGAGTAGAAGTTATTTACATCCGGGGCCTATCGATTCGAGTTTACTAACTTATCAAGTGCATCATCGATCAGAATCGGTTTGGGCTAACGCAGGGTTCAATAGTCTTTTGAATTGTGCACACTATGCCAGTGCTGCTTATAAAGTCGTTACTGATGACCGTATTGAACGTTTGTTACGTCAATCGGGATTTTATGGAGTAACACGATTGGGTTACATGAAACTCGACCATCACCTAATAACCGCCCTCGTTGAGCGTTGGAGACCGGAGGTACATGCTTTTCATTTACCGTTCGGTGAGGTTACAATTACATTACAAGATGTAGAAGTCCTTTTGGGTTTAAAAGTTGATGGTCGGCTAGTAATTGGTAAAATGGATCAAAGTATCGTAACCCGGTTTTCACAAATAGAAACTCTTTTAGGATTTACTCCTACTGCAAATGATTTCAATAGTACTACTATCAAAATTTCTTCGTTAGACAGACACGTTGCTACATTCCAAGTTGAAACGGCAACTGACGAACAATGTGAACAGTATGTGCGCGGAATAATTTTATTATTTATGGGTGGTTTGTTATTTCCTGAAACCACTAGAAATAAAATCAAATTATGTTTATTAGATTTTTTAGGGGATTTGTCTGTAGCGGGACAATATAGCTGGGGCTCGGCTGTGCTGTCTTTTTTGTATATGTCCTTGTGTAGGGTAGCACACTACGAAAGTTCTATTGTTGGTGGTTGTTTAATTTTGTTACAACTGTGGGCATGGGAGCGATTGCCGTGTATGCGTCCATCCGGCGTGCTCCCGTTTAACAACGGTGATGCCCCTTACGGTGCAAGGTATTTTTCAATACATGCAATATATTTAATGTATTTTTGTTCGTCTTTGGTGATGTATTTTTTAACATTACATGTAGGTGGCACGGTAGACACTCGTGGCCTTCAACATCTAATCATACGTATACCACCTATCGCGATGAATTGGATCGCTGTCAAGTGGAAAATGTAGGATTTGTAGAAATGAAATAGAACGCAAGTGGTAATTGCGTTCTATAAATTAACGATTTAAAGAAAACGCAACTACCTATTGCGTTTTTATGTCATTTATTTTTTCTCCCTGACACAAAATTTTACTAACACAGTTTATATGGATGCCGTATAACATAGAGACACTGCCACAGTTCTGTCGAGAAGGGCAACATATTTGGACAGCACGTGTGCCGTTGCTATATTTTTTTGCCGTTGAGTGGCATTATTCGGACAGGGTGTGTCGACAATTTGGTGGATACCAAGAAATCCCACCAAATGTCGAGTACGATTAACAACTGCATAAATTTGATGGTCGCCAAAGGGGTGAACTATGGGATATATTTCATAATCAGTATGTACTAATGTGGGAACAACGTTCGGAGCGCTTAACTATCATTGCACCACATCCACCCTTGGGTCCAACTGCAAGTCCACTCTACGATCATTGGTTCTACCGTTACGGTCGCAGGTTAATTGGAAACCCGGATCATCATCAGCCCGAAGGGTATTTGCAAACGGCACCTTCATACATTGCAACGGTGAATGTGATTAGCTTTTTTTTTTGAAAACGTCATTAGCTTTTATCTACAACCAAAACAAGAATTAAATATTTCTACCAACTACAACATATTTACACTTTCCAATTTTTAGGTTGAAGCTTTAAGGCATATTAGCATTGCTGGCGACATGGCGGAGGAGCGTGGAGAAAGCAATGATTACACGAATGTGATGCAAAACATTGCTAGAGATGAACTTGTTAGGTTAAGGTACGGGTATGTTTTGGATTTTCCTAGAAACGACCAGGAATTTATGTATGAGCCTATACCGCAAGTTCGCGGTCCGGATCGACGTAGAGATGTAAACCGACGAGGTCGCCCCACGCAAGGGGGTCATAGACGGCGTCATGCTCCGCCTAGGGATGTTGAAGAAAACGTCGATCTAGAGGATAACATTGATCACAATGAAAATCAACACGGTGGAGATGACGACATAGGTGACACAAATACAATGGGAGGCGCAACGCAATTTGGTGCTCTAATACCATATGTCCCCCAATTTGGTGATTGTGATCCTGGATCGTCATCACAGGTTCCACATGCCAGTTCCTACATCTTTGACCACGACCCGTCATCACAAATTTCACATGGCACTCCTTACAATATTTTTGAGACGGGTTCGTCATAACATTTTCCTCCCCAACATGAAGGGCGACCAGTACGTTCTCCCTCACATGTAATGCCAAACGAGCCATTTTCGCATGTGATTCAACAGTGGTATACTGATCAAGACCAGGATGGTACGTAGAATTCACAAGTGGTGAATCCCACCCAAATTAATCCATCTATTAATATCCAATATCAGCGTCGTTATCCCGGTAGAAATCGAAGAAGACCACCATGTGGAACGTAATGTATAATTAAAAATGTTGTCCTTATTTTACTACTATGTGCAGTATGGCCAGTGTTGTGAAACTCCGTTTCAAAATATTAATATTCTCATTCTAACTTGATTATTTCGTCTATATAAATATAACAATATACATGTAAAAATGACAAACGATAAACCGGCCAAGCTTGCCAAAATATTTGAGCCTCCAAAGCTGTCCGTCACGGGCCTGAGCGCCCCCCCCCCCCCCCCCCCCCAAGAATTCACAAGTTCACGGGCGTGACTTGGCCATTGCCAGTCACGCCCTTTGTTGGGGTAATTATATCCTATCTATATATTACGAAATCTATCCTTAGTATTTTCATTGATTATTTGTATGACATAATGAATTCAAAGAAGGCAGAGGGGAAAAACACACCAAAACGCACGTCAAGGAGATTGGCTGAAATAGCTAGACAAGAAATGCTTCGGGCTAGACGTGCTGCAAATGGAGGTCACGAAGTTGGAGACACTCCTAGTGATCCTCTCATCCTCATTTCTGAAGATGAAGAGATAGAACCAGCCAAACCTATTGAGAGAAGCTTGAATGAGCATCCTCACTTAATTAATACGAGAAATCGCTTCCCTCCAGGAGAAATCATCTACTTCACTTCATCTGATTCAAACCCGTCAAGTGAAGCCAGTCGAGGCTCATCAAGCTACAGCAAAACCGAGTCCAGCACCGCCTTCTCTACCAACAGGAAGAAGTAGATTTTTGGAATAATTAAGCACCCTAAAATTTTGTAATCCTTTTTTAAAGTTACTGTCCGGCGAAGAAAGTACCCTAATTTTGTTTTTCATGAATTGTTGTCTGTGCTGTTTAAAGTTCGAAAAAAAAAACCCTCAATAGTATTATATTTAACACCTATTATTCATTTTGAAACTTTGAGAATTGAAAAATAGGAAACTGTATTATGAGTCTTGTTGGTCAAACTAAAATGCAAAACATATTTCCTCCTTTTTTTGTAAAGGATACTAAAACCGCAAACTGATCTGGTTCTCACAACTAGGCTAATGACAGCCATGTCTGCTTTTATATAGCCTATAGAGAATACAGTAGAAGGAAAAAACAAAAACAACCAAGAAACAAGGCATGCATGTAAAACAGATAAAATAATCACAATCCACATGAATGCATTAATGATTGGGGGGTTTTATATTCCAACTTTGTTTTGAAATGTTTTTAATACGCTTTCTGTTTTCAAGTTAATGCATGAGGTTCATGCAGCGAAACACACGGAATAAGCAAGCCACATGTTTCTAAACTAATGAGAAGAAAAAAAAAAAAAGGAAACGAATCCACGCATTATGCATCTTGGATAATTGACAAGAGATGTAGTTGACAGTAATGGCACACTAGTTGGGGGGCAAGAAGAAGCAGCTAACCTTTATTAATGCATTTGAAGGGAGATCCACATCTTATGTGTACTAAAATGTAGCCCATTAAACCATAAAAGCAAGAATGTGAATCTAAAAATAATAATTCTTAGAAATAATAAATTCTGCCAAAAGGAAAGCACATTACTGACTAAAAATAAAAATTCTTAGAAATATAGCCCATGAACACATAAAAGCCACTGCATACAAGTATTATTGTCTATTCAGGCGCGGACAATGCCTAAGATCATGATTTGCTGAACGACAATTTCCGCATCGGCGGTTATTTAGATCCATTTCATTAGGAATTCTAGTCATTTGGCGTCTCCCGGGTCGATGGACAACGGCCGGCACTTCCGGAGGCAACAACTTATACGTTGGTGGAGGCCAATATGCTTCTTCAACAAGAGGCATGATAATCCCTTTATAAGACATAATATAGTTCGAAAGTGAAAATTTTTCCGGGACCATGCAATCTGCAACTCTCCCCACGTAATGGCATGCCGCATGGGCATGAACGCATGGCAAACCATCAACCGACCACTTGCCGCAATTACAAACGCGTTCGTTTATGTTTATACCAACATATATTGGCCTTCCGGAAGCATTTACCACTCCCTCGATTGCAACAAAATAAATACCCTGCACATCATCGACAATTCTGCGAGGCCATTTTAAACCAGCCTGTTGCATTTGTAACCCATCTGTTCGTCGTTGTGCGAACTGAAGCGCAAGTTTTTCGTATGTCACTTTAACCAACGCAGACACCGGCAAAATACGACAACCCTTCAAGCTATTGTTGAACGATTCGGAACTATTGGTCGTCATTAAACCGTGGCGAAAACCACCATCGTGACTTATAGCCCAATAGCGAGGAGGAATTGCGTTCAAATAATTATACGCCCCATCGTCAAGTGCGCGTATTTTCTTCATTGTTGCTTCAAATGCCCTGGTATCAAAAGCACAACTAGCTTGCCAAACCAATGTTTTTAATGTCTTGTTCTTAAACTTCGTCATTAGGTTTGATCTCAGATGTCTAAGACAATACCGTCGTTGTATTCGAGGCTCGCTTAATTCAGGCAGATCACGAAACGCAACGTCAATGCCACCGTGTCGATCAGATATAATACATATGTATTCAACCTCACCAAACACATGCTGTGCCAACAATTTCAAAAACCAAGTCCAACTGTCTCCGGTTTCACCATCGACGATTGAGTACGCAATTGGAAAAATTTCTTTGTTGGCATTCATTGAAACTACTAGCAGTAAGTGGCCTCCATACTTTCTATACAAATGAGTACCATCAATTGTAATAACGGGTAGACAATATTTGAATCCGTCAATTGCGGGTTTAAATGCCCAAAACGCGTACTTAAATTGATACTCGTTGGGAGTACCACTTGGGTTGGCAACAATATCAATAACAGTGCCGGGGTTTGTTTGCTGTAAAGCTAGTAACATCTGCGGAAGAACATTGTAGGACTCCTCCCAAGTGCCATACAATGTTTCCAAAGCGCGCACACTGCCATACCAAGCTTTTTTGTAACCAACATCAACACCCCATTTGGCCTTTACATCTTGTTGGACATACTTGATTTTGTACTTCGGATCCTCTTCAATTTTTGGCAAAATTAAATCCGCAGTGAGCTGACTAGTAAGGATGTAGTCTTCCCCGCCTTCACTATAATCCACACGACAGCTGTGCTTATCATTAAACTTTTTAACAATCCAGTGCCCTACAATTGGTACTTGACTCGCTGCAATCATCCACGCACACTGATCAGGATACAAACATGTGGCCTTCCAATATTTTCCTTGCTTAAAATCGGTCTTGAAATGTCGGTGCTGAGCAAGGTTGTGATGTGCTACCAATTTCTTTAAATCTGGGTAACTTTCAAAAACCATTCTAACTTGAATGGACGAACTTTTCGAATGTATAGTTTGTCCGAACTCATCAACATCATCATACCATTCCGACATATCTGAACGATGGGCATATGACGTAAACTGAGATGCTGTCGATGACGAAGCATGTGCAACCGGTGGGACATATTCTTCTGAATCATCTAAACCATTCCAATAATCAGCCCCTTCACCGCTTCCGCTACTATCGGTACTTCCATCAGATTCAAAATCAATGTCGCCCAATTGAAGAGCCTCCATATCATGAACCGTGGAAGGGAGGTCTGCATGTGCGTTGTGTCGAGAAGGACCACCAAACTGATTACCAAAATTAATAGGGGTGTGTTCCGCTCTCCTAATACCGTGAGCAAAGCTGACATTCGTAGTCGGATTGGCCGGTTTTCGTCTAACACAAATTAATAACGGACCGTACAATACCATGGCACTTACAAAAAAGAGTTAATACTCAAAATTGTCCTTGACTATAGTGGTTTTTCTCAATTTTGTCCTAAACGACTTTGGTCTCCTAAAGTAGTCCCAGACTTTTGTGTTATCGCTCAAAATTGTCCTCCGTTAGTTAAGGTGTCAAATGAGTGTTAAGTACAGGGGCAAATTTGTCAATTCATGTTGAAGTCTTCTCTAAGTCAATGCGTAGAAACACGGTTTATTGTTCTAGATATCTAGAACAAGTTTAATTTTAGTTAATGCGTGTAAAACAAAAATAAATGAATAAATAATTAAATATAAAGTTTCTTTCAATTGACATGAATTGACAAAATTGACATGAATTTCAATTGACTTCAACATGAATTGACAAAATTGCCCTTGTACTTAACACCCATTTGACACCTTAACTAACGGAGGACAATTTTGAGCGATAACACAAAAGTCTGGGACTACTTTATGAGACCAAAGTCGTTTAGGACAAAATTGAGAAAAACCACTATAGTCGAGGACAATTTTGGGTATTAACTCTTACAAAAAATGACCAACTTTGATTGTTGGTGATAGGAATTGGGAAAATAGCACCACCCTATTCGGATTGATTCTGGTGATACTTTCCCCACAGCGAAATATCTTCTAAATGTCCGACTTGTAAACAATTTTTTATCTCCGTCAACAACTGTTCAAATGAACATTCTCTTGACAAAAATAAAACATTTTGCGGCGCTATATTGAAATCAACATTTGCACTTGAATCATTAAACGGCAAACAACATATGAGTGCCACAATTTGATATCCTACAATTAAAAAAAAATTGTAATTCGGTATTCTTAAATAATAAAAATTTTCAATACAAAATTACAAAACTCATAATTAAATTCGTACCTGACATGTTGTTTGATCTAACTCTTGCTATGAAGTAAATTACAAGAACATATTAGAAGCAATGAAATATATCAATATTTATAACAACAATAAATATAAAGAACAAAAAAAAATCATGCGTATTTGTTACCTTTTTAAATCTCCAACACTTCAACGATTCGGAACACAATATTCTCACAAACAATGCAACAAGAACTCATTTAAATAATTTTTCAAACCAGAGTCTCGTAACTAGTTCGGTGGTTGAGAGCCAATAGTCAATGCTGGTGAAATGAAGCGCAATGTCGGTATAGGTAGATATTTTTTAAATAGTATAACGCAACTCCCACGTGCATTCTACTGCGAAAAGCTAAATTCCGCCGCCGAATTATTCTTTAGGATCCTAGTTCACGGGGGAAAATTTTAAATAGTAGAACGCAACTCTCACATGCGTTCTACTGACTGTGAATTTCTAGTCATTTCAAAAAATATAAAGTATTTTGATACTATACTGCCAATGTATCACTGGAATCCTAACTTTTTTTCTTATTGAAATTTTGTCGTTATTCTGTAGGAATCATAATGGACGGGAGAAAATTTTAAATAGTAGAACGCAACTCCCACATGCGTTCTACTGACTGTGATCCCGTGCTTAGGTCGTTTCGAGTCATATCAAAATAGCTTTTTGTTGTTATTGTGTACTACAATTATAAATTTTGGATGATGACAGATTCACAGTAGAATGTAAGTCCCAATTGCGTTCTTCTGCGCAAACCACCCATTTTATTGTGTCGTACTGTTTCGTACGCAAACCTGCCATTTTATATGCCATTGTGTAGTCAATTGAATCCTAAATTTTGTATGACATTGGACTCACGACTTTTATGAGAGGTGGAGTCATTTCAATATATTTCTTTTATGCCATTGCGTTCTACTATTTTTGTCCTTTTATATTTCTTTTTACTATAAATATAACATTCATTACTTCTACACTATCTACTTTATTGGTTCCAAAACAAACCGTACTTACCTTTTTCTATCAAATATTTCCTATTCTTATTCCAACCTCTACAATGTTTGAGTTGGGATGGTTGGTGACAGAAGATTGCAATGGATTTCAATTAAAACTCGCAAATGTATTCATTGGTAGAGATCGAGAGTCTGATCAATATACTTCGACAGATTGATCAGAACATCCTTCAAATTAACTTGAGTCAATGATTCATCTCCTCATTCTCTCTTCAAATGGATCTCTTATATATGTTGTTAAAAAAATATATTATGTACGTAGTTATCTTTTACATCACCAAAGTGTTTTACTGTAGAAATTTGGTGTTTTGGTGTAAATGGGTTGGAGATGAATCAAATTTGGTGTGAGAATATGTTGAAAATATTCTCCTTTCGATTTGATATTTGGTGTGAGAATATGTTGAAAATATTCTCCTTTTGATTTGATTCTCTGAACACCATGGGTCTGGATGCTTAATTTTAATTACTCACTTCTTGTTTTTGTTTGTCTCCTTCAATGTTTTGTATAACACAGGAAGCTTTGTGGAAGTTGTAATTACTGAAGGTTTTAATTCATGATTGCGTTAAACAAAGTTTCTTTAAGTAAATACGTTTAATCCAAAATTAAAATACCAAAGAAAAGAAATTTAAAGAATACATGATTTATTCAATTTCATATATACAGTTACATCATTAGCTTGTATGATATAAAATACCTATTACATTGTTACCGTGCTGGCTTATTATCAACAAACTATCATACAAACTAAGCCGCACGGCTAAACCTGTAATTGGGTCAAATTATTATTATTTTTTTCTTAAATTTCACAACATATATTTATTTAAACAATAAATATATGTTGCGAATTTTAATTGAAATTCGAAGACGATTTGCGAATTTTAATTGAAATTCAGGTTGTCGATATTGTCATCCATAATTTGTATCTGCGAGAAGAAAAGATATTCAGAATTCAAGACAATAAATAAACACTCCCCAAATATATAATGAAAACTTACATATTCATACACATTTATATATGCTTACCGCTCTTTTTTTTTTTTTCCATGGGAGGCCGAAATATATATAAAAACTTCTGAATAACGCGTGCTTCTTTGGGAAATGAAGCTACCATATGAGCAATGTATATACTTTGTTTGTGCAAAAACGAGTTCGTCGAACTATTTATAGCCAAATGTTTAATGCCCATTGAAATTTCCTTTAGAGAATTTAGATACTCAATCAATTGATTTACAAAGCCTTCTAACTGTTTGACCTAATTACTAGATCAGATTAGCAGGCTATGTGAACCAACGTCTGAACGAGTGAATGAACCAAGAAACGAAATATAAGCAGATATGAACAACAAAAATAATAAAGCAGTAAGAACACTTAGGATTGGTCACCCAGTTCGGAATTGCCATTCCTACATCTGGGGGGCATCACTCTGAACGCCCAACTCTTCATTGATCAAACTGAAATGTCAACAGTTTACAGTATTGAAACACACGGCAACACAAGAAATCTTCAATCACCAATTCTAGCGTTCAGCCTAGAAGAGTTGCGTATCACGTAGATCTCCCGATCTTCTTGAGTTGAGGCTCCCCCTCAACTATAGCCAACTTGACATTCAGAGTGATTGCATGCCCGGTTTCAACATAATGAAACTCATCTTGAATCAAAGGTAGGCTTTGTCAAGATATCAATTTAGCGCCATTATCTCCGAAACGCTCATCTCCAATAATTCTTGAAAGACCTCAATCAGATCATCATCATCATGCTTCTCAGTAATCTAACTCTTATATAGAATGAGGAAGACAGTTATATTTCATAACTGAATTCGTTGATCTTCTTGCGGATAAGAATTGCTCAGCTGGATGTCTTGAATTCTTCTGATCCTTCTGCTGAACTACAAGGATTAAACTAAGACAAAAGATGATCAAGTATTGAACTATCAGCTGATCTAAAGTATTGTCCTAGAAAACTTGTTGCAATTAAAAGAGAGGAGAAAAAGGATTTTTCTTTCATTGTAATTTTGTTAACACCCATGGTTCTAAAAAAGAAAAAAAAAAAAAAAAAAACCAAGTAAAACGCAACTGGCAATGTAGTTCTTCTGCGCAGCTATCATCTGTTTACTACTTGTCAGATGTCAGCATTGTTAGCATGTCAGCATGTCAGCATTCACGTGAATAAAGATGACTATAAAACGCAACTAAGATCTGTTTTCTTCTTGTCAGCATTCATGTATCATATCACGTCTCGTCCTTGCAGCCACAAATACTCCATATGCTCTTGATCAGGTAAACGCAACTAACATAGGAATTTGAATAGAACGCATGTTGCAATGGAGTTTTTCTGGTCAACAGAAGAATGCATGTGCCATCTGGTTTCTAACTGTTGATATTACAGGGGAGTCAGATGATAATGTTTGATATATTTCAAATTTATCATTTTTTTTCCCGCTTTGAAAATACTACTTGCGTTCTGAAATGATGTGACCGCTCACGCCCGATGTGACCGCGCGAGCATTGACCGCCCGATGTACTACTTGCGTTCTATGTTTTGCGTCTCCACACCATGCTCTATATATAAATAGACCACTTGAAAGACATCATACTGTCTATATATTACTCTTTCTCAACCATTTCCTACTCAACACATCATAATTTCTCTACTTCAATATGCCCAAATGCCTCACGTTTTAGCAATCTCAACAACTATATATATATATATATATATATATATATATATATATATATATATATATATATATATATATATATATATATATATGTATATATATACTCTCGGAAAGTTTGCTTGTTATGCAACAAAAGTCTACAGAATTTCAATTAAAATTCGCAAGTGAAATCTTTTTCGATAGGAAATGATGGTGCGTTGCAACACATCATCTTGGTCGCAATTTTGTGTTTTATCGAGTAAATATCTCTCGAATAAAACAATGCCAAATGCTAGGTGGATTGCGCCCCTATCGCTATTATATATTTATTTTTACTTTATTTATTTTCGGAAATATAAAATGTAATATATTTCTATATGTAATTTCAATAAATGAAAATTTATTATGTATCATTTCATTGTTTAGTTTTGGACCGAAAGAAGTATTAGACAGTTATTTTATTTACATATTAACAAGTGTAATTGTTATTCGAACTATATTTTTGTAAATTTCAAATATTGAAATTAATATATACATTTATATTGCACATATTCGCAACTCCTTCCAATGGAATTTTATAATTTATTTCTTGTTGATGTTTGTATATATTTTTTTAGTCAACTTTGGGAAACTATACTCCGATGCTACATTAATAATTGAAGTGCAATAAATACAAAATAGTTTTAAATGTGTTTACTGACATAAATTGTTCTTACAATGGGTCGTCGAACCTCATAAAACAATATTATCATCTCAATAAATCTCAAATAAAAACTTACGCCATTTATAATGTACAAATGCAAGAAATCAAAACTTTACAAACTGGGGGACTCAACTGTGGGACTCCAACATTTGTATAAAAATTTAGGACTTATAGTGTGAAGTAGCGTTACGAATAAAACGCAGTTGGAACTGCGTTCAAGTGACGTTGGGTCCGGGGTTCGATCGCCGGACGCGGGAGGGGAGTTGTCGGCCGACGATTAAAACGCATCTCTTACATGCGTTCCTCGTATAATACTTGGAACGCATCTTCCAGGTGCTTATTACCGTATGACTAAAACGCAAATGCCTGATGCGTTTAATGTATGAGATACGCAAAACGCAATTGTCACATGCGTTCGGATACCGTATTTTGATTTAAAAAAGGAAAACAAAACGCAATTGGGAAATGCTTCTCTGCACTAAAACGCAACTCCCAACTTAGTTTTTCATATTCTTGTCAACAATTAATTTACTTCACATTTTTGTCAATACATTCCCATGCAGCATCATTTCAGTCATTTACCCTCTTTTTCTTCCCCTTCACCCATTCTTTTTCACTTTAATCACCTCATGTTTGGATCAAGAATGGAAGATAAAGGGCGCATCTAGGGTTCTTCGGTTAATATCAACCTATAAATGGCACAAGGCTAATGAAAATTCCAAAATTACCCTCACAGTTAACTGGCTGCCCGAACAAAGGACCAAAGTGGTTAACGTTTTCATAGTTGAAGTACTTAATTGTGTAAGAAATATAGTTCAGGATCAAATTGTAATTTCGCAATAGTCAGGGACCAAATCAGTAATAAATTAAACTCTTATTATTGCTACATCAACTTTGAAGCATGCCATATATTTAGGTAAATCTTAAATTATTTGAACCAAACACTTATTTTGGGATATGTATCATATCGAATTCTCAAATAAGAATAAACAAGCCTATGATAAATTTGAATGAATATGTAATTTACAATTTAACCATACATAAAAGCTGACAGAAAAATGTCTTGGATTATGTATTTCCTTTTAATAAGTGTAGAAACCAAGATTCATACAATTGTTTTTTAAATTAACATTATTCCATAATATTCTCGGAATGTTTCTATCATTACATGTTCCTTGTGAAATGTCTTCTATCACTGTAGTTTGGAATGATATTGATGAATTTAGAGCATCACCAACCATGTTTTTTTAGATGAGTCTGATATTGATTAATTTATAGCATCACCAATATCAGAGAGATCCACCATGGGGCAGTCGGGGAGCTGCCCCCACTCACCCCCACCCCTATCCCTATATATATAACAATACATATGTCGAACAAGCTTTCGACAAACTACTCGTATTCGTGTTCGGTAAGTGTTGTTTATCAATGTAAACGAAATTAACAAACAAAATTTAGAGCTCGTTAATAAACGAACAAGTCTGAACAGTGGTAAGCTCGTTTGCTAAGAGATCGTGAACAAGCTCGTTTGTGTTTGTTTAGTAATGTTCGTGAACAACCTCGTTTATGTTCGTTTAGTAATGTTTGCGAACAAGCTCGTTAAGTGTTTAATAATGTTCGCGAACATGTTCACAAAACATATATAGTTGTATTGTTTGTTTGGTTATTGTTCGTGAATGTAGTGATGTCTTTGTTCACAAACGAATTGTGTTCATAAACATGTGCATGTGTTTGGTAATTAAATGTTCACGAACCTCTTTATGAACGTATAGAGTTTATTACCGAAATGGTCCCTCGACTATTGCGAAATTATCAATTTGGTCCTCGACAATCGTCCCTAATTAAGCCTCGACTGAAAATTTTAACCATTTGGTCCTCCGGTTATTTTGCCGTTAATTTCGTTAAATCGGGTCAAATTGATTTTTGCTATAGTCAAGACTAAATTTAATTAAATTTCACTGAAATGGTCCCTTGCTATACAAATTACAATTTGATCCCTTGATATAGCAAAATTACCAATTTGGTCCGATTTTAACGATGTTTAACGGCCAAAATACGAGGACCTGTTACCGTTCGTTAACGTTAACGAACACGTTCGTGAACATGTTCCAAACGTTAACAAACACTAATGAACGCTTAACAAATGAACACTACAGGATTTTCAGAAATCTTAACAAACGAACACGAACACTCCAAAATCCTTAACAAACGAACACGAACAACCTCTGTTCGTTTATGTTCGGTTCGTTAACAGCTATAGTGATACTCTTAGGCACAATTTTTTTTTTTTTTTGAAATTCAAGATAATGGTACATCAAAAGTAAATATAGCAAGAAGAAATGACACATTTTTCTTTCAAGAAATTAAATCTTACAATTTCTCTCTTTTCTTTATTTGCTCTGTGTATCATTTTCCTCACTTTTTTTAAAATACTCTTGCTATTCTTTTGCAATCATCGGCGACTAGAATTTTGGAATCACAAAAAAAAAAAAAAAAAAAAAAAAAAAAAAAAAAAAAAAAAAAAAACTGTTGTTGTACATTGGTGCACTAATAGTGCCATCGAGTGCACGAGCCCTTTAATGCCATTTTTCTTCCCTCTTTTTCTATTTGACTGAAAAAACATGACTATGTAAACAAACAGTTTGGTGATGCTCTTAGGCACAATTAGTTTTCTTTAGTTCAAGATAATGTCACATCAAAAGTAAAGTAAATTTCACAGGAAGAAATAACATTTTTGTTTCAAGAAATTAACTCTTACAATTTCTCTTTGTTTTCTTCATCTGCTCTCTGCATCCTTTTCCTCACTTTCTGTCTTTTTCTTTTCCCTGCTCTTGCTATTCTTCTGCAATCATCGGTGCCCACCACGGCTGCTTCCACTGCAGAAACATTCTGAAATTTGTTGATGATCAACATGCTTGCCGAGGGGAATGCTTCGCATTTGGTGGGTTTATATGGAGATTCACCACAATCGTGTCATCCTCCTTAAACTCTCCCTTCAACACTCGCAATGCAACTTCATTCTCAACCATTTGTTGAATCACCCGCTTCACGGGCCAGGCACCAAATCTAGGGTCAAACCCCATAATTGCCAGAAACCTCACAGCTTTATCCGTGCAATGAAGGTTGATTTTCTGCTGTTTCAGTCGATCTATTAGCCTGTTCATCTGCATTCACACAAAATTATACACCCTGATCGAGTATACTAGGATTGAGGACTGATAGAGCCAAAGATAATCAAGGTAGAAAAACATGTGTATTGTCTCATGGTATCAAGAATATTGAAAAAAGTTCCGAGGCATATCTCAATAGATTAACCAATCTAAGGATTCATTTGGAAACAGGAAAAATGGTAGTTATTTTTCAGTGTTTGGCTATCAACGACAAATGAAATCAATGGAAAATATTCATTTTGGTCTAAAGAAAAATTACCAATTTTGACAAAAAATGTCTTCCAAAATTTTTATTTGAAACACATTTTCCAAATTGCTAACTCATGCTTTTTTCTGCCTTACTATCTATCTAATTATTATTCATACTGAATTGAGCTAGCTCAGTTAAAATATGAGTTTGTTCGGCTTAGGTTAAACAATAACTCGGCCCTGCCCATAGCCTAAAAGATTAAAAAACATGTAAGTTTAATTTCTTTTCTTCAATTTCTTTAGTTTAGCCTTGAATATAGATTGGATTGGGCTAGACCAAACATTACATATTTTGACCTACCCCACTTTCCACCAAACAGAAAAAGATTATTTTCTTACTTTTAGCCAAACACTAGGAAATGAAAATGTTTTCTAGAAATTGAGTTATTTTCCATGTTCCAAACAGACCATAAAGAGTTGATAACTCTACTTTGTTGGTAACCTAAGGTGAGGATTTGATTCCTAACAAGGATAGATATGAAATTATCTTGTTGTGGGCCTCAGTGTACAAACATCAACTTGAGATCACTAAGGCACACCCCGTTTTACCTCTCCACCAAGGCTCTAGGATAAGAGCAAGTGGGAGCAATTTGAAAAACAAAGGCATGCCAATAAATGTTGTACACTTTGAAGGGAAGGCTGCTACGTACCTGAATTTCAACAATTCGGCTAACTTGGTTCACGTCCAGAGGTTGGAAAACAACGTACTCGTCAATTCGATTCATGAACTCAGGCCGAAAACTCTGTCTTGCTAAGTCAACAACCTGTTTTTCATGAATTCATAGACTGCCTCTTTACTACCTTGCGAGCTTTGAAGAGTGTCAAGAATGGGTTGTGAACCAATGTTTGCTGTCATTATCACAACAGTGTTTGTGAAGCTAACAGTCCTCCCATGGGAATCTATTATTCTTCCATCATTCAACAGTTGTAACAGAATGTTGAAGACATCATGATGTGCCTTGTCAATTTCATCAAATAGCACCACTGAATAAGGCCTCCGTTGGACCACTTCTGGCAGTGCACCAACTAAATGTGAAACCGAAAGCTTTTCCATATGCTCGTTCATATCAATCCGCACGAGAGCATTTTCTGTGTGCCGAAAAGGTAAGCAGCAAGGGCCTTTGCGAGCTCAGTTTTACCAACGCCTGTGGGGCCAATGAACATGAAACTCGCAATGGGCTTATTTGGGTCGGACAGTCCAGCTCTAGAACGCCTGATTGCATCTGCTACACTTTGCACTGCCATTTCCTGCCCAACAACTCTTCTCTGAAGCTCGACCTTTAACAGAACAAGCTTTTCTCTTTCTATCTGTTTAAGATTTGACAATGGAATGCCAGTCCGTTTGCTAACAATTTTAACAATGTCAGTATCTGTTACTTCATCTTGCAGTAGAGAGCTTCCAGACTTTTTCCTGGTGGCTTCTTCAAGCTGGAGCTGAAGAGATGACAATGTTCCATACTTAAGTTGAGCAGCACGATTAAGATCATGCTCACGCTCTGCTGCTTCCATCTCACGGTTGACCCTGTTAATCTGCACATTGACAAGGTTCAAGAACAAAGATTCAGCTAGAACAAAGTAGACGATATATAAAGTATATGAATCACCTCCGCCTTGATTGACTGTCTACGAGTCATGAGGTTTCTTTCATGCTCCAATGACTGGTTAGCTCTTTTTGTTTTTGTTTAAGTGATGATAGGTCACCTTCCAGCTTGCCAAGCATTTCTTTAGATGCTTCATCAGCGTTATTTTCAAGAGAAAGTTTCCCCATCTCTAGCTTCAATACTCTCCTATCTAACTCAACTAACTCACTAGGTTTTGAATTAATCTCCATTTTCAGTTTTGCAGCAGCTTCATCAACAAGGTCAATGGCTGGACAAAGAAACGAAAGAAGAGTTTAAATAGTTTTCAAAAGCACAACTCACTAAACAGGATGGAAAATAAATTATAAAATGAATAACTTAATACCCTTGAGATACAATAATAGGATGAAATTAGAAAATCTGGACTTATCAGTCAGCAAATGATAGATATTCAAAGTGACAATTTCACTGAAACTTTTGCAGCCGTCGCATACCTTTTTCTGGTAAAAAATGCTCGGTAACATATCTTTCTGCAAAAACCGCTGCTGATAAAGGCTG
>CP025658.1:14619221-14718681 GCA_003576665.1 Ipomoea trifida | reverse complement strand
TTGAGGGTAGTTTCGAAAATTCAATCACTCCACGGGCTGCCAAATCTACCCAACCATTGACGGGCGTCAACTGACAACAGGGGCGAGCCACCTTATGGGGTAGGGGGGCCCTGCCCCCCCCAACCCCCACCTCACCCCACCCCACCCCTACCCCTACCTTAAAATATTTAATAAATATGTATGTATATATTGATATAGTAGGGATAAAATACACTTTTGGCCCCCCTCTAATTTTTTTATTTTTTAAAAAACAATCTATTATGTTTATATTAAGTGAACTCAAAATATATATTAAAGTTTAAATTCATTAAATAGAAAGAAATAAACCAAGCAAATAATTAAAGTCACAATTTTCTTTTTATCTTATTTCTTTTATCAGATTTTAATAATGGAGGGTATCAAATATCCATTTTATTTTTAAAAATCTCCAAATTTGAGATATATGCTTTAGTTTTATTAGTTATGTTGATTAATTAATTAATAATTTATTGTGTGTTTTAATTATTTATTTACACTTGAAGATGTACATTTGCTTGTTTAAATAATTAGTTTTGAAATTGTCAAAAAATAATATTGATTGTTTAATTCGTGATATTTAATTTTGTCTTTTATCTCTCAAATTTTGAAATATTATTAATCATAAAATGAATATCAATTAATTATAAAAAGATTTGGTGAATAAATAATTGACAAAACTTTTTATTTGATAAAAATTGACAATTTATATTTAAATAAATGTTGTTGTTCTTATTGTTGTTGTTGTTATTATTATTGTTATGATATTTTGTGTTATGTGAAAAAATTATAAAGTAATGATCGACACTTTTGTCAATCGTACGCATATAATTATGTATTTCATACTTTATTACACAGAGTATATAATCAAAGATCATTATCAATAATAATTACAATAATTTATGGTATATATAATAATATAGTATGGTTAATTATAATGTCGACTAACACGGTAAATTTTCTCTACTACATTGGCCCCCCAACTCGAGGTTTCTGGCTCCGCCCCTGACTGACAACCATCGATGACTGGACTTCATCCTCCTCCTCGGCGGCGGTGAGCTCAGGACAAGTAGATAGATGGACAACGGCTGCGGAGACAAGTTGTCTTCGTCCTCCATCCGGCAAGCTCTCACTTCTGACGGTGACTCACCTCGATCGCCGTTCTACGATTTCAATTAGGAGAATGCATGCGCGGCCAACACATCAAATCTGCAGATTATGTCTTCTACTTGCACTCATTCCGTCCTCATATACTTTCACCACCCTGCTTTTGCTACTACAATTAATTTCTCTCCCATCATTTCTTAATAACTTTACTGCAAAAACCCAAAATGGGTATGCAGGTTCTAACCAAATATGCAGGTTACAAGAAAATGAAGAAATGAAGAGCTTGAGTGTGCAACTAGTTCATTTCCGGCCACAACGCAATAGTCTTTTTTTCGACGAAACTTGTTGATGATGGCATAAATGAGATACAGAATATAATATAGTGAGTCGACTCGTGAATTTTAACCCATTTGAACAATACTACATTCATTTTTATTCGAAAAAAAATAGAGAGTCGACAATACTGTGTTCTCTTTTTCTTCCCCTTCACCCATTCTTTTTCACTTTAATCACCTCATGTTTGGATGCAAGAATGGAAGATAAAGGGCGCATCTAGGGTTCTTCGGTTAATATCAACCTATAAATGGCACAAGGCTAATGAAAATTCCAAAATTACCCTCACAGTTAACTGGCTGCCCGAACAAAGGACAAAAGTGGTTAACGTTTTCATAGTTGAAGTACTTAATTGTGTAAGAAATATAGTCCAGGATCAAATTGGTAATTTCGCAATGATCAGGGACCAAATCAGTAATAAATTAAACTCTTATTATTGCTACATCAACTTTGAAGCATGCCATATTATTTAGGTAATCTTAAATTATTTGAACCAAACACTTATTTTGGGATATGTATCATATCGAATTTCTCAAATAAGAATAAACAAGCTTACGATAAATTTGAATGAATATGTAATTTACAATTTAACCATACATAAAAGCTGACCAGAAAATGTCTTGGATTATGTATTTCCTTTTAATAAGTGTAGAAACCAAGATTCATACAATTGTTTTTTAAATTAACATTATTCCATAATTTTCTCGGAATGTTTCTATCATTGCATGTTCCTTGTGAAATGTCTTCTATCACTGTATATTCTTTATTAGTTTGGAATGATATTGATGAATTTAGAGCATCACCAACCATGTTTTTTAGATGAGTCTGATATTGATTAATTTATAGCATCACCAATAATCAGAGATAGATCCACCATGGGGGCAGTCGGGGTAGCTGCCCCCACTCACCCCACCCCTACCCCTATATATATACACACATATGTCGAACAAAGCTTTCGACAAACTACTCGTATTCGTGTTCGGTAAGTGTTCGTTTATCAATGTAAACGAATATTAACAAACAAAATTTAGAGCTCAGTTAATAAACGAACAAAGTCTGAACAGTGGTAAGCTCGTTTGCTAAGAGATCGTGAACAAGCTCGTTTGTGTTCGTTTAGTAATGTTCGTGAACAACCTCGTTTATGTTCGTTTAGTAATGTTTGCGAACAAGCTCGTTAAGTGTTTAATAATGTTCGCGAACATGTTCACAAAACATATATAGTTGTATTGTTTGTTTGGTTATTGTTCGTGAATGTAGTTATGTCTTTGTTCACAAACGAATTGTGTTCATGAACATCAGAACATGTGCATGTGTTTGGTAATTAAGTGTTCACGAACCTCTTTATGAGCGTACACGAACATGGTGTTCGCTAATGTTAACAAACACGTTCACGAACGTGTTAACCGTTCGTTAACGTTAACGAACACCAGGGCCGGTTTTTAGATTTTGGTGGCCCTCGAACTCCTGACCTCAAATATAAAAAACTATAAATATGTCTTTCTACCATTCCACCAATGGAGTCTTTTAAAATTAATTGTAAACTTATTATTTTTTTAAAAGTTTTAACTAGCTAGCATAGATAAAAATTAAATATTGGGCCCTCTAAAATTTGAGGCCCTGTGCTGTTGGGCTGCTTGCACAGCCCAAAATCCGGCCCTGACGAACACGTTCGTGAACATGTTCACAAACGTTAACAAACACTAATGAACGCTTAACAAATGAACACTAACAGAATTTTCAGAAATCTTAACAAACGAACACGAACACTCCAAAATCCTTAACAAACGAACACGAACAACCTCTGTTCGTTTATGTTCGGTTCGTTAACAGCTATAGTGATACTCTTAGTGACAACTTTTTCTTTTTCTTTTTGAAATTCAAGATAATGGTACATCAAAAGTAAATATAGCAAGAAGAAATGACACATTTTTCTTTCAAGAAATTAAATCTTACAATTTCTCTCTTTTCTTTATTTGCTCTGTGTATCATTTTCCTCACTTTTTTAAAATACTCTTGCTATTCTTTTGCAATCATCGGCGACTAGAATTTAATCACAAAAAAAAAAAAAAAAAAAAAAAAAAAAAAAAAAAAAAAAAACTGTTGTTGTACATTGGTGCACTAATAGTGCCATCGAGTGCACGAGCCCTTTAATGCCATTTTTCTTCCCTCTTTTTCTATTTGACTGAAAAAACATGACTATGTAAACAAACAGTTTGGTGATGCTCTTAGGCACAATTAGTTTTCTTTAGTTCAAGATAATGTCACATCAAAAGTAAAGTAAATTTCACAGGAAGAAATAACATTTTTGTTTCAAGAAATTAACTCTTACAATTTCTCTTTGTTTTCTTCATCTGCTCTCTGCATCCTTTTCCTCACTTTCTGTCTTTTTCTTTTCCCTGCTCTTGCTATTCTTCTGCAATCATCGGTGCCCACCACGGCTGCTTCCACTGCAGAAACATTCTGAAATTTGTTGATGATCAACATGCTTGCCGAGGGGGAATGCTTCGCATTTGGTGGGTTTATATGGAGATTCACCACAATCGTGTCATCCTCCTTAAACTCTCCCTTCAACACTCGCAATGCAACTTCATTCTCAACCATTTGTTGAATCACCCGCTTCACGGGCCAGGCACCAAATCTAGGGTCAAACCCCATAATTGCCAGAAACCTCACAGCTTTATCCGTGCAATGAAGGTTGATTTTCTGCTGTTTCAGTCGATCTATTAGCCTGTTCATCTGCATTCACACAAAATTATACACCCTGATCGAGTATACTAGGATTGAGGACTGATAGAGCCAAAGATAATCAAGGTAGAAAAACATGTGTATTGTCTCATGGTATCAAGAATATTGAAAAAAAGTTCCGAGGCATATCTCAATAGATTAACCAATCTAAGGATTCATTTGGAAACAGGAAAAATGGTAGTTATTTTTCAGTGTTTGGCTATCAACGACAAATGAAATCAATGGAAAATATTCATTTTGGTCTAAAGAAAAATTACCAATTTTGACAAAAAATGTCTTCCAAAATTTTTATTTGAAACACATTTTCCAAATTGCTAACTCATGCTTTTTTCTGCCTTACTATCTATCTAATTATTATTCATACTGAATTGAGCTAGCTCAGTTAAAATATGAGTTTGTTCGGCTTAGGTTAAACAATAACTCGGCCCTGCCCATAGCCTAAAAGATTAAAAAAACATGTAAGTTTAATTTCTTTTCTTCAATTTCTTTAGTTTAGCCTTGAATATAGATTGGATTGGGCTAGACCAAACATTACATATTTTGACCTACCCCACTTTCCACCAAACAGAAAAAGATTATTTTCTTACTTTTAGCCAAACACTAGGAAATGAAAATGTTTTCTAGAAATTGAGTTATTTTCCATGTTCCAAACAGACCATAAAGAGTTGATAACTCTACTTTGTTGGTAACCTAAGGTGAGGATTTGATTCCTAACAAGGATAGATATGAAATTATCTTGTTGTGGGCCTCAGTGTACAAACATCAACTTGAGATCACTAAGGCACACCCCGTTTTACCTCTCCACCAAGGCTCTAGGATAAGAGCAAGTGGGAGCAATTTGAAAAACAAAGGCATGCCAATAAATGTTGTACACTTTGAAGGGAAGGCTGCTACGTACCTGAATTTCAACAATTCGGCTAACTTGGTTCACGTCCAGAGGTTGGAAAACAACGTACTCGTCAATTCGATTCATGAACTCAGGCCGAAAACTCTGTCTTGCTAAGTCAACAACCTGTTTTTTCATGAATTCATAGACTGCCTCTTTACTACCTTGCGAGCTTTGAAGAGTGTCAAGAATGGGTTGTGAACCAATGTTTGCTGTCATTATCACAACAGTGTTTGTGAAGCTAACAGTCCTCCCATGGGAATCTATTATTCTTCCATCATTCAACAGTTGTAACAGAATGTTGAAGACATCATGATGTGCCTTGTCAATTTCATCAAATAGCACCACTGAATAAGGCCTCCGTTGGACCACTTCTGGCAGTGCACCAACTAAATGTGAAACCGAAAGCTTTTCCATATGCTCGTTCATATCAATCCGCACGAGAGCATTTTCTGTGCCGAAAAGGTAAGCAGCAAGGGCCTTTGCGAGCTCAGTTTTACCAACGCCTGTGGGGCCAATGAACATGAAACTCGCAATGGGCTTATTTGGGTCGGACAGTCCAGCTCTAGAACGCCTGATTGCATCTGCTACATTTTGCACTGCCATTTCCTGCCCAACAACTCTTCTCTGAAGCTCGACCTTTAACAGAACAAGCTTTTCTCTTTCTATCTGTTTAAGATTTGACAATGGAATGCCAGTCCGTTTGCTAACAATTTTAACAATGTCAGTATCTGTTACTTCATCTTGCAGTAGAGAGCTTCCAGACTTTTTCCTGGTGGCTTCTTCAAGCTGGAGCTGAAGAGATGACAATGTTCCATACTTAAGTTGAGCAGCACGATTAAGATCATGCTCACGCTCTGCTGCTTCCATCTCACGGTTGACCCTGTTAATCTGCACATTGACAAGGTTCAAGACCAAAGATTCAGCTAGAACAAAGTAGACGATATATAAAGTATATGAATCACCTCCGCCTTGATTGACTGTCTACGAGTCATGAGGTTTCTTTCATGCTCCCAATGACTGGTTAGCTCTTTTTGTTTTTGTTTAAGTGATGATAGGTCACCTTCCAGCTTGCCAAGCATTTCTTTAGATGCTTCATCAGCGTTATTTTCAAGAGAAAGTTTCCCCATCTCTAGCTTCAATACTCTCCTATCTAACTCAACTAACTCACTAGGTTTTGAATTAATCTCCATTTTCAGTTTTGCAGCAGCTTCATCAACAAGGTCAATGGCTGGACAAAGAAACGAAAGAAGAGTTTCAATAGTTTTCAAAAGCACAACTCACTAAACAGGATGGAAAGTAAATTATAAAATGAATAACTTAATACCCTTGAGATACAATAATAGGATGAAATTAGAAAATCTGGACTTATCAGTCAGCAAATGATAGATATTCAAAGTGACAATTTCACTGAAACTTTTGCAGCCGTCGCATACCTTTTTCTGGTAAAAAATTCTCGGTAACATATCTTTCTGCAAAAACCGCTGCTGATACAAGGGCACTGTCAGATATTTTGACCCCATGATGCAACTCGTACTGTTCTTGCAACCCACGAAGAATGGAAATTGTGTCTTGCACAGATGGTTGGCCACAGTATACTTTTTGAAACCTACGTTCTAAAGCAGGGTCTTTCTCAATGCACTTCCTATATTCATTCAGTGTAGTTGCTCCAATACATCTAAGTTCACCACGACCAAGCATTGATTTCAGTAAATTCCCAGCATTCATTGCCCCACCAGTAGCACCTATTCATAAATCATACCAGAAATGCCTAATTTGAGCTTTTACTTTAAACAGTAATATGAAAATAAACACACTACTTTTGCTTAGGCAGAGGCCAATTTAACAAAAGGTTGCGTGAACTGACAGGAAGTGAGCACTGACTAATAAATAAAAGGAAAACAAAACTAGTACATAAAAGGAAAAAGATGAAGAAATGGAATAAACTTGACCTGCACAAAGAACAGTGTGGATCTCATCAATAAATATTATAATCTGCCCATTTGAAGCAATTACATTGTTTAATACAGCTTTTAATCTTTCCTCAAATTCTCCATGGAACTTGGAGCCAGCAAGCAGTGAACTTATATCCAATGATATCAACTGAACAATAAGAAAAAGACTGTCAAATGCTTACATGAAAAGAACATTACCCTCAAAACTAAAATAAAATTGGCATATTAAGGTTCACATTCAAAATATATTGCATGACAAGATACATCTCAAACAAAATCTAAATTTTGGAATAGTAGTTATAACCTTCCGATTCACGAGAGGTTCAGGAACATCTCCATGGATAATCCGCTGTGCCAACCTAGGGCCAAAGGAACAAAATCTCAGTACACATATTACATAGGTGAATGCCTCATTAAAAGCTGGACTAAACATCTTGTTGTGAAGAAGCCGTAAAATTTTCAGCTCTTCTTAAGTGGCAAGAAAGATGATATTTTATTCTTTATTCCGCAGCCTTGCATTGCTTTATGTGCTTTACTACAACCAACACTTCTCTAATTAAGAAACACATAAAGAAGAGAACATTTCATAAGGTTTTATTAGTATACATCATGAAGAAGGCGGAAGATCTCCCTCAAAGAAAAACACGTGACCATAACCTCTCCAGTTTGTATAATCCCCCATGCATCTATATGTGATTATCTGACAGATCTGACAATATGTAGTAACTTTTATACAGAATCCTACTTAACGCTTATAGTTAAAGCAGTGCATGTATCAGTAAAAAAAAGTATACTTAACTTTAAAAAAGAATAAGGTATGTGCTACCCATTGTAATTTTAGATTTAAAAAGTTGCATATTCAACTAAGCATATGCCAAAAAAATAAAAAATAAGCATACACAGATAAGAAACACGGGAAACTATAGATCATACCCTCTAGCAATTGCAGTTTTTCCAACACCGGGCTCACCAATAATAACAGGATTGTTTTTTGTCCTCTGACTCAAAATTTGAATGCAACACTGTATTTCATCATCCCGACCAATCACTGGATCAAGTTTTCCTTGCCTGGCCAGTTCAGTCATGTCAATCCCATATTTCTCAAGTACCTGGAACTTTCCCCCTGGATCTGTACAGAATTAACATCTATTACTTCTAGCACATGAGGAAAATTTTAAATTCAAATTTATGATATATTCAAGGATGAAATTCTAAAAGGAAAGTACTTTTCAAAAACAAGAGCATGCTATTATGCACATACTTTGGTCAGTTACTCTCTGATTTCCACGTACAACTTCAATAGCTTCCTTTAAAGATTTCTCACTAAGTTGCAGAGTTCTAAATAGTTGCTGGCCAAATCTTGTGTCTGAGTATAAAGCTAACAACAAGTGCTTCACAGAAACATAGGAATCACCCATTTCTTTCTTATGTTTTTCTGCATTTTCTAAGAGAGAGTAGAGATGGGGCCCAATAATGGGACCACTAGTACCACCAGTCACCTGCAAGCAAAAATGCAATTACTTACTTCAGACATTTAGGGAACATTTCTTTTTACAAGTAACAGATAATCTAAAGAAAAAGGTCCAATTGAAATTTATAGCTCATACCTTAGGCTGTTGAGATATAAATGTATCTGTGGCTTGCAAAGCTGATGTGTTATCCAGCCCAGCCTTAGTGAATATTCTCTGAGCTAACCCATCCTTCTGCTCCAGAAGGGCTTTCATTAAATGCTCTGTTTCAACCACTTGTTGTTTGTTGGCTCGTGCTGCATCTATGGCTCCAATAGTACACTCAAAAGCCATCTCAGTGTTTTCTGCAACACTAATCTGCAAAATTGATACACACATTCAATGTTGAAGCCTATCACTAAAATTACTTAGAAAAGCATAGTGTTCTCATAAGAAAAACAATGAACAGCTGATATATAAAGATATATATATATATATATATATATATATATATATATATATATATATTTGATTTGCAAATAATACATAAAAGTTACTCCTTCAGTCCCATCTTGTTTACTTTTTGCTACTTGAGAATCAAAGAACACTGACTTTGACCTAATATTTAAAATGTATCTCCTTAATGTTTTTTAGATTTCAATTCTCAAGACAAGGAGTACTTTAATCTTGTTTCTTAGTTCTAAGTTCTATTTTCAACTATATAATCTATTATATAAAATTAAAACTAAGCCAATATTTAGTCAAAATGACTAAAATGAAAAGAAAAGAAAAACCTTAAGTGGCAATGCAAAAAGTGTTAGAAGATTTGTCGAAGTCCTATAAAACGAGGATAATCAAAGAACACTTAAAAGCAGAAAGGATGATGACAAGAAATCCAAAAGTTGACAGAGAACACACCGATTCTCCTATTAAATTATTGCTTACAATTTCCCATTGTTCCTTCTTAAGATTCAGTTCTTCTTCATCTCCTCTAGTGTATAAAACCTGATTGGAAGTAAATGAACTGTTCATTTCTGAAAGTGTGACATGGCATAAACAAACCATTACAAGGCAAAAATGAACAAACCTTGTGCTTCTTTTTAACATGATCAAAGGATTCTATTACACCTTCATAAAATCTGTAATAGGAAAAGAAAAGTTAGTATATTACTAGAAATATTTCATCCTAGCTACAGTCTAGTGCTTTTTGACATAATTTTACAACAAGGAAGCATACAGCCAACAAGTTGTTGGCCAATGCTACCTCCGGCAGTCCTTAATAATACAATAATAGCAGCAATACGGCAAGGTAGGATTGCCCGGCATAACATCAACCCACCTCACCAATCAACAGTCAGTCATGGCCCTATAATCAACACCCAACCATAGCTCTATAATCCCTCGTTCTCACACCCCATGAAAGTATTCACTCCTCTTGCAAGGAGGATCTCTAATAGCTGATGACTTAAATTATAGATGTATGTAAAGAACTTACACACTATTCAATGGGCACCAAACTTTGACCTTGGAACCAACAAGACTCCCATCATATGCTATCTCTCTATTCTCCAGAACCTGGCATACACTACCAATCAGACCTTTGCAGATTAAGGAAGTGAAGTGCAGCATATAAATATCACCCCAGCCTAGTCCCTAGATAAACACACATCTCCAAAAGCATGTATTGAAAATATCAATCAAAAAGAGAATAAGTTTAAGATGAAATTGAAGTTTAGTGTGATATGAAACAGGTTGAGATGAGACCCTGATTTGGACAGCAAGTAGCATTAGAGTTTCAAATCATAAAGAAATTGTATATGCAGTTTTATGTAAGGAAAAAGTATTAAATACTTCAACATTGTCCAATGGCCGCTTTCTCTTCATGCTCATCCTTTGGTTTCCTTCTTTACCATCAGCATCTTCAGCAGACTTCTGAAGGTACTCTTGTAAAGACATCAACCTCTGCTGCATGATGAATACAAAATGTTCCCTTAAATGAACCCAGAAAAGGAAATAATTAATAGGATGATTGAATTTAGATTTGATAGTGAAAAGCCAAAAAGTTACATTGCTATTATCTTCTGCAGAGGAATTTGGCACATTAGCCTTTCCACATCCATGCCTTTCCACTTCACATGGCTTCTTAGAGACAATTTCAGTAGGCACGGGCTTCATTGAGCAATTGGGCTGTGAATCTTCGGAGTTCAATTTAGGAGTAGTCTTCGCAATATCTAGCGGGTCACAACGACCACGATCATCCACGGAATTCCGTCCATTGAAACCACTACTGGTTACTGTGTTGGGAAACACATTCACAGGTCGATTTTCATCGTTAGAAGATGCTTCTTGTTTTGCGTCCACGCCCATCTGATCAAAGAAAAGATTTAACACTACGACGACTATGCATGAAATGATGAAATACCAAACAAGCCAGACGACTTCCCCAACCCTTTATCCGAGTAGTTATACCAGGGACAAGGGTCGAAGGTGGACCAGGTTCTAAATTCTATATATATATATATATATATATATATATATTTGATAATAATCTCTTGAGACTAATTAATTGAATCATAAGCGGAAACGTTTACAAGAAAGATTAATGAAATGTGCAAACATTCCTTACAGTCAGACCTAGAAACAAATTTCCTAACAATGTTATCGAAAATTTGAATCGCAGTCAATAGTAATTTGGTCAAACATAAAGAAGGCATACTCTAGTTCAAAAGTTGTTGACACCACCCAAGTATCAATCTTCATTCTTTTGTGGTTTACATACGCCATGACCAATTATCGTTCTAGGCTTATAACAAGAACTCGCCAATTCAAAAAAACAAGAGGGAATAAACTCGCAAAAGAAGCGAGAGGAAATAAACTTGCTAAAGATGCGAGAAGCAACAAATTCGATAAATAAACGAAAGGTATAATAACAACAAAACTTACTAATAAAATAAAACAACACTGTTTTGTATCAAGAAAAAACTACTCATTCCTACTTCACCTTTTGCAAAACAAAAAACCTTCTTTTCCTTATTCAAAGAAGAGGAGCTTTTCTTTACCTTTTCCCAAGAAAAGACAACAAAAGTCTTTTTTCCTTTTTCACAAAATAAGTTTTAGCAATGGTGATGTACTTCTTGACAGATCCGAAGCTGGGGAAGAGGAAGAACGCCGGAAGGGAAGGGAAAGGGGCGGCGATAGCCGAAGAACACGGCGACAGTGCAAGATCGTAGGTGTGGTGGACGACGATGGGGGAGGCAAAATTGGAGAGGAGAGGCAGAGAGAAAAGAGCAAAAGAAGACGACAGCCGTGGAGAGGAGAATACTAAATTCTATATTTTTAGTATTGAAATTATGAACTTTTAAATTAGTAGTCCCATTAGGCCCGCCCTACTGTGGGTCTAATTTTGGCGGGCTTTTGCGGACCGATCCATTAGGCCCGCGGGTTAGGATTCATACAACCCTAGTCCCCCCGACGCAGGTTGACGGGTCCCGCAGGCCAGCTCGCGGCCTTTTGGTTTTGTTCTTTTTTTTTTCTTTTTTTTTTTTTGTTTTATAGTTATCTGGGAAAATGACACTTTTTTCCCCTATGTTATATGCATATAACATTTTTTCCCCCTGTGTGTGTTATTAAAGTGGCAGTTTTTCCCCCTGAAATGTTAAATTGACATTTTTACCCTTAAAATAAATATTTCATTATTTTTTTCTCCAGCAAATTATTACTTATATGTATGGATGATCACGATTTGGTTCGAACCTAACCAAACACTGTAGCAATCATACTGAAATAGTATGGACGGTTCTGGTTACGATTCAGAACCGAAAAAATAAATTTAAATAATTGTTGAACCGTGAACCGGAACTGAACCACAATCATATATAGTGAAAATGATCAAACACTTATTTGACAAATCAGTACGGTTCGGTTCCAATTTCGATTTTGAACCGCCAATCAAAACTTTTTATTTATTTATTTTTATAATTTTATTTCTGATTTAAAAATAGTCTAAATTTAACAATTATTTTATTTTATTTTTTCGGTTCTGAATCGTAACCGTAACCGTCCATACTTTTTAAGTTCAATTGCTACGGTGTTCGATTAGGTTCGTATCGAACCGTAATCTTCCATACATATTAGTAATATAATTGGTTGGAGAATAAAAATAAATGAAATAGTTATTTTTAAGGGCAAAAATGTCAATTAAACATTTCAGGAGGGAAAACTACCACTTTTAAAATAACTGAGGGGGAAAAACTGTCACTTTAATAACTCAGGGAGGAAAAGTGCTATATGCACATAACTTAGGGGGGAAAAGTGGCATTTTCCCTAATTATATTGTGTACACGTACTGTACACGTTAATATATATTTATGTGTACAGTACTGTACACATGAATATATATTTATATTCATGTGTAATGTATAAATATATTTTTTATTTTATTTTTTTTTAAAAAATATGGCGGGTTGCGGGCTGCGTGGGTTAGCCCGCGCGGGTCGCGGGCCTTAGCGGGCTAGACCCATTAGGCCCACTTCTTCGCAGGTAATCTTTTTTGTAGCTCTAATCCGCCCCATGGCGGGGCGAGTGCGGGCCAGCTCGCGGGCTTCGATCATTTTTTACAATACTAGTCAAAACACATCAATTATGTATATTAACATTGTGTATTTGTTGTATACAAATTATAAATTTTTGAACGTAAATTATGAACATTTAGAGCATTTTCAATATTGAAGTTTTTGAATCGATTTTTGAGGTGCCAACTATGAGAGTGAAGAGGGAAAGAAAAAAAAAAAAGAATAAATAAAAAAAATTTGGAAAACCAAACAAATACAGAGTAACGCGCCTGGCTGGGCGCGCATTGGTTGCATTGCACGTGAAATAAATGCAAGGCTTGAATGCACATGGTGGGACCCACTTTTTCTGAAAAAACCACCTCGTTACAGAAGATTTTTAATTTTCTCTCTCAATAACTTCTCTCCTCCACCTCACCCACGTTACCTATAAAATTGGTCTAAAATCCACTAATGTGGATAACCAATATAAATTGTGAACATTCACATTCGTAGTATACAAATTGTGAACTTTTAAAAGGTAAATTGTGAGCATTTAAAATTCGGGTCCATAAAATAATTTGCATTGATATCTAATAAAGCCAGGCAATTTTGTTTTTTTTTTCTTTTTTGTTTTTGTTTTTTGTTTTTTGTTTTGTTTTTTTACACTACATAGTTATGCCCATAGCTGTCAGACAAGCTTGGAACTTGAGTTACCAAGTTAGTTAAATTATCTGATCAATTTGGCTACGACACTATATTTATTTAAAATGTTTGGTACGTATTATATGTTAAGCAGTAGTATTCTGTGTATTGTTTTAGTCTATTTCAGTTATATTTATGCTCTTTTAGACTAGGACTTTTATGTTGTTTTCTCTTCCCTGTACAATATATATACTTGTACATTTGTATGCATGAATACAGATTGTTTTCACATCTTATTATATGGTATCAAGAGCTTCTTCATACTCCTACGGGTTCTCATTTTTTCTCTCCTTTGATCCAATGGCCTTCACAGAAATCACTCCTATCATCCAATTGTCTACCCCTACTCACTTTTGTTAGAAAAAAAACAAACATGCGCAGCGGAAGCATCAAATCGCATTTTCTATGATTCTATGTGAAAGAGAGTGTTAGAAGCTTTTTACCCTTGAAGCGTGCTTTGGCAAAATCAACAGTTTGAACCGTCCAACTGTCCGGTCTCTAGTATGTCCACCGGCCGGGCACGCGAGAACTCCCCAGATATTTTTACGTGAAAACTCTTTTCCTGACCAATCTCTGTATTTCTTCTCTCGGTTAAGAAATAGGGTAAGACTTATATATATATCCTGGTTTGGGCCCAAAGGTGCTAGCGTTTTAAAAGCCCAAATCTACCCAATATTGAATTAATTCATTAATCAGTTATTAATGTATTAATTCAATATCGATAACTCTTTATCAATTGCTTTTAAAGTTCTCAGCAATACCACGAACCATTAAGGTGTGACTTTCTAGGTTCATAGTCAAACTAGTAACGAGTAATATTTAATAACTCATTAAATAACTCGTAAGTCATGAGTGACATCTAGCAGTATGTCATGACTACCTAGTTGACAATGAATATATTTCAATATATTATAATGAACCTTTCCGTTACAAATATCATGCAACATTCCTTCCACACAACACTTGTTCCGAACCAGGTAAAGGTCATGGTCAAACTTGGTCAAACCCATAAACCCGGTCAATATGTCTATTCAATAATCTTAACTTGAAGTCCAACTTCATTATACTCTGGCTAGAAATTCTCGTTGTATTATAATTGAATAGACTGGAACATCCTTGTTAACTCAAGGCGGTAGATCCTCTATTGAACGCACACATGTCTCCGCACAATACTGAACTAGGCCATCAAGTACACTTATAGTCCCTCAAGGAACAAAAGACGCATACTGGCAAAAACTAGTCCACCATATGTACGAGACAACCATGTCGTCTCAAGTAAAAGGATTATTGCATACTTGTAACATACAACATACCGATGACACGTAGGTAAACACCATGCGGTACGTTGTAGTCAATCAATGTTCAATGACTTGTTCTCTAACAATCATCTACATGTCCACTCTCTGTATCTCATACAGAATGGCATGAGACTCACCATAAGAAGGACAATGTGCTAGTCTTATCGGAATTCTAATGCCCAATTTGAATTCCTATGACTAGGAACATTTTTACAATACTTCATTTATTAATTCTTCGTCACTCATATTCTTAACTCTTAAGAATGAAGAATTAAGAAGATTATATGGAATAATATCAAATATTAACTAAGCCTTAATAAAATAAATAAAACAATTATTTATTATATTTATTTAATAAGAAATTAATGCTCAGAACAATAAATGTTGGCTCCTAAAGCATACATGTCTAACAGTCTCCCACTTGCACTAGAGCCAATCGGTAACCCTCATCTTCTCAAGATGCCGATCTAACTGCTCCTGAATAAGTGGTATAGAAAACGGATCTGCTAGGTTATCCGTAAATGCTATTATCTGCATTACTACATCTCCATTTCCAACAAAATTTCTTGGGAGATGATAGTAGTAACGAATTCGGCTCCAGTGGTTGAATATGCAATCATTTCCTATTTGGAACTCTTCCATCTAATTGCACCACTATTACAAAAAGTAGACTTTCTATCATTTGATCCGATAGAAAATCAAATTTGTGTATCCTTTAATCTTTAATACTTGTTTTCCATCAGTTAAGACTAAACTCTTAGTTACTTAACTGATGTCCAGTGTTATTCACTTAGATTTGATTGATGTTTACAAGTGACACTCACTACATGAGAAACATCAAAACTTGTACATAATATCACATATATAAGATACCCAATAGCTGAAGCCTATGGTATTTTACTCATGTGATCCCTCTCTTCAGGTGTGTCAGGACACAAACTTTAGAGATATAGATTCATGCTTGAAAGGTAATAAAACCTTTCTTAGAATCTAACATGTTAAACAAATTCAATATTTTACGTACATACTTTGAGATAATCTCATTAATCTTTTCGGTCTATCTCTATAGACTCGAATCCCAAGGATATAGACCGCTTATCTCAAATCTATCATATAGAAAATATTAGATAAACAAACTTTTTATCGGAGTCATCATGCTTACGTCATTTCTTGTTATTAATATGTCATCTACATATAATACAAGAAATGTGATAGTACTCCCACTAACCATTTTATACACATGGATCACCAATGTTTTCACAGTATAGTCAAACAATTTGACTACCTTATGAAATTGATGTTCCACATTCTAAAATCGATATCTGATATCGCCTCTTTGTAAATGATAGGATTGTCACTAGACACATCATCTCCAATTGCAAAGACACTCTCTGTGTCATGAAGACAACTATAATATGTCTAATAAACAAATATGTCTAACACTTCTCTAAAGAGGAGGCATAACGCTTGGTTCATATTGCACAGATTCTTAAATCTGATTAGGCTAGGAAGATTTATTAACAAACTCTTTGTCAAGTGATATCTTTCTACCTTTTCAGATCTTGTTTCCAATTTGTCTGTTTTAGGCTTTTGATATGAGCCGTGTAACCCAAATCTTAACATACGTAAAACGAGGTTTCCCATATCTCATATGGTGTTTTAGGAACAGACTTAGATGGAACTCCATTTAGGATCTAAGATCCATTAAATGGACCATATGTACATCAACATGTATTAATTGCTCATTTATTAATCATCAATCATATTTAAACAATAAATACCATTTACGATATTCTAGCGTCATCGCATTTATTATTGAAATAAATGTAATAAACATTATTCCGAAAAGAAAAATTCATAATTATTCTTAACAGGAATGTAAATAATGTTTTAAATACTAGAATTACATAAATAGTCTTTTAAATATGATTAAATGAAAATTGAATAGATAAATCTCCAACAACTAATGCATCAACTCTTGCTCCATTTCCCATCCTTAGAGCAATCTCATCTTCAGTCAACTCTCTACTTCTTCTCAGATCCTGCAACGATACACAAAACATGTGAAGTTGCTTCTGAGTATATTATCAAAGAAGTAGTTATTTAGACCAATTAAAACTAGTCTCTTTAATGAGCATACCTTCTGAAGGTTTGTCATTGTCCTTGACTTTCAAAGACTTTAGATATTTTGTGAAATTTCCTTTCCAATGCCCTTCTTTGTTGTAATGGAAACACTTTCCTTTACTTGCAACATTTCCTTTTGTTTTGGTCACTCCCCCAGTTGGTCTCTCTCTAGAAACCTTCTTGTTCTTTCTCTTCTTCTTTGACTTGGAAGAGACCAAAAGAACAGTATCAGTGTTCATACCCTTCATTGTAGCATGAGCAGTGCACAACATATTGTGCATATCAGATTTGGAACAATGAAGCTTGTTCATGTGGAAATTCATTATGAAAGGCCCAAAAGAATCTGGAAGAGACTGTAGAATTAAGTCTACTTCAAGCTCAGAGTCAAGGAAGATATTTAATTCTTCCAATCTCTCCAATAAGCCAATCATATTTAGGACATGATCTCCTACAGCTCCTCCTTGTAGTTTTGCTCGAAATAAGGCCTTAGTAACCTCATAACGTGCAATCCTATTATGCTCACCGTACAACTCTGGTAGGTGATTGACCATGGATTTTGCTTCAGACATCTTTTCATGCTGACGTTGTAACTCATTGGTCATGGAGGCAAGGATATAACTCTTAGCCCTCAGATCATCGTCCTTCCACTTATCAAACGCTGCAACCTCAGCATTATGAACAGCAAGCTGATCAACATCAGCATCATCTGGTATGATACCAATCAGTGGAGGATCTTGGCCCAAAACATAACTGATCTTTTCCAAATTGAGAACGATTCTCAAATTTCGGAGCCAATTAGTGAAATTTGGTCCAGTAAGTTTGTTTTCTTCGAGTATTTTGGACAAAAGATTTAAAGCCATTTCAAAATAACTGTAGAAAATAACATTAATTATTAGACACGATTCTTTATTAAACTATTTGATTTTCGATTATATAATCAAATAGTACCTCCCACTAAATTTTTCGAATCCTGCACTTCCCAAGCAAGAAACGGAAATCCCGTTGGAAGATTTCTAATGGGTAATCAAAGTCTTACAAATTTATCTCATTCCTCACCTTAAGGGGCGGGCATCTTGGAATTTGAAAATTTTGTAAGTGGCCAACTCTTGCCAATACATCTCATGCATGATTCGATTTTATTAAACTTGGGCTCCATGGCCCATTGAACCTCACCTTAAGGGGCATCTTAGCCCAATGGACTCAGTTAAGTCAAACCCACCATCCTGGTAACAAGTAGAGTTGCACCTTGACTTTTCTCACCTTTAGTGGTTTCTTGAAAAGCAAAGTTTCTAAGTGCTACCACATCACATGTTTAAAATAAGAAAATCAAAATATTTTAAAATTAACACGTTGCCCCTATGTTGGCATAGCCGACACCGTGCTAAGCAAAATATTTGATTTCTTACGATGGGGGAGAGCCACAATTAGGTAATCTCAACTCTTGAGGCCTAACCGCTTACAACTTAATATTTAATAAAAGGGAAGATTTTAAGAATTAGTATGTTTCACTTTACTCATGCAACATTTTCACATATATCACATATATAAAGTGCATTAAAAGTAAACTCGATATTGGTCATGTACTTCTAAATGGTCAAAATTGAGCCAGCTAATTTTGACCGTGCACAGTGAATAGTGAAAAATTAAAATCCTATCTATTACATGTAAGCTTCCATCATACATATTCTTCGGGTCTTCAATTCTTGAAGTCTTCTAGTCTTCAACTCTTGAAGTCTTCGAGATTCATACATTTTCTATCTACGAAAAGGGGTACATGTTTCGGGGAAGGGATTTACATTACAATAATAGATAAGAGACATGCAGGCCTCAATTTTAATTAATAACCAAAAATGGTACAAAACCCAAAATAAATCACATTCATTCAATGGGTCCTAAGTCCATGACCAAACCGACATGCTAAGCAATTCATACATAGTATAAAATAAATAATACATTAATTTGTGGCTTTATAAAATATAATCCAATTATACCATAAAAAACTTGGGTCAATCTAAAATAAACTTTATATGGAAACAAATTTCCATATAACAAAACAAAACTTTCCATTAATTAATTAATTTCATACCAAAATCAAATTTGCATGAAATCAATCAATTACTATTATAATTTTATTGGGAAAAGGGTCAAATAAGCCCTCCAACGTTACTTAAGGAGTCAATTAGGCCCCTGAACATTTTAAATTAGCAATTAAACCTATCAACATTGTATTTTGATGCAAAAAGGTCCATAAACCTGTTAATGACCTGTGATCACAGGTCATTGGGATTCCGGCCAAATTTCCGGCACACTCCGACCATATTCCGGCACAAAAATCACCGGCGACCATCGAACGGTCGCCGGTGGGTTGCCTTCTCCGGTGAGAGGAGGCAACCCGTCGATTGCCTTCTCACTGGTCGACAGAGGAGAGGAATTCGTGTCGGGTATTTTGGCGATTGTGCAGTCTTTTAGATCGAGGAAGAACACGGGGCGCTCGGTGATTGGGCTGTTGCTTGCATTGCTCATGGTCTTTGTGTTCCTTAAATTCTCCTTCTTCATAAATGGCAATGTCGGCGAGGTTAATGAAAGCTTGATGAGGTTAACCGACAATGGCCAATTGGTCCTCCAGAATTTCAAGAATGATTGGGCTAATGCTCACCAGAAGATCGTTTCTGAATCGGACTCTTCTTCGTCTTCTTCCGGCGATGTTGTTCTCAAACGTCACATGAAGGAAGTTTTTGTAAGTTTCTTTATACTAATTAAAGATTCAATTTTTAACCGGAATCCTCGATGTTTTTGTCGCTTTTTTTTTTTCTGCAGAAAAATCCAATTTTTTTTTACGCATTCTTTGTTATTTCCGGATTATGTTGATTGTATTTGCGAATATCTGTGTATTTTGTTCTTTTTCTGTGTGCTTCTTTGACCCACCCGTGAAGTAGTGGGAGGCATGGGCAGTTGCTTTAGAATATTAAACTCTGACTCTGACCGTGAAGTAGTCGACGGTCGCCGGTGACTTTTGTGCTGGAATATGGCCGGAGTGTGCCGGAAATTTGATCGGAATCCTAATGACCTGTGATCACAGGTCATTAACAGGTTTATGGACTTTTTTGCATCAAAATACAATGTTGATGGGTTTAATTGCTACTTTAAAATGTTCAGGGGCCTAATTGACTCCTTAAGTAAAGTTGGAGGGCTTATTTGACCCTTTTCCCAATTTTATTTTAAATTAAACACTTTAATCTAAAATATTATAATCATGAAAACTTACCTAAATAGCATTCAATTATCATATAAAGGATCACTATTTAAGGTGAAAAATAAATATGGATTAATATTTGATGCACCGCCTATACACCGGCGGTGAATGAGAAGGTGCCACATCATTTTAAAAGAAAATCAATAATCACTAGGTCCTTTTTGCAAAATAATTAAGACTTTATTTTATTAGGAAACTTTGTATTTCCTATTAACAAAATATATCACTTTCCTAAACATATTAAGTACTTAACTGTTATCTATCTAATTTCCTAAACATTTCTATTAGATACGTTATATATATATATATATATATATATATATATATATATATATATATATATATGATTTGGATCCAGTGAGATCATCCTATTTAGACGAGATCGTGAGATTAAATCTTGATCGTTCCTTATTTTTATTTAACGGTTTAGATTTGGTTGATTTTAATTTCATTTATGCGTTACTTTTTATTAAGTTAGGGGGTTTTTAAGTAATTTGACAATATGTGAGCATTATTACCATTTCAAAATCACGATTTTATATGGATCTTTTCTTCTTGGGTTGTGTTACAAACTTATCAGAAATCGTAATCTCCGCCATTACTTCACCCAACCCCTCACGTCGCTGTCTCTCTCTCTCCCTTCATGTGCGTGCGTTCCTCATGTCATCGACTCTCTCTCTCCCTTTAGTGTGCGTACGATCGGAGGTTCCATGGCCGGCTCTTCTATCAGGCAGTCAAAGCGGCCAAGGAGAAACTTTTCTGGCGAGGTTCAAGGTATTTTTTTATCACTTGGTTTCACTTCCTGTAAGGGTTTCTTTGTAAGGGTTTGTTTTTTGTTAATTTGATCGTGGTCTCGTTTTTTTTTCTTTTTTTTTTTTTTGTGACGGGGCATGGGTTTTCGGTGGGGGTTTTGGGTTTGTGAAGTTGTGCTGTTTTGAGCCCGTTTGTTAGACGCGGAGATGGTGAGTGGGCGTCTGGGGTTCTAGGAGTTGCGGCGGTGGTGAGGGGGTAGTACGGGCGTTGTTTTATTAATGGCTGGGTGTGGCAGTAGGGGGCAGTCCGGGGTTCTGCGACGACAAAGATGGTATATGGCCGGCTAGTGGGTCTAGTGGGGCAGCACTGTTTTTTTTTTTCTTCCATCTTTTTTGTTGTTTTTAATTTGCATTTTTTCTAATCGGTTTTGTTAGAGTTTGTGATATATATTTTTCTCTTTTTGGGTTATGAGTGTGGAGGGAGCAGTGGAGGTTGGTTGGGTTGGCCGTGGGGTTTGTGTGTTGTGGTTTTCCGGCAGGGTAGATGGGGTTGAGACTTGGGGTGTCTTGTTTTTTGGGGGTCTTCGGTGAGGTAGGGGACGGGTGGTTTTCACAGGATTGGGTTTTGGTTTTGTTAGGGGTTATTGCATTTTTACTCTTCTGTGTGTGCTTTGTGTATCTCTGTTTCTATCTGCTTTGGTTTTGTGTTCTTGTGAAATGGTGGGTGCAACGTTATTACTTTGTTATTTCGGTTGGTTGAGTTTGTAGTTATTGAGGTGGTCTGTGTCTGTGAGTTTTAGATGACACTTTCGGGAGTGTTGTGTGCTTTGTTTTTTTTTTTGTGGGTTTTATGAGTTTGCGGTGGTGGTTGCTAATAATGGTTTGTGTTGCTTGTGACTTGTTTTTATATGTTCACTGGTGTGTGCATTAGTACAACTGGTTTAACACACTTGACTATCATATCATTCAGACTTTGAATTCACAGGCTAGCAGCAAACTAATGCCAATATCTTTCAATAATATATATAATGTAATGTCTATACACACACTTGCTCAACTGTATGAGTTTGCTTTGTACATACTCATTTTATATATTAATAATGTAAAGGCTACACTGCTACACACACTTGCATGTCTGCCGGCTGCTCTGTATATATATACTTCCAACCTAGTAATGGTTAAAAATTTATATATTGAATTTGTTCAGACATGATTATTAGAAGTTCAAATAATATTTGATATTGTGTAGTTATAATATTATTTGAAACTTGATAATAGGAATTTAATGATTTTATTGATTGGAAATGTTGGCCATCTAATTCATTTACAAAAGAGTTAATCTTTTGATTCATAATCTTCAAATTTCTTATTTATTTTTAAAAGAGTTAATTGATGACATTTTTATTTCACTAAAGTATTAAATGGGATGAGAAACAATGACACTAATCATGTATTCACAATACTATTGTACTAAACACTAGATAGTAGACCAGTGTGTGCGTTGTAGATGCTGATTTGTTTTTAATCTTAAATGGTATGTGCATTTCAGATGGTGCTTATCAGCTTATGTGTGTGCAGGCAACAATGGTGGGGATGGCCAGAATGTAATTTAAGATAGCACATCCAATGACGATTTTAGCTAAGAACATGGACTTTGCGGTGGGGGCTGCAGCACATGTTTACTGACAACCATTTTTAGTCTCACACGATTTTTTTTTTGTTACATGACTTTTTACGAAATAAAGTATGGTTTGTGTTTTTTCAAAAAAAAATATGGTTAGCTTTTCTTGGCTTAGTAGTGAATATGGTTAGCGTTTCTTGGCTTAGTAGTGACTATGGTGTGTTTTTTAAGGAACAAATTATATGATTCGACAAATTTTTAATGGGTTTATTACATATTTTTCTTTTGCACGTACATTATTACAGTTATGAATGTTTTGCTTTTAATTGGTGGAAAACATTGTTGGTTTCCAGAATTGCTCGAGTCTTTCTTTACAATGTTGCACACGTACTGAGATGGGTAACCATAATGAAAATTCGCACTTGCTATGTTCACGCACAAACTATGCTTCGCACATGCACACAGTTCACTCCAATATTTAGTCCCAACGGATAAGTGCTACGTCCTATCGTTAATGTGTGCATACATGCAAACCGGTGTGTGCATTTCACACAATTTCAACTAGAGCACACAAACATCACATTCTTGCACAGTGAAATACATACTCCAGAATACGAGAATGCTCACACCTGATAGGTGATATGCACCCACCGGCCACCGCTGTATTATGGACATGTTCAGTAATATGCACACACCTATTCTGGTAAGCGCACACAGAGGTTTGCACACGCCTAACTAATCAAATGCACACTTGGTATGTTCACACACAAACTACGCTTCGCACATGCACACAGTTCACTCAATATTTAGTCCCAACAGATAAATGCTACAACTGTTACTAATTTCTATTTTATTCTACTGATTGCTTTCACGTTATATATGTCACAATGCACATATGACGACTCAAATAAAATGATAATTTTCTCAGACGCTATGCATTTCCTCACGCACAAACTACAACACACTAATGCACACGGATAATAGTGTGGGCAACCGTATGTATACGTTTTGTAGAAAGCATACACCATACTGTTAATGTGTGCATACATTCAAACAGATGTGTGCATTTCACACAATTTCAACTAGAGTACACAAACATCACATTCTTGCACGGTGAAATGCATACTCCAGAATACGAGAATGCACACGCCGAATAGGTGATATGCACGCACCGGCCACCGCTGTATTATGGACATGTTCAATAATATGCACACACCTATTCTAGTAAGCGCACACAGATGTTTGCACACACCTAACTAATCAAATGCACACGTTGTACGCCCAAAAAAAAAAAAAAAAAAAAAAAAAATGAACAAGACTTACAGGTTGCTACGTGTTTTTATGTTTAAAAAAAAAATTTAAATCTAGAATTTCTTCCTACCTTGGATAGGATCCTTTAAATTAGGAAATATTCTATTTCATTTATAACAAAATTTTAATAATATCATGGAATTACAATTCCACCCTTATGTATTAATTATATCCTTATATAAATGGCATTTTAAATTCAATCTCATCCATTAAATCTAATTTTTTAGATGGTTGTGATGAGATCTCACGATCTCATCTACAAGAGTGGTCTCATTGGATCCAGCCCATATATATATATATATATATATATATGGGATTGGATTGTTAAGCCCGTCCTGATCCAGAGAAATAATGGGAAATGAAAGTAATAAAATTATATAAAACAACAAATCTCATAGGCAGGGTCGGGTTAAGTGATATAGATTTAGGTTGGGGAGGGAGAAATTGGTCTAATTTTTATCCCCTAGCAGATGGGGTTGCATTATCTCCTACGTTTCTTACCTACCAAACTTACAGTACAGTTGACTATTGCTTAGATTGATATATAGGTTCCTCCTATCCCCCCTACCCAAATGAATTTTCATTAGTGTTGTGGTTGAACTTGTTTTGAATTGACAATGAGGTTATTGGTCCTGTAAACTTGATCAAGTACCGACAAATAGCTGTTGACTTAGTTGATATATATATATAAAACGTATCTAATAAAAATGTTTAGGAAATTAGAGAGATAATAGTTAAAGTAATTAATATGTTTAGGGAAGTGATATATTTTGTTAATAAGAAATACAAAGTTTCCTAATAAAATAAAGTCTTTAAGTATTTTGCAAAAAAGGACCTGGTTATAATTTTTTTTAAAATGATGTGGCACCTTCTCATTCACCGCCGGTGTATAGCATCTATACACCGGCGGTGCATCAAATATTAATCCAATAAATATTTCAAGATTATAATAATATAATTATTACTACCATAAAAATCAAATTTTAAATGATAACAATAATATATTATCATCTAATCTTATAAAATATTAATTTTTCAAATACAGAAAATAATCATATATTATGATAATAAAAATTAATACTACACAAATATCTCATATTTAGTTATTAGTAACTAATTTTTCCAATTATCAATATGACGGTAATAATGCGTTACCAGATATTATTTGAATGTTATTGAGTATTTGAATACACTATTTGAGTGTAGTGCTCAGTGTACAAATGAGTTCAGTATGTGTTTTGTCTAAGTTAAAGTGTCGTCCCTCTACTTTGCGTTGTGAGCCTTATTATTTCCTTCACCTCCGTAATGGAGCGTTAATGCCAAGGGGCAGAAGAGCCGTTGAGCATTAATGCTGAGGAGCTGAACGTTGGGCATCAATGCTGAGGAGTTGAACCGTTGAGCATTGATGCTGAGGAGTGAGGTGTCTTGGGTAGTTGAACGTCCGTTGTCTTGCCTTTGGGTCCTGCCAGTGGTTCCGGGTCGGGTACCCAATTATCCTGTCACCAGTCCCCCCACTCCCTAGCTAATGAGAGCGATTGAGGTGGTTTGAGAGTAATTAAGTGTCTAAAAATTGTTTTTTTTTTTGAAGAGTGGCTGAGGTCGGGCCTCGGCCAAGAGTGGCAAGGTCGACCCTCGACAAAGAGTAGCCAAGGTCGGGCCTCGGCCAAGAGTGGTGAGGTCGGCCCTCGACAAAGAGTAGCCGAGGTCGGGCCTTGGCCAAGAGTGGCCGAGGTCGACTTCGGCCAAGGTAGGCCGAGGTCGGCCTCGGCCAAGGGAGGCCGAGGTCGGCCACGCCTCGACCGAGGCTGAGGTCGGCCTCGGCCAAGGGAGGCCGAGGTCGGCCACGCCTCGACCGAGGCCGAGGTCGGCCTCAGCCAAGGTAGGCCGAGGTCGGCCAAGCCTCGACCCAGTTCCAAAATTATTTTTTTTGACGTTTTTGCGTGCGAGCTCACCTCGACCGGTCGAAGGTCCGCTCTCCCGTCAGGTAGCTAGCGAGATCGGATCTCGTGCCGGCCCTAAGGGATTAGAGTGTGGTGTTTTTTGAATCCACACCTTTTGCTGGGCTCAGAAAAACACTCTCCCGTCAGGTAGCTAGCGAGATCGGATCTCGTGTCGACCCTAAGGGAATAGAGCTTAGATTTCTTATTATTTTTTGGTTTTTTAACAAAATTGATCAGGGTAGACCATGACCAACTACTAGGTCCTTTTGCTTATGGAGGTGAACGCATAAGTGAAGGAGGCAGATGCACAAGTGCAGGAGGCGGATGCACCAGTGGAGGAAGCAAACGCACTTGAGGAGGCAGCGCTGCTCAAGGAGGTGACGTAGCGCTGCTCGAGGAGGTGACGCTACTCGAGGTGCTGACGTTGCTCGTGGAGGTGACACCACTTGAGGAGGTGACGCCGCTCGAGGAGGTGACTCTGCTTGAGGTGGTGACGCTGCTCGAGGAGGTGACGCCGCTCGAGCAGGTGATACTGCTCGTGGTGGTGTGATAAACACTATTATTATTATTATTATTATTATTATTATTTTTATAGTAAATTGGATTAATTTGTGTATTATTTATTTGCAGATCTTGATTATTTATGTATAATCTTGTATTATATATTAATTTCATAATAATTAACCTTTATAAATAAATGTTGATATTCAGTACTGTATTTTCTTTTAAAACTTTAAGTTAGTTTTAATTCAATGTTTGTTAGCCCATTCTTTTCTTTTAGCCTAGCATTTTTTTTAACCCATCAAATAAATAGTCTCCCTCCCCCTTCCGTCAATGCAATTAACGAGAGACCAGGGAGGAGCGTCGGATTCGGCGGCATTCAGCTCAACAGATCTCAATCAGCTGGAGCTCAGGAGGAGTCTAAGCACTATAAATAGAGACCAAATTCGAGGAATCTGATCATCAATCATTCATAATTTTTTTCTCATCACCAAATTCAATTGGATCAGCTTTGTTCAGTGGGCGTCCCGCGGTGGCAGCAAATCAATTCTGGGCTTCAACACTCGGTTCGGCAGACGAAAGTCTACGGCGGTGCTGAGTATTTTTTTAGCAGCTTCGAATTGGGTGGCGCATCAGCAGATTAAAGCCTCAAAGTCTGGTTCCTTCTTTCTTTTGTTTCCTTAATTTTTGCTTAGCCATTGTTTGTGTGGAAATTTGTAAGCAATTGCATTTTAGTAAGTTGAGAAACTGTACTGCTATTGAACTGCAATTAGTGTGCTAATTACAGTGATTAGTGCTTAACTACATGTTAATTACAAATTCCTTTACTAGAATGGCTTGTTACATTTCTTTTCTAGGAACAAGTATGATTTTACCATGAACATTGTGTATTAATTGTTTAACTTTGCCAATCAGTTAAGTTTTATCTTATGTTTTGGGTCGCGATTAATTAAGTTGAATTTGGCCAGTTTAGCTTTTATTAGTCTGTTTGAGAGAATTATTAAGTACACGCCATGCTTAGTAATTCAATGCTCTGTAAGATAAAAAGATAAATAATTTAGTTGTCTTATTAAATTGTTTATTTTGGTTCACAACCCGGGTATTCCGTAAGTTCTTTTAAGCTTAATGGGTTTTGACTGTTCGAATAAGTATCTTAAGTACATGAACGGTTAGAATACGTGACTTAATCTGGACGTCATACGGATTAGTCAGATAATAGTTAGAACGAACCCTTAATTTGGTTGGCTTGTTAAACTAAATTGCATAACTAGTAATGGTAGTTGATTCATGTTCCTAGGCTTTTCCAACTTGATTGTTATTCGATATTCTGGTTCTACTTATTTGTTTACTTTCCTAAGATTTGATTCAATTATTTTACATTTGAGTTTATTCCCATCTTTGATATTTGTTCGAGCATTTTGAATTGTAAGTTCGTTATTTTATTTTTCAAGTCATTAAATTGCATTGTCTAAATTGCATTGTTTCAATTCCCTGTGGGTTCGACCCTTGCCTTTGCACACTATCACTACAACTGATTCGTGCACTTGCGAGGACATTATTAAAATTGTCCATCATGGTGACGCTGCTCTACGAAGGTGACGCTGCTCGAGGTGGTGACGCTGCTCGAGGTGGTGACGCTGCTCGAGGTGGTGACTCTGCTCGAGGTGGTGACGCCGCTCGAGCAGGTGACGCTGTTCGAGGTGGTGATGCCGCTAGAGCAGGTGACGCTGTTCGAGGTGGTGACGCTGTTCGAGGTGGTGATGCCTCTCGAGCAGGTGACGCTGCTTGAGGTGGTTACGCTGCTCGAGGAAGTGATGTTGATCGAGGTGGTAACGCTGCTCGAGGAGGTGACTCTGCTCGAGGTGGTGAGCACAATACTGTGTCAGAGTATAAATGAGTTCAGCATGTGTTTTTGTCTAAGTTCAAGTGTCGTCCCTCTACTTTGCGTTGTGAGCCTTTTTATTTCCTTCAGCAGCGTCACCTCCTCAAGTGGCGTCACCACCTCGAGCAGCGTCACCTCCTCGAGCAGCGTCACCACCTCGAGCAGAGTCACTTCCTCGAGCAGCGCTACCACCTCGAGCAGAGTCACTTTCTCGAGCAGCGCTACCACCTCGAGCAACATCACTTCCTCGAGTAGCGTCACCACCTAGAGCAGAGTCACCACCTCGAGCAGCGTCACCTCCTCAAGTGACGTCACCTTCCTCGAGCAGCGTCACCACCTCGAGCAGCGTCACCTCCTCGAGCAGCGTCACCACCTCAAGCAGAGTCACCTCCTCAAGCAGCGTCACCTCCTCGAGCAACGTCCACACCTCCAGCAACGTCACCTCCTTGAGCAGCGCTACGTCACAACCTCGAGCAGCATCACCTCATCGAGTAGCGTCACATCCTCAAGTGGCGATGCTCCTCAAGCGTCACCTCCTCGGGCAGCGTCACCTCTTCAAGCAGCTTCACATCTTCAAGTGGTGTCACTTCCTCGAGCAGCGTCACCTCCTCGAGCAGTGTCACCTCCTCGAGCAGCATCACCTCATCGAGCAGTGTCACCTCCTCAAGTGGCGATGCTCCTCAAACAGCATCACGTCCTCAAGTGGCGTCACCACCTCGAGCAGCGTTACCACCTCGAGCAGCGTCACCACCTCGAACAGCGTCACCTGCTCGAGCGGCGTCACTACCTCGAGTAGAGTCACCACCTCGAGCAGCGTCACCTCCTCAAGTGGCGTCACCTTTCTCGAGCAGCGTCACCACCTCGAGCAGCGTCACCCGCTCGAGTGGCGTCACCACCTCGATCAGAGTCACCACCTTGAGTAGCGTCACCTCCTCGAGCAGCGTCACCACCTCGAGAAGAGTCACCTCCTCGAGCAGCGTCACCTCCTCAAGCAGCGTCACTTCCCCAAGTGGCGTCACCTTCCTAGAGCAGCGTCACCTCCTCGAGCAGCGTTACCACCTCGAGCAGCGTCACCTGCTTGTGCGGCGTCACCCTCCTAGAGGAGAGTCACCACCTCGAGCAACGTCACCTTCTCGAGCAGGGTCACCACCTCGAACAGCGTCACCTGCTCGAGCGGCGTCACTACCTCGAGCAGAGTCACTACCTCGAGCAGCGTCACCTCCTCGAGTGGCGTCACCTTTCCCAAGCAGCGTCACCACCTCGAGCAGCGTCACCCGCTCGAGCGGTGTCACCACCTTGAGCAGAGTCACCTCCTCGAGCAGCGTCACCACCTCGAGATGAGACACCTCCTAGAGCAGCGTCACCTCCTCAAGTGGTGTCACCTCCACGAGCAACGTTCCCACCTCCAGCAACATCACCTCTTCGAGCAGCGCTACGTCACCACCTCGAGCAGCGTCACCTCCTCGAGCAGCGTCACCTCCTCAAGTGGTGTCACCTCCACGAGCACCGTCACCACCTCGAGCAGCGTCACCTCCTCGAGCAGCGCTGCCTCTTCAAGTGCGTATGCTTCCTCCTCAACTGCGTTTGCTTCCTCCACTGGTGCATCCGCCTCCTACACTTGTGCATTCGCATCCTCCACTTGTGCATCTGTCGCCTCAACGAGCGGTGTCACCTCCTCTAGCGGCGTCACCTCCTCGAGTAGTGTCACCACCTCGAGCAGCATCACCTCCTTGAGCAGCATCACCTCATCGAATAGCGTCACCTCCTCAAGTGGCGATGCTCTTCAAGCGTCACCTCCTCGGGCAGCGTCACCTCTTCAAGCAGCTTCACATCGTTGAGCAGTGTCACCTCCTCGAGCATCGTCACCTCCTCGAGTAGTGTCACTTCCTCGAGCAGCATCACCTCACCAAGCAGCGTCACCTCCTCAAGTGGCGTCACCACCTCGAGTAGCGTCACCTCCTCGGGCAGCGTCACTTCTTCAAGCAGCTTCACATCCTTAAGTAATGTCACTTCCTCGAGTAGTGTCACCTCCTCGAGCAGCGCCACCTCCTCGAGCAGCATCACCTCATCGAGCAGTGTCACCTCCTCAAGTGGCGATGCTCCTCAAACAGCATCACGTCCTCAAGTGGCGTCACCACCTCGAGCAGGGCGTCACCTCCTCGAGCAGCGTTATCACCTCGAGCAGCGTCACCACCTCGAACAGCGTCACCTGCTCGAGCGGTGTCACTACCTCGAGCAGAGTCACCACCTCGAGCAGCGTCACTTCCTCAAGTGGCGTCACCTTTCTCGAGCAGCGTCACCTCCTCAAGCAGCGTCACCTCCCCAAGTGGCGTCACCTTCCTAGAGCAGCGTCACCTCCTCGAGCAGCGTTACCAAGTTGAGCAGCGTCACCTGCTCGAGCGGCGTCACCCTCCTAGAGGAGAGTCACCACCTCGAGCAACGTCACCTTCTCGAGCAGGGTCACCACCTCGAGCATAGTCACCTCCTCGAGCAGCGTCACCTCCTCAAGTGGTGTCACCGACACGAGCAACGTCACCACCTCGAGCAGCGTCACCTCCTCGAGCAGCGTTGCCTCCTCAAGTGCGTTTGCTTCCTCCTCAAGTGCGTTTGCTTCCTCCACTGGTGCATCCGCCTCCTACACTTGTGCATTCGCATCTTCCACTTGTGCAACTGTCGCCTCCACGAGCGGTGTCACCTCCTCGAGCGACGTCACCTCCTAGAGTAGCGTCACCACCTCGAGCAGCGTCACCTACTCGAGCAACGTCCCCACCTCCAACAACATCACCTTCTCGAGCAGCGCTACGTCACCACCTCGAGCAGCATCACCTCATCGAGCAGCGTCACCTCCTCAAGTGGCGATGCTCCTCAAGCGTCACCTCTTCAAGCAACTTCACATCCTCAAGTGGTGTCACTTCCTCGAGCAGCGTCACCTCCTCGAGCAGTGTCACCTCCTCGAGCAGAATCACCTCATCGAGCAGCGTCACCTCCTCTAGTGGCGATGCTTCTCAAGCAGCATCACGTCCTCAAGTGGCGTCACCACCTCGAGCAGCGTCACCTCCTCGAGCAGCGTTACCACCTCGAGCAACATCACTTCCTTGAGCAGCGTCACCACCTCGAACAGCGTCACCTGCTCGAGCGGCGTCACTACCTCGAGCAGAGTCACCACCTCGAGCAGCATCACCTCCTCAACTTGCGTCACCTTTCTCGAGCAGCGTCACCCGCTCGAGCGGCGTCACCACCTCGATCAGAGTCACCACCTCGAGTAGCGTCACCTCCTCGAGCAGCGTCACCACCTCGAGAAGAGTCACCTCCTCGAGCAGCGTTACCTCCTCAAGTGGTGTCACCTCCACGAGCAACGTCACCACCTCGAGCAGCGTCACCACCTCGAGCAGCGCTGCTTCCTCAAGTGCGTTTGCTTCCTCCTCAACTGCGTTTGCATCCTCCACTGGTGCATCCGCCTCCTGCACTTGTGCATTCGCATCATCCACTGGTGCATCTGTCGCCTCCACGAGCGGTGTCACCTCCTCGAGCGGCGTCACCTCCTCGAGTAGTGTCACCACCTCGAGCAGCATCACCTCCTCGAGCAACGTCACCACCTCCAGCAACGTCACCTCCTCGAGCAACGTCACCACCTCGAGCAGCGTCACCTCCTTGAGCAGCATCACTTCATCGAATAGCGTCACCTCCTCAAGTGGCGATGCTCTTCAAGCGTCACCTCCTCGGGCAGCGTCACCTCTTCAAGCAGCTTCACATCCTCGAGCAGTGTCACCTCCTCGAGCATCGTCACCTCCTCGAGTAGTGTCACTTCCTCGAGCAGCATCACCTCACCGAGCAGCGTCACCTCCTCAAGTGGCGTCACTACCTCGAGCAGCGTCACCTCCTCGAGCAGCGTCACCACCTTGAGCAGCGTTACCACCTCGAGCGACATCACTTCCTCGAGCAGCGTCACCACCTCGAGCAGCGTCACCTGCTTGAGCAGCGTCACCACCTCGAGCAGCGTCACTTCCTCGAGCAGCGTCACCACCTCGAGCAGCGTCACCTTCTCGAGTAGTGTCACCACCTCGAGCGGCGTCACCTCCTTGAGCAGAGTCACCACCTCGAGCAGCGTCTCCACCTCGAGAAAAGTCACCTCCTCGAGCAGCGTCACCTCCTCAAGTGGTGTCACCTCCACGAGCAACGTCACCACCTCGAGCAGCGCTACATCACCTCCTCGAGCAACGCTTCCTCCTCAAGTGCGTTTGCTTCCTCCACTTGTGCATCCGCCTCCTACACTTGTGCATCTGCCTCTTTCACTTGTGCATCTGCCTCTTTCACTTGTGCATCTGCCTCTTTCACTTGTGTGTTCACCTCCATATGCAAAAGGACCTAGTAGTTGGTCATGGTCTGCCCTGATCAATTTTGTTAAAAAAACCAAAAAATAATAAGAAATCTAAGCTCTATTCCCTTAGGGTCGGCACGAGATCCGATCTCGCTAGCTACCTGACGGGAGAGTGTTTTTCTGAGCCCAGCAAAAGGTGTGGATTCATAAAACACCACACTCTAATCCCATAGGGCCGGCACGAGATCTGTTCAGCATCATACCGCCAGCCAAAATCGCTACTGGAGTCACCGACGATGAACTCTTCATCGCCTTCTCCAAGAGCGATGTCGCGAGGCCACCTGACCATCTCCTAGTGCCTCTTGCTGGAACAGCCATCCATCACTGGTTCCAACCGGCCAACTCCAAGGCGCAGACGAGAAGATTGCAAAAAGAAGCCGCATATTACGTAAAGCAGAGTTTTACGTAAAACTCTATTTTACGTAAATTTGAAAAAAAAACTTTTTTTTTCTTTTCATATATATATATATATATATATATATATCTCATATACATATATAAACAGTTATTTGTGTTTTTATTTTAATTTAATATATATCCCATATATATTATAAAAAACATATAATAATCAAATTATTATATTATTAAATTAACCCAAGATTATAAATAAAAAAAAAGCCACAAATTAATCTAAACATACAATCATTAGAAAAAGCCTGGCTCTAATACCATTGTTAGAAAAAAAATAACAAACATGCACAGCGGAAGCATCAAATCGTAAAAGAGAGTGTTAGAATCTTTTTACCCTTGAAGCATGCTTTGGCAAAATCAATAGCTTGAACCGTCCAACTGTCCGGTCTCTAGTTTGTCCACCGGCCGGGCAATTTTTTTTTTGTTTTTTTTTTTTTTTTGGTTTTTTTACACTACATAGCTGTCAGACAAGCTTGGAACTTGAGTTACCAAGTTAGTTAAATTATCTGATCAATTTGGCTACGACACTATATTTATTTAAAATGTTTGGTACGTATTATATGTTAAGCAATAGTATTCTGTGTATTGTTTTAGTCCATTTCAGTTATATTTATGCTCTTTTAGACTAGGACTTTTATGTTGTTTTCTCTTCCCTGTACAATATATATACTTGTACATTTGTATGCATGAATACATATTGTTTTCACATCTTATATGGTATCAAGAGCCTCTTCATACTCCTATGTATTCTCCTTTTTTCTCTCCTTTGATCCAATAGCCTTCACAGAAATCACTCCTATCATCCAATTGTTCTCCTTTTTTCTCTCCTTTCATCCAATGGCCTTTCCGTTACAAATATCATGCAACATTCCTTCCACACAACACTTGTTCCGAACTAGGTAAAGGTCATGGTCAAACTTGGTCAAACCCATAAACCTGGTCAATATGTCTATTCAATAATCTTAACCTGAAGTCCAACTTCATTATACTATGGCCAGAGATTCTCGTTGTATTATAATTGAATAGACTGGAACATCCTTGTTAACTCAAGGCGGTGGATCCTCTATTGAACGCACACATGTCTTCGTACAATATTTAACTAGGCCATCAAGTACACTTATAGTCTCTCAAGGAACAAAAGACGCATACTGGCTAAACTAGTCCACCATATGTACGAGACAACCATGTCGTCTCAAGTAAAAGGATTATTGCATACTTGTAACATACAACACACCGATGACACGTAGGTAAACACCATGCGGTACGTTGTAGTCAGTCAATGTTCAATGACTTGTTCTCTAGCAATCATCCACATGTCCACTCTCTGTATCTCATACAGAATGGCATGAGACTCATCATAGGAAGGACAATGTGCTAGTCTTATTGGAATTCTAATGCCCAATTAGAATTCCTATGACTAGGAACATTTTTACAATACTTCATTTATTAATTCTTCGTCACTCATATTCTTAACTCTTAAGAATGAAGAATTAAGAAGATTGTATGGAATAATATCAAATATTAACTAAGCCTTAATAAAATAAATAAAAAACAATTATTTATTATATTTATTTAATAAGAAATTAATGCCTAGAACAATAAATGTTGGCTCCTAGGGCATACCCCATTCGGCTTACTGCCATCAACTTTCCGGTATGGCGCCGTCAAGTTTATTCTACACTAATTGGTCTTAGTCTCATTGGCTATGTTGACGGAACACTCAAAGCACCAGCTGAGTTTTTAGATACCACACATACAGGTGTGTAGAAATCGAACAATCTGAAAACCCCGACCGGCCCACGAACCGAATTGGCCCAACCGCAACCGACCGAACCCGAGATGATATAGACCGACCCGTTGACGAAACGGCGTCGGTGAATAGGGGTTCGGGTAGGGGGGGAATAAATTCAAAACCGACCCGCCTGAAAATCCGATTAAATATAGGTTTACGTATGTGTGTAAGGGTGCGACATCGTTTGGTCCTAGTATATATATGTATATATATATATATATATATATATATATATATATATATATATATATATATATATATATATATATATATATATATGTTTATAAGGTTTAAAGCCATTCAGTCATTTGCGCAGTCGCGATCGCAGAAACTAGGGTTCCTCACTTCTTTTCCCTTCTCCTTCACGATTCTGATTTCTCTCTTTTCTAATCTCTGGACTCTGGTTTCTCCCTTTTCCCTTCGCGATTGTGATTCATTGATTTGTTCATTTGTCTAAGACTACGAGAGTCTGAGACTCTAAGTTCTCTCTACTCTAGACTTTAGAATCTAGTCTGTTCTCTACTTCTCGTTCGTTCTCTAAGTTCCACCGATTGTCCGATTCTGTAGTCTGGTACTTCGGTGGTAGTCTGGTGGAAGCCGTGCTGGTCGTTGGTGCAGTGGTGATGTGGGTTGTGGCCTGTGGTGGTGTAGTCGACTGTCGACTTCGACTGGTGATATTTGTACAAAGATGCCCTTATTCTCTAGGGTATTGTGAGAAACGAAGTAAATCGTCGAACCCTAGTTCTTTAAATTTGATTTATTAAATATATATGCATATTCTGGTGGAAGCACTGACTTTTGATTACAAACCCTAGTTCAATTTGTATGCATATTATGCAAATTTGTGAATGTTCTGTCATAATATGATATTTTGTATTTCTGGTGGAAGCACTGACTTTTGATTGCAAACCCTGGTTCTTTAAATTTGATTTATTAAATTTATATGCATATTATGCTAAGTTGTGATATGTTCTGTCATTGTATGATAATCTGGTGGAAGCACTGACTATTTACTGCAAATTTGTATTCATTAACCATTGTTTACTAGTACAGAATCTGCTATTTGCGTCTGGTGTAAAAGGATTTTTGCGTCCGGAGTTACTCCGGACGCATATGCCGGAGACGCAGTTAGCTATGACTATCTGCGTCCGGAGTAACTTCGGACGCAGATAGTCCACCATTTGCGTCCGGAACTGGGCAGCTTCGGACGTAGATGGATTTTTTTTATTTTTTTTTAAAATGGAGTATCTGCGTCTGGAACTAGGTAGTTATTTTCAAATAGTTCTTTTCAAAAAAATATTAAATTATTTGACACGGGGCAGCAGCAAAAAAATAGCAACAGCAGCAAAGAATATCATATCCATATATTTACTGCGGCGTAATAAACTTCTAAACGAATCAATAATTATCAGAAACAAGTATTGCAACATATACGCATTAAAAGTTTAAAACAATATTATAGATAGTATATCTACAATGGGAGATATCATTATTCCAAAAGAATGGATACACAATTCTAATTCTTACATCTCTGATGCACACAAATATATGGACAAATCAAAATATAGATATGAAAGTGAAAGAGCAGTTCGAGATATATGAATGAAGCAAAACTCAATGAATACTAACAAGGAAAGGATGCTGGCACACGCTGCACTCTATGGTTTCAGATCCAGAAGCTGGGACTTGAACCTGTTGTATCCATCCATGGTAAGTAGAAAATTTAAGTTCAAAGGAAAAAATTGAGCCGCTTCTTTTGCATTGCTTAACCTCTGAGTCACCTCTGCCTGTAATGTTACAAGTCAATGAAGTTGTCAACAAACTACTATATTATGAATTATGAACAAAGTCATGAAAATGAACACTTCCAAATCCAATTGGTCATTTGAAACAATGCATCAAACTATGATTGATGTTGTTGAATTACCTAGGGCAAACAGACACTGACTTGAAGAAGACTGCATCACCATTAATATAAACAGGCTAGAACACCATTACCTAGGGCAAACAGGGTTTGTGTTCCACCTCCACTCCCACTTCCACCAGACTAAGAAAAGCAAACATTAATTAATGAACAAAGAAAATAAAATATAGAAAAGGTATAATGTTCTTTCTTTCAAAAAAAAAAGAAGAAAAGGTATAATGTTAAATTTTATCGAGGGAAAAAGGAGAAGTTTATATTCACTTCTTCTTTCTTTCCCTTCTTTTCTTTTCTTAGATAAAAAATTAGCTGTGGTAGACAAAGCAATTATTTTAATCTTAACAAATGATAAAATGTCCTAACCGCATGTCCATAGTAGCCATGAAACATCAAAGTGGATTCTACCTAGTCATAGTAAAATAAAACAGGTTACAAGATAATGGCTAGCCTCTTTCATGCAAGTAAGAAATAATTGTACATAGAATGAGCTATTTGAAATGCATAAGATGTTTAAGTGACATGGAATAATGGAAACAAGAAACTAGAAATCAACGTTCAAGAACTCTGTCAGCAAAACCTTACATGTCAAACTTAGCTTGAAAAAAACTTACTTGAGGGATTTGTATCATCACTTTGTTTGGGAATAGGTGGGAGAGCTGCTTAATGGCCTTGGGTGTTTCTTTGCTTCTATCGTGCAATCTACCAAAGTTATCCTGTAATAGAGGACAACACATTACTATAACATTAATAATGGGGAAAACAACAGGGTGGACTGGAGAACTTTGGTTCAATGAGGTAAATATCCTACCCCTGCCACTTGACTACTACATACATGCATACACATACCACATGTTAGTATGAGAAAATTCACTTAATGCGGTCTGGTTGCTCCCAAACTTTGTAAAAATAAAAGATAAGGGAAAAAGCTTTGCCGCTCTGTTATGAGCATAAGAGCAATGACAGACAAGAAAATAGAGCAAAAGATTTTTAAAAAGAACGTTTTACACCACATACTATGTTAAGATGTTGCTCCCCACTAATATCCATGGCATCTACACTAAGTAACGAACACTGGATGGCTGGAAAGGAGACTTCAAATTGAAATGAAGGAAAGAACATAACCTGTCCAGCTTTGATGAAAGAAGGCCCCAAGTCACACACGAGTTGCCTCAGCTGCCGAGCGCGAAAAGGAACAACTTCTTGATCACGACCCACAACATAATCATACACTAAACTCGTCTAATAAAGCCCCAAATTCCATACTATCTCTACCCCTCTCCCAATCAAGGATAATATTGCCCACATTGACTCCAAAACCTTACTTTTCACCTGCCTTGTGTAGTGAAGATTTGCAATGGTTGGTATGTCAAACACATACTGCCCATCTTTAATTTCAGACCTGAAATTCACAAAGCAAAAAAAATGAATAAATAAAATGAGTTCAGGCCTGAAATTCACAAAGCAATATCTGTCATTCTCCTGATGCAGTGATGCTTTTACCTATTTATTCAAAGCATCTAAAGTTTTCTCATTAAGGTCATTGCTCACTGTAATGCTCATCTTTCCAAAACCAGGCACTCCAAACTCCGTTTAAATAGCACAAAAGAATTTTGCTTCACAAGACTGATATGCAAGATACACACACATGGACACAAATATATATATATATATATATATATATATATATATATATATATATGCTGTAGAAATAAATACAAATTAAACTTCAGTATGCAAATCAAATAAGAGCTCAAAGCAGCTCCCTAGTCTATTCAGTAGCATCTTTCCTGTAATTAATTTGCTCACATGAAACCTAAACTTTCCAAACTGCAGAAAACCTAAAACCTCAAATGCAACAAATGCAACAAATAATAATAATAATAATAACAATAGTCCCCCCAATAAAAACATATAGTCGTTAAGCTCAAAAACATAAACCCTAGATTTCTCAAATCCTTCATAAAATTAACATCTTCTGTCAATTAACAAATGCATTCAGTATTGGAATTCCATAATTTTCAGAACAATGAAAAATGCAATGCAATTTAACAAAAAATATACACAATAAACTCTATACAATAACATACAAAAAGGGGCAAAGTAAATGTCAACAAAAATCAAATAAATGAAATTGAGCTAAATATAAACACGTATGGTACCTAGCTTGCAGTGACCAGCGAGGGGCTGTGCGGGAGACTGCAGTGACGACGGGGCGAGGGTCGAGGTTGCAACTTGTGCGAACACGAAGACAGTGGATGCTGATGGAGACTAGCGGCGGGCAGCGGCGAGCGACGTGCGTCGAACCGATGGGAAGAGGATGAGTGGTGGTTGTGGTGTGCGGAAATGGGATTTAAAACCCTAAATTAATAAATAAATAAATAAATAAATAAATGTTGCGTCCGAATTACGATACTTTGGACGTAGATGGTGCGGCGCGTGTTACGATCTGCGTCCAAAGTATCCTACTTCGGACGCAGATGGTCTACCATTTAAAAAAAATTAAAAAATTAATTAGATAGTGAACTTTTAATTACAAAAATGCCACCGCGTTACTTTACGCGTCCGGTGTTTTAACTCCGGACGCAAATTGTCTTAGATTTATAGTCATTTTTGTACTAGTGGTTGTTGAAAATTTGAATAAGGTGGAAACACGGGAAAATACTGAAATATGTAACTGTTGGTCCCGATAGGGTGGGAAAAGTCTAGAAGGGGGGGTGAATAGACTTTTCAACAATTTCAAAAATTATAACACTTTCGTAATTTCAACTCTAGGTAGCAAGCATAAAGCAAATAAACAACTTAGAGTTCGCAACGGAATATCAGTACGTAAAGTGCTATAAATAAATCAATCAGATATGGAGAGTTATATCGCATGCAAAGGCAAACCCAGATGATAAATAAAAAATGAATAGTAAATGAGTTTGTATGAATCAGGGGGAATTCCTTACTAAAAAGATGAATAATAAAGTGAATAGTGCATGAATAGTAAATGAGCTCTAGGAAATTGAAATGCTCAGTACATGCACTTTGAATATGAAGACTTGTAATAAAATATGCAATGGAATGCTATGCATGCACACGTATGACTTGCAAGACCCAGATGAATATATCAGTTAGTGGGTTAGTACGAAATATGCATGCAAGAATAAATATGGTGCAAGTAAAGTAAAGAGACAGAGAGATTTATAGTGGTTCGGAGATGGTGTAATTCTGCTACTCCACTTCTTCCTTTCAGTCCAAGGAAAGTTTCCACTATCTTCAATCACCCAGATACAATAGTGGACAGTGCTAACCCGGCACTTCCCGATTGTCTTGCACAGAGCTACACTCAATCCCGAGTGCCTCTGATAAGCACCAAGAATAGCTTATTTTAGAGGTCATTTACGGGCTAGAATTGTAGAGTTTATTACCCATTTCATAAGAATATCATGCATTTAGACTCAGATGTGACCAAAACTTCTAACGAGAGTATGGAAGATGTTTTTAAGGTATTCTACAGCCAAAGAGAGGACTTAAGGCCAAAACTGAGAAGAAAATGAAGAAACCGTGAAGCAGGAGCCTCCCACGCAGCCCCATACGCGTGTGGAGGGGCGTGGAAATATTCCAGTAACTCCCCACGACCTCCACCACGCGTGTGGGAGGAAAATGACCAAAGAACGTCGCGTACGAGGTCGAGTACGAGCGTACGCACCCTCGTACGCGACCCAGATCTGCACTATATACAGAAGCTTTGGCGGAAATCAAAGACCAAGCAGCCTTAGGATAGTTTTAGATCTAAATTTCTTTTAGGGTTTTCTCCCCTTGGGGGAAAATTCCTTTCCTTTTAGTTTAGATTAGATTGAAGATCAAGATAGAGGATTGAATTTCAAGAACAAGATTGTAAAGATCTCCTTTCTAAGGGTGGTAATCATTCTCTCCATTATCTAATCTTATACTTGTTTCTTTGTTATTTCCTTTCTTGTTCTTGTTTCTTTATAATGTTAGAGTAGATTAGAAAGGGGATTGGTGGCCCCAAGGTTAATCTATGTGGATGTTTGATATAAATTGCTAGATTAAATGTGAGCTTTTTGATTGCTGGATGATGATCTTTTGTGGATGATGTTTATTGATGATTTGTGCCTAAGTGTGCACCTTAGGTAGCAAATTCAAAGGAAGTGAGTGTGTGCACGATAGCGGCCACTCACGAGTCTCACTCACCCACATCTCCGCTCTTAGTCCGAAAGGACAAGATCCGAGAGGAGTGGTAGACAAGGTGTTCGATGAAATTCCCCAATCGAATGAGGATGTGGGAGTCCAAAGTGTGACGCCACTTGGTGATGTGCCATGAACTCCCTAGTCTATTCCACATCTCTAGCTCACGAGACCATACAAGGATAGTCCACATAGAGAAGCCTAAGGCTCCGATCTCCGTCTTTCCATTTATTTTATCACAACCCTTACCAACCTTCTTACCCCCTTACAAATGAATCCTATCCCTAGCCATTCTCGTAACTCTTGTCTTTCAACCTCTTAGATGCCAACACACTAATTTGATTCCCATTCGCCATCCTTGAGAGACACGACACTCGGGGAGTCTTGACTCTTTGTTTTACCACTTTCACCTTCACTCACCGCAATACACACAACATCAAAATGGCGCCGTTGCCGGGGATGGCAAACGGTTTTGAATAGTGTTGACATCTCTGAAGTAGAATTTTAAGAGTTCTTGAATTGCTTTCTTTTTGTTTGTTTTATTTTCTTGTTTTTGTTACTTGCTTGAAGAAGTGAGCTTACATTGTCTTGTATATCTTGTGCTCACTTGCAACTACTTCTAGTTGCAAAATATTTGTTGTTGGTTAAGCTTTGTGCAGGAAATTTTCTTTATAAAATCAATTGAAGCTTACCAATGAGTGCTTATCCGTATTCCCATGGTTACCCATACCATGGAAGACCATACACAACAAATATTCCACCCCAAACTTATGAACCTTACCCACATTATTATCCAAACCCTTATGAATACCCACCACCACAATATACATATCCACCTTACCCAAACACTTCCCCTTATTACAATTATGCAATGTATCCTTACAATACCCCTCTGTGCTTACCCATGAGAGAATTGAGAAACCTACATACCAAAATGGAGAGGAATCCATTAGTTCTATAGCTGAGAGTATTAACAACCGACTTATTCAAGTCATGAAGGAGATTGATCCTAGTTGTGAACCGGCATTACAGGCCACAATTCCTTCAATTGTTAAACCTCCATCTCATTATAACCCTCCATCAAATTATAATCCTGAGAGAAATAGGTATTCTCATTCTTACACTCATCCTAGCTATTCACCCCCACCTCAACAACATGATAGATATTTCCACGAAACACCACCTTTCGCTCCAAAATTCACCAAATCCATACCATATGAGAGACCATCTTGTGAGTATCTTCCTCCGGTCAATGACGAAATCCAAACCTTGAAGGATAAATTAGAACTATTCATCCAAATGGCCAAGGAGGATACTATCAAATTAAGAGATGAAATTAGGAGCGAAATGAAGAAGAATCTTGTTACTCTTCGTAAGGAAGGACTTCCACTGGACGAAATTGAGGCTAAGATGCGATCAATGTCGGAAGAGCTTATGACGAGAATGCTACCAATGGATCCCCCGACAATGGAAACCGACCAACAGGAGAGTGACAAGATGAACAAGACAATTAATGATGAAGAGGTGTGTGTTTTCACAGAACTTGACACCCCGGTGCTCCAAGAAGTTTCGGCTCTTGAGTTGAACACTCAGCAATGGGGAGAGATTGAGAGTGAAGACGATGATCACATTGAAATTGTGTGGGAAGACGAAAAACCTACACAAGGTAAGACTCTCACTCCAACTCTTATCGAAAGTTCTTATAATGTTTGTGAGGATGATTCCCTTGTATTTCATGATAATTTTGATGAATGTGATAAAGTTTCTTTTTGCTCATGGGAGAGTGATTCCTTACAGTTCTGTGATGATTTGGGGAGTGAGGATGATATCGAGTTATTAGGGATCATAGAAGGAGAAAGGGAAAGAAGGGAAAGGATTGTCACCATTGACAATCCAAAAGAACAAGAGTGGAGAGAGAACACTTTAGATGTGATAGATTGTGGAAAAAGTGTTTATTGGGAGACTTTTAAGGACAAGTTCTTAGGGGATGGAACCTATGAAAAGAAGGGAGAAGAGGGGTACACTATCCTTAAATATCTTAGGGTAGTACCCCATGCTTATTTGTCAATAGAATGTGTTTTCCCCTTCTTTGCTTTTGTATTCAAGGATGTCCTACATCTTGGGGCATTCCTTGAAGCAAAAGTACACGGGACGCTTGGTAAGGTCCCAAAATCTGTGTGCTTCGAAGGATAGAGCACACAACGTCTGGCTAGGAGACGTTAAACCATGGCGCACTTGGGAGGCAGTCCCAACGTTATCCTTAGATAGAATTTTATTTCTTGTTTACTTTTTATTTTCCTTTGTTTATTAGCAATTTTCTTTTTAGAATAGCCTTGCTCGAGCTAACATTGCAGGTGATTTTGGTGCTAAGCCGTGACAAATGAGCTAAACCGGAACAAACATGGAAGGCAAAAGCCAAGAGACGAAGAAGGTGATCAGCACTGCTGACCATGCCTGCTCACACGCGTGGTGACAGGCGTGGAATCTTTCCAGAGCCGTTCCACGAGGACCACCACGCGTGTGAGTCACGTGGATAGGTCCTGGACAGATTCTCATGCATTATTTTCTTTTCATCCAATTTTTCTAAGTCTCCCAGGTCTGGCCGTGCCAATAATCCCAACATTTTTCAAGAGAATTTTATTTTACGGCTATTATTTTGTTTAAGTTGTTTTAAGTTTTTTTCTATGCACCCGTTTGAGCTAACAAATGCAGGATAAACATTTCGGTGGCATAGTTTACTATTACCAAAAGGCAAGAGATGATGAGCCGACAATCTTCAAATAGATGGGCAGCAAGCTAAAGATAAGGCTATAGACGCATCGTATGGTATATCTTTCTAAATTTTCTTCCAATTTTTATAAGCATATTTGCCTTGGTTCACAAAGGATGAGTCGCATGATTTTGTTATAATGGGTATAGTATTTTTAGAAAATTTATTTGAAGCCCATAACACACTTTTTAAGTGTGGAAAGATGCTTTAATGCACAATCTTTTAAGACCCAAATCCTTTTTCCTGCGTTCCTAATGGAAACATCGAGGACGATGTTCACTTTTAAGTGTGGAAAGGATTTATGCTTCTTGAAATAGTCGATTAATTGAGTGATAAGGTATAGGAACTAGAGGGCGAGTTATTGCCAATACTATTTAGGAAGGCTCCTAACCTTGTGCCAAAATTTGAATGTCTTAAATATGCTTTGGAAGTTACACTTTGCACCAATTTGCACAATTTGACCAAAAATGAAAATTTTTATGTGTGCTTGCATGTTCTTCACCTTGTATTTTGTTTGGACCTCAGTCAAGGATCTCTCGAAGTGGGAGTGTAAACCCCTTGAGTTTTAGAAAGATAAAAATTGCGAAGCCCGGAAATTGAATTAATCTTAGCAGGACATGGGGCAAAAGGAGAGCCTTAAAGTGAGCTTTGAGTGAAAGAAATCCCTACTCCCTAGAAAAAGGCATGAGGGGTTGATATGGTGAAACGTGAATAAAGGCTTTAAAAAAGGCCACTCCCAGAGATAAATTTTGAGGAAAGCCTTCTCGCTAGGAAGTGTTCAACCATAGTCTTCAAACGCTATATCTGGAGTCGGTTGTCCACTTAAAATGTTCCTAGGAGAAGAGAAAATTGAGAGGAGGTGAGGCGCCTCGCTAGGATTCGGGCACCAATTGCACTGTCTTCGATAAAGCATGGATCTCCATGTGAAGTCGGGTAGCCCGACGACGTTATCCTAGGAGGTGAGAAAATAGAGTGATCGCCCAAGCCATGGCGATGAGCGGTCCATGTCCCTGCCCTCACTTATTTTAACGTCAAGGGGCTTTGGCGTTAGGTTGGAAATTGGCTACGGGGTGAGCATCGTTCCCACTAGTCGGATCGGCTGGAGGCCCCTAGAAAATACAAGGTGAAACCCTATTGTCTTTTGCATGCTTGAAAGGTGTAAAACTTTTTATGTTATATCTATCTCCTGAGACTTAACTTCCTTAGCATATTTCTTACATTTGGTCGGCATGAGTTTAGTGGTCTTGGTAGATAGTGTAGGGGATTTCACTCACTCAACTCCGAACACCTACACATCGCTTGATCAATTGACAATGAGATAATGGACTATCCTTGGTGCTTATATGATTAGTGTTTAGAAAAGTATGCTTGCTTGAGGACAAGCAAGGTTTAAGTGTGGAAACTTTGATAAGCACCAAGAATAGCTTATTTTAGAGGTCATTTACGGGCTAGAATTGTAGAGTTTATTACCCATTTCATAAGAATATCATGCATTTAGACTCAGATGTGACCAAAACTTCTAACGAGAGTATGGAAGATGTTTTTAAGGTATTCTACAGCCAAAGGGAGGACTTAAGGCCAAAACTGAGCAGAAAATGAAGAAACCGTGAAGCAGGAGCCTCACACGCGTGTGGAGGGGCGTGGAAATATTCCAGTAACTCCCCACGACCTCCACCACGCGTGTGGGAGGAAAATGACCAAAGAACGTCGCGTACGAGGTCGCGTACGAGCGTACGCACCCTCGTACGCGACCCAGATCTGCACTATATACAAAAGCTTTGGCGGAAATCAAAGACCAAGCAGCCTTAGGATAGTTTTAGATCTAAATTTCTTTTAGGGTTTTCTCCCCTTGGGGGAAAATTCCTTTCCTTTTAGTTTAGTTAGATTGAAGATCAAGATAGATGATTGAATTTCAAGAACAAGATTGTAAGATCTCCTTTCTAAGGGTGGTAATCATTCTCTCCATTATCTAATCTTATACTTGTTTCTTTGTTATTTCCTTTCTTGTTCTTGTTTCTTTATAATGTTAGAGTAGATTAGAAAGGGGATTGGTGGCCCCAAGGTTAATCTATGTGGATGTTTGATATAAATTGCTAGATTAAATGTGAGTTTTTTGATTGCTGGATGATGATCTTTTGTGGATGATGTTTATTGATGATTTGTGCCTAAGTGTGCACCTTAGGTAGCAAATTCAAAGGAAGTGAGTGTGTGCGCGATAGCGGCCACTCACGAGTCTCACTCACCCACATCTCCGCTCTTAGTCCGAAAGGACAAGATCCGAGAGGAGTGGTAGACAAGGTGTTCGATGAAATTCCCCAACCGAATGAGGATGTGGGAGTCCAAAGTGTGACGCCACTTGGTGATGTGCCATGAACTCCCTAGTCTATTCCACATCTCTAGCTCACGAGACCATACAAGGATAGTCCACATAGAGAAGCCTAAGGCCCCGATCTCCGTCTTTCCATTTATTTTATCACAACCCTTACCAACCTTCTTACCCCCTTACAAATGAATCCTATCCCTAGCCATTCTCGTAACTCTTGTCTTTCAACCTCTTAGATGCCAACACACTAATTTGATTCCCATTCGCCATCCTTGAGAGAAACGACACTCGGGGAGTCTTGACTCTTTGTTTTACCACCTTCACCTTCACTCACCGCAATACACACAACATCAGCCTCGCACAAAGCCACGCTCCCGAGCATCTTGCACCCAGCTACGCTCCTACACCAAGTGTTTTGCACCCAGCTACACTTAGTCTTCCGAGTGTCTCCGCACCAAGCTACACTCCTCCGAGTATGTCGCACAAAGCTATACTCCCGAGCGTCTTGCACCCAACTACGCTCCCGAGCGTCTCGCACAAAGCCACGCTCCTTCCGACTGTCTCGCACAAAGCTACACTCCACCGAGTATGTCGCACAAAGCTATACTCAACTCGAATTTCACAAGCCGCATCTGCTACTCTCCTTTTCTCTACTCACAGTAGATATGGTTTTTCAAAGAATTATTTTTCTTCTTCTCTCTCAGACTTGAATTTTTCTAATCAGCTCAATACTTGCACTCTTCAATTTTTCTTCTCTCCTTTTCTCGAAATAATAGCTCTATATTTGCTCAGATGTTGTGAAGTGGAGAGGTGCTTGTCTTCAAGTCTTGCATGGGTATTTATAGCTTGAAGAAGCTATCTACCCGTTGTAGATCTTCCGATCTTGATCGTCCATTTTGAAGCTTGAAATAATTTGCCAACTTGTTCTGAAGCTCTTCATGGGCTTTGTCAGATGAATTTGAAAATTGACCTATGTCATTACTTCTCTTGTAAGAAGCTCATTCGTCCAATTGCATTCTCAAATCTTGAACTAGGTTTCCTTATCATCATGGCCTCCAATTTTGACTTTACAAGTGTGAACACTTGACTTGCAATTTCTTATTTTGAAATGTCAAGTTGATCTCTCCAAAATATTTCCTCCGGTGGCACTTGCTTAAGCATAAATTATATCACCGAAAAATTCACCGACACCTCCAAGTTGGTCTTCACTTGCTTAATTCCAAACTTTGCCTCCAAAAATTTATTTTGGATTTTTGAATTATTATCCCAAAATTAAATTTATTTTTGGCTCCAATTTTATTCCAAAAATTTAATTTTGGATTGAATTTTTGTTACCAAAAATTAAATTCCTCTTGCTCTAGGGACGTGAACATTCCATAGCTATTCCACATTCTGGAAATAGAGAGTCGTCCTCCTCCTTGCTTAAAATAAATTCCACACATTAGGATTCGAAAACTAAACCTTCTAGTTCACGCTAAGTACTTTAACCATCACTCCATATTAACTCATTGGTTAATATTCTTCTCAAATCTTCTTTATTCTCATAATGGCCTTAGTAGCATTTTCTCCTTGTTAAATAAATTCGAACCAGCTTTACTGTTCACTTTGTCACCTGATAGTTGTCCTCCTTCCACCGTTGAGTCATCCTCATGTTCTCCAAATAAAATGTTGATCCTAGGTTTCAAACCAAAGACATTTGGCTTGTGCTACGCATTCTTTGTACATTCTCCCGTTTCATCCTTTAATAACTTTCACAGCATATAATTAATAAATAACAATATGCTGATTAAGTCTAATTCTCCTCAAATTCGTATGACATTGACTTAGACTTGGACTTTGGAGATTGTACTCTAGACTTAAAAATAAAATAAGGGGACTAATAAAAATTACAATGTGGTTCATCAAAACTATTACATTTTATTCCTAACAGTAACAGTGTAAGTCCCAAGGGTGAAATCCAGAAACTGATGAACTGTACAGGATGACAGGTTCCTGATTCTGGATTTCTTTGTGTGATACTGTGATTGTATCACTTTATGTTTAATTGTTTAAAAATTACAAGTTTATGATGTAAGACCCTTAAGCCCGAATTATAAAATTTAGACAAATGATGAACTTTGAAGTGCCTGTCTTTCTAAGTTCCTGATTCTGGATTTCTGTAGTTATGTGTTCTGTGTATAGTATCCGAAATTCGACAATATGTTGCCCACGTTATTGATAGTATTCCATTTCTTTAGATGGAAAATATCATAGAGTCTGGTTGTCAATCTTCCAACTCTTCAAATGATGGGCCTATAGTGGTGGAGTTGACACAAATAGTCAACAGAATGTGCAACCTACTGTTGTAGTTCCTACGAAGAAAAGGAAGCAAGTTGATTCCATATCAAGAGTTTGGGATCATTTTGAAAGAATTACTAATGTTAGTGATGTTACTGTAAAGGGAAAGTGTATATATATATATATATATATGTGTATGTATATATATATATATGTATATATATATATATATATATATGTATATATATATATATATATATATATATATGTATGTATGTATGTATGTATGTATGTATGTATGTATATAGCGTCAAAGTATATCAATGTGAATCCAAAAAATATGGTACTTTATCTTTGAGAAACCACATACTTAGCTGTCTGAAAAACAATGTAGTATCTGGCACAAAGAGTCAACAGTTGACTCCACTGAGGCTCGAACCCACTCCCATCATCCATGTGGGAGTTTAAATCGGGACATCGGGTGCTACTAGACCACAAGGTCTTTGGCAATCAGGAAGCTATTAGGAGGGCCTTGGTTGAAATGATTATAATAGATGAACTACCTTTTAGATTTTTGGAGGATCCATGGCTTAGGAAGTTCATTCTGGTGCCTTGTCCTATGTTTAAGGTTTCATCTAGATGGACAATAAGTAGGGACATCAGTATGATTTATGAAGAGGAAAGGCTGAAGGTAAAATGTTTTTATAGGGGAAACACTCAAAGATTCAATATTACAACTAACTCTTGGACTTCTATTCAGAGAATTAACTACATGGTAGTGACTGCTCACTTTATAGATGAAGAGTGAAAGCTTAATAAGAAGATTATCTCATTTATCCCTGTTACATCACGCAAGGGTGAGTACATTACAAAAGCCCTGGAAACTTGTTTGCTTGACTGGGGAATTAGGAATGTATATACTATTACAATAGATAATGCATCATCTAATGACACTCCCCTAAGTTTTCTAAAAAAAGAAATTTCTGTCTTGGGGAACATCTACTGTGAAAGCCAAATATATTCCCATGAGATGCATTGCCCATATTCTAAACTTAGTTGTGCAAGATGGGCTGAAATATTGTGATGTTTCTGTGAAAAAGGTTAGGGAAGCTGTGAGAAATTCACCTGCTAGGCTTAAGAAATCTAAGGACTTGTCATCCTGGATTGGAATTGAACTGAAATCTTTCTTATGTCTAGATGTTCCAACTAAGTGGAATTCTACTAGATGTTGCAACCTAATTTTCTTGATTGAGAATCTGTGAAGAGTTTGGTGGAAGTCTTGAAATGTTTTTATGATATGACAATTAGAATTTCAGGTTCTTTATATGTCACATCTAACACATTTTTTCCTGAAATTTCTGATTTATATTGCTTCTTGAATGGCTTGGTGGAAGCTGGTGCGTCTGTGAAACTTATGAGGCTTAATATGAAGGCCAAATTTGAAAAATATTGGGGGGAAATAGATAAGATTAACTTGATGATATTCTTTGCAAACATTCTAGACCCCAAGGACAAATTAGAGTACATGCCAACTCAAATCATTCACATGTATAGTGAGGAAAATGGCAAAACCTACTATGAAAAAGTACTTTATGGTTTGACAGAGTTGTTTGATGATTATGTTGCCTCTACTCCCTCTAGTTCTCCTACTGTTGTCCCTACTACTCCTGTCAGTCCTTCTGAATCTTCGCAATCTACAATTGGGAAGCCACAACATTTGTTAAAGTCCCAGATTAAGAAACAAATGATGGAAAGTGGGGGAAAGAAAAAAACATAATTAGAAATTTACTTGGCTGAGGCAATTGTTGAAGAAGAAACTTCTTTTGATATACTTAGGTGGTGGAAGCTGAATGTTGCAAGATTTCCTATCATTTCTAAGATAGCTAGGGATGTCTTAGCTATACTAATATCCACTGTTGCCTTAGAATCTGTCTTCAGTATATCTGGTAGGGTTTTATACCCTTTTAGGAGTTCATTAACTCCTAAAATTGTGGAAGCTTTGGTTTGTACTCAGGATTGGCTTAGGCTGCCAAATGCCCCCTCGTCAATTGAAGAAAATCTTGAGGAATTAGAGAGATTTGAACAAGGTAACACACTAAGTCACTAACACTTCCTAGTTCTGACATTCATGCAATTTTAATTTAGTTTTAACATTATACTGTTTTTTTATTTTGCAAAATTTGGTGTTGATGGTGGCAGTGCAACTGGGAGGATTGGTGGTTCTACACTTGCTACTATTCATGTAATGATATGTTTGATATTTTATACTTTATACTCTTTTATTAATGTATTGTGTATACTATTATTCATGACTCTTGACTGTTGAGTGATGACTAATGAGGCAGTGATGCATTGGGGCTTGGTAACTATTTTAATTAGTTGCTGCCCCTAGTTGTCCTATTGATGCTTGGTAACTGTCTAGTTGCTGCCTTTGTTGGTAAGTTCTTGGTAATGATTCTATAATTGATTATTCTATGACATTATGTAGTTATGTATTTATGGCAATGATGAAAGCTTCCATCAAAAATATGAAATATAGGGGATTAAGCTGGTATGTTGCTCAATCCTGATGGGGATGTTGTAGCAATTTGCCCTTAATCCTAACTTTGATATGGACAAAAAGCTTACTAAGCCAACTTTATAATTGTCTACTGTTTAATTATTGTATATTGCATAACTTGTGTTTGCTAATATTCCTTAAGTGTTGAGTTGACAGGAAGAAGAAGCACAGTAGCAACTACTAGTCAACTAGGGGAACTAGGATCTAGGATATTTTATCAGACTAAAGATATGGGCATATGGTTGCAAAACTGCAAATTATATTTATTTTTGTAAACTACTTAACTGTATGTACTTAGACAGTTAGACCATTTTAGTAAGTTAGTAACTTGCATGCACATATTAGTTTTGTGAACTTATCATTGTGTATTTTTGTAACTGTGTCTAAGTTGTATTTTTCGAAAAAGTTGTTTTGTGTTTTGTAAATTATAATGTTGCCAATAGTATTTAGTATGCTGTAGCTTCTTCAATTAATGTGTAACATTGCAGCTTGTCATTTTTTTCCAAACATTTATAGTTTTGAAGTGTTTAATTCAATTATTTATTTATTTTTCTAAGTTTGACTTATCCGAATTGAATTCGGATATCCGACCGATCCGAATACACCTAAACTTTTAAAAACCCAAAGTGATCTTTATAAATATAAAACGAGATTGGATTTGAAAATTAATATCCGAAACCCGCACGGATTAGCCTTCTCGACATCCGAACCGACCCCACCCGATCGATGCACACCCCCAACTGCACATACAAATCCAAATCCCTACTATACGATTTGGTTCCGCCAAGACCAGGTACTTGTGAGTGCTCTACTTGGCAGTTGTGCAGAGACGATCCAACCTATTATATCCTCTGCCACCACTAGTCTCGATTGATTTCCAGCTACGCTAATGCATCTAAAGGGCGTATAATCTCCCTAAAGCCAAATTGGCTAGAAACCCAATTCAGTGGTTGACTTTCTACAAGATATGAAAAGTATTGCAGATGACTTTGCTTTAGTTCAAAGCCCCATCAGTGAAGAAGATTTATTCATTAGTGTCATTACTCAATTGGGTGATGATTTTCATCCAATCTTGGCAGCTATTCGAGTTCGTACAACTCCTATCACCTTCACAGAGCTTCATGACATTCTCACAGATTATCAACGGTCACTAAAACACTCTGCTGATCAACAATTGTTGTTGGCCACAACAAATGCCGCACAAAAGCAATCCCCGCTTGGGAGATCACCAACGTCTACAGGTCAATCTCCGGATCAGAATGTAGTTATCGAAAAAATCGTGGTGGCTCATCTCGTTTGGGAAATAACTCTGCTTACCGTCAAGGAAGATTCTGCAACTTTTGTGAGATTTCAGGCCATGATATTAAATTTTGTAGGAAGCTAGCTACACTCCTGCCTGAAAACAACCTTCAATTAAATGATTATCAACCCTCTCGAAATCATTCACCAATGGCTAACATGGTCACTTCTTCACCTATAGCAACATCACAATGGATGTTCGATACTAGAGCCTCACACCATGCTACATCCAACACCTCCACATTGCATGGTTTCACAGACTACAGGGGTCTTGATGAAATCAGCCCCGATGATGCTAATACTCTTATCATTTCTCATATTGGTCATATTACCCTTCCTACCTCTATTCGTTCTTTATCCTTGAATGATGTCCTATGTGTGCCTAAGTTACAAACTGATCTAGTGTCTGTTTCAAAATTATGTAAGTCTAATCAAGTTTCTGTTGAATTTTTCCCAATATATTTCTTAGTGAAGGATCTGGCACGGGGGTGTCGTTTCTGCGGGGGGAGAACGTCCATGACGTGTACTATGCTCCAGTCATTTCAAAACCACAAACTGAACTCCATCATCGCTTTGGCCACCCGTCAAATGACACACTCAAAGAGTTATCAAAATGTAACAAGCTAAATTTTTGATCTTCCATTATTGATAATTTTAGTTGTTCATCTTGTCATATTAATAAAAGCCATAAATTGCCATTCGTAGAAAATTCCCTAGTTAGTTCAAAACCTTTACAATTGGTATGCACTGATGTTTGGAGTACCTCAGATAAATCTATAGATGGTTGTTTGTATTACGTAATATTTGTTGATTTTTATACAAAATACATCTAGTTATATCCTCTCAAGAAAAAATATGAGGTAGGTTTTCATAGTTTTTCCCCAATTCAAGCGTCTAATTGAAAAATATTTTGGCCTTAATATTGTTTCTGTTTTTTCTGACAACGGGGATGAATATATACAACTGCTTCCAATGCTTAATTCCTTTGGAATTTCACACTTCACATCACCGCCACATACCCCACCCAGAACATAATGGCATTGCCGAACGTCATCATCGCCATGTTGTTGAAATGACCTTGCCTTTGTTACATTCAGCATCTCTACCAAAAAAGTTATGGTCATATGCAGTCCAAGCAGCAGTTTATCTCATAAATAGGCTTCTCACGCCTATTCTTGGAAATGAATCTCTGTTTGAGTGTCTATACCAAAAGCGTCCAAACTATGAGCGGTTGCAATGCTTCGAGTGTCTTTGTTTTCCATGGTTGAGGCCCTACATGAAACCTAAGTTACAACCCAAATCAATTCCGTGTTTATTCCTAGGATATTCTACTTCACAGTCTGCCTATAAATGTTGGGATCCAGAATTAAATCGGTTATATATTTCACGGCATGTGAGGTTTGTTGAAACAATATTTCCTCTAGTTACTTCTACACAAAAGTCTGATGTTGTGGATAATAATGTGTCATATTCCTCTATTCCAAACAATCCTAGTTACTTCCACCTCTACAATCTATATCTTATAGGTCTATTTCAGTAGATAATGTTTCCTCTACCAATAACAATGCTACCTCTTTAACAAAATTTGTCGGTCTCTCCTTCTGAAAATTTAGCTCCATCAGATAATGTGTCTTCTTCCAACAATAATATATTAGCGCAATCTCTTCCACAAAATGTGTCAGCTTCCTCTTCTGAAAATACATACTCACTAAATTTTAATCATGCTGCTTCTTCTCAGGAACCCACAAATAAGACAATATTAAATTCCAATCACTCTGTTTCATCCTCAAAACCAGCCTGCCATTCATCTGACAATTCTACGCCCAGCTCTAATCCTATTCCAATCGGGTCAACCTCCGCCATCAACCCGTCCAAAACGTACCCGTAAGCCTAACTCCAAATATTACAGTGACAAATACATAAACCACACCATTGTTCATCCGTTGCTTATATCTACTATTTTGTACAATAATTCACCCCTTATTTTAGTTGTTTTGATGCTTATTTTCTTTATCCTAATGAAATTGAGAATTGTTTGTGTGTTATATTATCCTAAGAGTTGAATTATCCACAAGGAGTAGCAAAGGAAGAATTTTGGAGCAGTTTGGACAAGTTTTGGAAGAAAAGGAAATTACCAAGAAAGAATAGGAAACAAGAATAAGAATTGGAAAAGAATTGGAAGTTGTTTCATGGGTCCAAGGCCCATCTATCTCCTATATATTCTACATATTCTCTACAATTTAAGGAGTTCCCAATCCTAGTTAGTTTTTAGTTTATTTTCCCCCTTCTCTTTATATTTCCCTAGCATAGTTTAGATTAGTTTTATATTAGATTATTTAATTTCAAGCTTGGAATTACAGATTGAAGTTGGATTTGTTATTCATTATTAGTAAAATTTTCTCTTCCCTTTATTTTTCTTGCAATGTTTATGGTCATTTATTATTGCTTTGCTTTGTTTACTTTTATGATGTCTGAGTAGTTAGCTTTTGGGTTTGGATTAGAGTTCTATTGCTATTCTTGATGTTAGGTTTATGATTATTGCATAAAGGGGATAATTAATTAATTTAGGGTTTTTATGTTTGAATTGGATTATAAATTCCTCTTATAGATAATTGATGCGCAGCTTTTATTGACTTGTTTTGGGGAGGATTTCATCACAACGAAAGTTGGGTGAAAGACTCAGCCTAACCAATTTCAACCCAATTTTTCCTACTATGAAATAGGGGTAATTTTGGGGCTTATAATGCTTTTGTGTTTTAAGGTTATGATTGATGCATCACGAAAGTGGGGCAATTGTAGCCTAATTCTAGTTTATTGATTACGAAAGTAGCTAAACTGAATTCTTGAGTGCATTGCCAATAAATCCCTTAGTTAATTGTTTTTCCCTAATTCTAAGTTTGTTAGAGCATCAAGATTGCAATACCCCAAATCTGGCCCATTCTTTTATCATATAGTTTATCCCTTATTTATTTTGCATTATTTTATTTCCATTCCTTAATCTTAGTTTGCTTGGATTCTAGTGAATTACAATACTTTAGTGCCTAGAATTCTACATATTATACAAGTACGTGTCATAGTCCCAATCCTCAGCGGAACGACATTTACACCCTCTTTTTACACTCACAATTATACACATCAATTGCCCAGCTCTCTTGAACCTTCTACTGTTGCTCAGGCCTTGAAGGATCTCCTATGGCGTAAAGCTATGGACAATGAATATGCTGTGTTGCAGAATAATGAAACTTGGGTTCTTGTGCCAAACACTGATCAGCAAGCTATAAGCTATAAGTCATTTATTAATGCACACATCCGTTAGACATTACCCGCCTTTGTCTTTGTTATTTAGAAAAAAAAAATAGGCATAATTGTGCGCTTAAATGAAAAGAAATAAATTAAAGAAGAGAATAAGGATGATATACAAGAATGGACTTTTTTTTATGTAAAAGACTTATTTTATTGTTGACTTACCTATTTTGACAGAAGTATAAAATTTTTCTTAAACAGTTTTACCCCTTAATTAATATTATGGGTGATTTGAATTGATGATTAAGAGCATGAATTTAGGGTGTTGACTTTTAATCATAGCTAGTGATCTCTTGATTTCTACGACTTAGGTATATTATAATGTTTGAATGGACTTTTTTTTTTTATGTAAAAGACTTATTTTATTGTTGACTTACCTAATTTGACAGAAGTATAAAATTTTTCTTAAACAGTTTTACCCCTTAATTGATATTATGGGTGATTTGAATTGATGATTAAGAGCATGAATTTAGGGTGTTGACTTTTAATCATAGCTAGTGATCTCTTGATTTCTACGACTTAGGTATATTATAATGTTTTCATGTGGGGAAGGTTTCTCATAACGACATATATATATATATGCCAAGCACCTTGTGCTCAAGTGGCATGTAGTGGCCACCCTTAGATGGGAGGTCATGAGTTCGAGTCTCAGTGGAGGAGATCTCGAAATTGACTCTTTGTGCTTTAACAGGTTGAGAAAAGTATAGATGAACAGATACTACAATGTAATAGGGTCAGTTGTATTCAAAAAAATATATACATATATATATATATATGTACATACATATATATATATATATACACACACACATATATATATATATATATAGGGTAGACTTCACATGAGACAACCTAGTTAGATGAGAAATAAGACTTCATCCTAGCCATTAGAAAACATGTACGGATGGATAAGATTGGATTTTAAGATTTAAATGTTTCACCATAAAAATAGGCTGATTAACGAGTTTATTACTGAAATGGTCCCTCGACTATTGCGAAATTACCAATTTGGTTCTCGACAATTTTTCGTGCCCAATTAAGTCCCTCGACTTTGATTTTAACCAATTTGATCCTCCGTTTATTTTGAAGTTAAAATTGGGACCAAATTGGTAATTTTGTTATAGTCAAGGGATCAAATTGGTAATTTTACTATAGTCAAGGGACCATTTCAGTGAAAAATTAACTACCAATTTGGTTCCTTGACTATAAAAAAATTATCAATTTGGTCCCTTGACTATAGCAAAATTACCAATTTGGTCCCGATTTTAACGGCAAAATAAACAGAGGACCAAATTGGTTAAAATTTTTAAAGTCGAGGGACTTTATTGGGCACGAAAAATTGTCGAGGACCAAATTGGTAATTTCGTAATAGTCGAGGGACCATTTCGGTAATAAACTCGCTGATTAACCATAATAATATGCAATTCAAGGGCAATTTGGTCTTAGGCTGTTGTTACTAGAAGTCTAAATAATTGGTAATACCCGACTTTTATTCTTCCACTTTCCAAGAAGACGTACTTTTCTTTTGGAACTGCTATGAAGACGAGACACCAACGACGGCAAGTGTACCACCATCATTACTGAGCTCTGACAGGTACAAGAAGACGCATAAAACATCAACGAGGATCGAAGAATAGTTTTGAAAACAAAGGTATGATTTTTTTTTGTAATATTTCTAGCGTTGTATTGCCGGTGGTAAAAACGCATAAAAACGCAACCCAGGCTAGGGTTCCGCCGTTGACGAATGTGTGTGCTGCTCTAGGTTTTTGATGGTTGATAATGGTTTGTTATGGGTTTGAGGCCGGTTGAGTAGATGACGGTGGTGTTTGAACTAGACTAGGGTTCAACCACAAATATGGCCTATTGGATTTTACACAGATTAGGGATTTTACATTAGGATGGGTAGACAACGTGCACATACACATAAAATGCCATGCTTGTAGATGATGGGTCATAAGGGCAATGTGATGTGCAGCCAGTAGAGCAAAGATATGCACACGCCCACAATATTGTGTTTGTAGCAACAGTAGACGAATAGGTTTGTGTTTTTAAAAATGCCTTGGATGCTGGCAGTGGATCATGGGTGTAATGTGAAGTGCACATAGTGATACAAAGACATGCACAAACACCCGAATGGGTTTGTGTTTTTAAAAATGCATTTGGCTGCTGACAGTGGGTTATGGGTGTAATGTGAAATGCACATAGTGATACAAAGACATGGGCAAAAGCCCTACTTAGGACCTACAATCAACTACGAAATGAAGTATTAGCAGCATGCACATTGCTACACACTAATCTGCACACTATCTAATATAGAGGTGCACACGACTCCTAAAACATGTGCACATATGGAGTCAAGTACAGTAAGCAGACTGTCTACAATACAAATCGATATACACAAGAATGAACATGCATGCACATACTGTAATTTAGATTAGCATAACGAGTTTGAACAACTATTGGATATAGAGTAGTTAACATGAGTTTCTTGTGATATTTCACTACCGAGTGTGCGTTTTCTTTATTGTTGGTGATTCATGTAGTAATTGTCTTTACCATGTTAGTAGGGTGTAATTAGTTTCTATATAGGGAGAGGATTTTGGCAAAAAAGTGTGGTGTTCTTTTTTCCATGAGAGTAACTACATTTGTTTGAGTTTGTTCCATATGATAATTGTATAAACATACACATTTTGATTGTGGCTGTTAGGGGTGGGGTGGCATGTGCATATTCCTATGCATCAATGTGTACATCTAAGGCTAGTAGTGATTTTTCTGTTGATTGTATATTTATGGAGTTAGTTGATTTTGATATTTTAGTGATTGGTAATCAAGCAAATTATTGTCTTTTTCATGGTTTATTACGTGAAGGAAGATCCACCCAGTCTAACATTTTTTTTTTTACTTATGTGCAGGTAAGAAACTTTGTGTTTCATAGCAACCTCGTGATCAACCAGGTCGTAGTAATGCAGATGACGGTTTTGTGATCTCACCAACCGAGTTTTTAACACTTTTGTATGAACTGTAATAGGGGGATGACACCAGCATCTAACAATTTCAAAAACTCTAATGGATTATGTTACGTGTTTTTTATATAAATAAAAAAACACTAATAAGTAGTTTACTTTGTTTAAGCCTTTCCTATCAGATGATGTGTGCCATTCATTTTATATATCGTGTGCACATTAGCAAAATCCACGATTTTATGCCAATATGAATATGTGTGCACTTGTTACAATTCGTGTGTGCATCGTACCACGTGTGCATTTCATGGTGTCAAAACTGGACGATATGGCGTTGTCTGCACTTTGGTAAAAGTAGCACAGTTTAGAATAAAACGGTGTGCACTTTGGAATAAAATTGTGTGCACTCTTGAGAGTAGAAGTATGTGTATTCCATGAAACAACAATCTACATACACACCCTGTATGCAATTTGGCACAGAAGTGTGTGCATTCTCGGAGAACTTGTGTGTGCAATGTTGGCAATTGTGTCAACAAGTTTATAATATGTGCTCCAATGTTAAATTTCGTGTGCACTAGAATAGAGGGATGAGACTAACCTAAATTGCTAGTGATGTAGAGAAATGGCAGAAGAAATTAACCACGTATTGCGAAGGTGTCCAGCTGCGGAAGCAATTTGGTCAAGAATACTACCTACATTTCATGCAAGGACAAGGGACCTTCCCTTCAGAGAATGGTTTGACTAGGGCATCTATAATGATGAGCACAAATGATGAGTGTAAAAAGGGTGTAATGTCGTTCCGCTGAGGATTGGGGCTATGGCACGTAATTGAGTGAATTACCAGGCACTAGAGTATATGAATTAATAGAATCCAAGCAACAAGGACTGAATGGTGTAAAAGAAAGCAATTGATTACGGTGTAAACTGTATGATAAAGGTATGGGCCAGATTAGGGGGATTGTAACCTTGATGTTCTAACAAACTCAGGATTAGGGAAGGAATAATTAACCAAGGGATATATGGGCAATGCACAAGAGAATTCTACTCAGCTACTTTCGTAATCAATAAGAGAATTAGACTAAAATTGCCCCACTGTCGTGATGCATCATTCATAATCTTAAGCACCTAAGCATTGTAAGCCCCCAAAATTACCTCTACTTTCATAGCAGGAAAATTAGGTTGAAATTGGTAAAGCTCGAGGTCTTCATCCAACTGTCGTTGTAATGAATCCCTCTCCTAGACTAGCAATTAATTCTGACCACAAACCAATAACTATTGCAAAGAAATCCCCAAATCAACATAAACCCTAGGTAAAAGATTCAATCCCTTTATGCAATTAATTACCAATTGAACATCAAGATTAACAATGGATCCCTAATCCAAACCCATAAACGAACTACTCTCGCATGATGGGAGTAAACAAAACAAAGCAATAATTAATAACCATAAACATTGCAAGAAAGTAGTAAAGGAATAAGAGAACTTAACTGATAAAGAACAAATCCAATCTTCAATCTTTGATTCCAATCTTGAAATTAAATAATCTAATGTGAAACTAATCTAAACTATGCTAGAGAAATATAAACTAAAAGCTAGGGTTCAGAACTCTGTAAGGGAACCTCCTAAATTGTAGAGAATATGTAGAATATATAGGAGATAGATGGGCCTTGGCCCATTAGGCAACTTCTAATCCTTTTCCCATTTGTATTCTTGTTTCCTTTCTTCCTTGTAATTCCCTTTTCTTCCAGAACTTGTCCAAAATGCTCCAAAATTCCTCCTTTGTAGTTCCTTGTAGATAATTCAACACTTGGACAATATAACACACAAACAATTCCCAATTTCACTAGGATAAGGGAAATACAATTAAAATAAGGGGTGAATTATTATATAAAATAGTAGATATCAACTCCCCCACACTATAACTTTTGCTTGTCCTCAAGCAATTACCAGGATAATCTTCCCTCCAAGCACTGCAACTTATCACACTTCCTTCCTGCTCAACCAATCATTCCACCAACCAACTCATTCAACCTAACCTACTTTAAGGGGTCGTTTGGTTCACGGAATCTTAGATTACCCTAGGTAATAAGATTACCTGCAGGAAGGTAATGTGAGATTATGGGAATGTAAGATTACCTGATGTGTTTGGTTAAAGTTGTAGGAATGTAATATTAACTTGTTTGGTTGAAGGTTATGTTTTAGGTTATATTACATCAATTACATAAATGCCCTCATAAAAATTGAAAAATGTAAATTACCAGTATCTTTTTATTTTTCATAGTTCAAAATTTAACAAGATGCTAATAATAATAATAATAATAATAATAATAATAATAATAATAATAATAATAATAATAATAATAATAATAATAATAATAATAATAATAATGGAATGCATAAAAGCACTCTTAAGATGCAATTCAACAATTGAGTTTTAATCTTAAGATGTCTTTTTAATTCTCACCTTCATCCATATAATAGCCCAATTCTCATTCACCAACCATTCGGCCATAGACTAGCAACCTAGACCACAACAGCAATTAAAATCAATGCAATTTCAGCAGATGAATAAAAAAATGATACTTGAGGGCAATTTTGGAATATTAAAAAGTAATCTCACATTACCTAACAAAAACTTGGTAATCACATTACCTCAAATATACCCTCATTTCCTATGTGGCAGTCATCTTATATTACTTAGCATCTCACATTACCTAAACCAAACATGGTAATCTAACATTACCTTCCTCAGATTACCAAGGTAATGTTAGATCCCCTGAACCAAACGCCCCCTAAGAATCATCTCAGAATCACAAGTGAGTTCCCTTCTCAGACCAATAACCGAGCACGAGAATTAAGGTAGATTAAAACCCTGTATGCACATGTACTCAGTTGAGATTATGCAAGACTTGGCTTAAGATGAACTCCCATAGACATGCCCTTCATACTCACATAGATCACTCTAAAACTGCATGCTAAAATCAAATAGGACTTTATTTGGCTTGTAATGGGGCTAAGGGTGAGTGGCTAAACAAAGAAAGGGTATGGAAAAATAAACAAAAGAGAGAGAATTTCACACTTATTCACAACTAAACCTAGAAGAGACATGGAAAATATGAGCAAGAGAGCAAAAATATTTGAAAGCACAAGAGTATTCTAAACTCGTGGGGGTGAAGACATTTATTCTAACAACCTGACTTGCACTTTTATTCATCCTTCGTTTTCTTTCTTTTCACAAACTTTTTCTTCACCTTCAAACTCTTTTTCAAACTTTTCTTTTCTTTCATTCAATCAACCAATAACTTCCTTCACGACACCCCCACACCAGAACAAAGATAACTGGAATATCTCTATCAACAGTAAGCTCAAAAAGGGAAATCTCCTCTAAATTAAAGAACAAATGCTACATCCTCTCTAAGGATGAATGGAAATATATGGTTTAAGGCTAAGGGTTAAATAATAGGGTTAAACAAGAAAAACAACACAAAGAATGGGGTTAAGTGCTTTTGCACTTATTAAACAAGAACAAGGCTCAAAGGGGACAACTAGGGAAAATAATTGTAACACAGGGTAGGTTTAAAGGCTTGGGCTAACAACAATTGCCTAAATCACTTCAAAGCATGCAAATTATAGACTTCACTATGAGAGCACTGAGACAAGCTATGACAGAACAAATATCACCGGAATCCCACATAAGCAAGCTTTCACTAGCAATGCATAACACACAGGGAAAACATTTATGTTAGAGGTTAACCCAATTATTGGCAAGAGACTGAATTATCACAAGCTCAACCTTGAATCATCCCTGACAAGCTAGGTTGCACAAGTACCACCAAAACAAACCACAAACCAGCAGGAAGTAACGTGGTCACAACCACAACACAAGGAAAGCATACTATACCTTCAGCTGCAGATTGAGTCCTTCAAGCAAACTTCATCCAAAATTCATCAGAAATAGTACCCCCCCCCCCACACTTAAACTGGACATCGTCCCTGATGGACAAACAAGGTGTAACACCCCAATTTTCACACCTTGGATTTATTACAAATCCTTATAATACAATACATTGCGGAAGCGTCTAACCAGCAGAAAACTGGGTGTTACCGCCACGCTTAGGTATCTCTCCTATACCCAAACGCTAAGGCTAAACTTACAACCTCAAATAACCATATCAATATCCAAATATGTACATAAGGAAATAATTCTTCCAAGGTGTCTATTCTAGGATAGAGTAATCTTCAACCTCGACTCCCATCCTATTCAGAGCTCATCGGCCACAGGGGCCCACGCTAGACTGCATCTAATAAAGGACACAATGAAGTGTAGTTAGCGCGACGGCTAAGTAAGGAAATCCATTGTCACTCAAAAGTAAACAAAGGTTTCGAAAAACATAATTTCCAGGAAGTGTAACTTTACCCAACAATTGCATTCTACCTGCAACAGTTATAAATAGCAACTTGCATACATTATGAGCACAATTCAAGAACGTTTCATATCATTTTCCCTCTTGACAAAGTCATTTGGTAATCATTTTCATACCCAATGATATATTGTTAAACAATTAAGCACACTAGTAAGTAGTAGAAAACATAAATCACACATCTTGCTTGTAATCACTTTAGTAGAAAAACCTTTCCCTCATAATGAAATCCTCATCACTTTTCACTTTTCAAAAAGAGAGATCACCCACAACCTTTGGGTACTTAAAAACTTGTCACATCTTTCTTTCTCGTAGCTACAGCGTAACTACATTCATATTTCAAAATTCCACTTAGTCCTAGATAGAAAGTGAGTGTGAAGCCTTTGGAGTATCCTTTCTCCACTTTTGACTGACCACTTGGATCGTTCAACTCGGGTTCAGTGGTCATCGCCCGGTCTAATACTGATCCCCTGGACTTATAGGCGCGTTGGAATGATTCCTAGCTAGCCTCACTAGGTTCATAAGAACGACACCTACCCGAAAATAGAGTTACTATACTTAAGTGTGCACATCCCCGCAATAGACCCTTTTCCTTCCAGGTGATATAGTACTCGGCGAATAGACTTCGCCCACAGTATGAACTGGTCATACAATAACATAACCACCATACGGGAAGGCACTTTAAGCTCTTTATCCCGTAGGCTACAAGACAAGGTCCTTCACCACTTTTACTATAACTAAGGTTTGAAAACATTTTCCTTCCTTTTCCCTTTCCTTGAGTCAAAAATCACTTTTTGTACATTTTCCATAAAATTAAGTCCTCCTTTGAAATCAATCACCATTCTTAACTTAGTTCAAAAGTCTTGTCTCTCAAAACATTTTGCTCAAACATTTTCCATCATCACACTACACATATGTATATATGCATTCAACATAACATTTTCCACATTTATGCATACTCACATAAAGTACACATACCGTATATATATATACACATAATACTCATACCCTATATAATATGTATATATTACACACCACACACATAATATATATATATATATATATATATATATATATATATATATATATATATATATATATATATATATATATATATATCACACACAATATATATATATGTTTCACGTCACACACACACATACACTATACACATATATATATATTACGTCACACACACATACACCATATATATATATATATATTCACGAAATATATATATATATATTTATACATAAATACATAATTTCCCTATTGCACATAACACATAGGTTTCATGTACACCAATCAACAACAATTCATAAGCTAGCTATCAATTACCTAGTTTCAAATAACCTCAACCAAATAAAGGGATTCCTTACCTTAAGAAGGTTTACTAACACCGTAAGAACAACTCTTGGATCTTTTCCCCAAATTCACCTTAAATCCTATGATCAAAATCAACACCATAACACAATATTTTAAGAAACTAAGCTTAGATTCAAGCTCTAGGAAGGAATGCAAAACTTTCTACCGAATAAAATTAAAGTTTTACCGAATAGGTTGACACTTGTGAAGAAAGCTTGGCTATGGAAGGTGAGCTCTAATGGTGGAAGAAGATGAACTCTCTCTCTCTCTCTCTCTCTCTCTCTCTCTCTCTCTCTCTCTCTCTCTCTCTCTCTCTCTCTCACGAAATGGGAATGGGAAATGAAGACATGAAATTTCTTCATTCTTATCTTAACATATATATATCCCTTATAAGATAAAGATTAAGGGAAAAATAATAAAATAATAAAATATCTTACACCCATTTGGCTTATGGGATAAGATTAAGAAAAAATAATAAAATAATAAAATATCTTCCAACTTATCAGTTGGGGTCCAAACAGATAAAGTTTCGGTGGAAAATAATTTAAATAGGAAGAATTTTGAAACCAAAAATTTATCTCAGACTGAAACTCAAAATTGGGCTAGGTTCGGTACACCGCGAAATTTGGCGATGTACGATCAAAATAAATTTTCGCTACTATGGACCAACTTAATTAAATAGGAAACTCAAGAATAATAATATAGTGCCTAATAATCCATTTCCTAGGACAAACGGGTCCGAACACAAGTTCCTAAAAATTTTACGGTTCGTGACCGGCACGCATGATCGCAGCTTATTGGAATTAGTGAGGGGTTACACAAGGCCTCACGAACTAGAAAACATAACATTTTTTTTAATACTCTTTTTTTTGTATTTTTTTTCTTTCGTAAGGACCGCCATCACGGCTTGGGTCACGGCCGGGATGTGGCCGGTGACCTAGAGGCCTCTAAACCGCTGTTCAGCACTGGAAATATCCCGGAGCCATCACGGCCTGGGTCACGGCCGGGATGCGGCCCGTGACCCAGAGCCCTATTTTGCCTGTTCGGTACTCGAATTTTGCCGCCGCCATCACGGCCTGGGTCACGGCCGGGAGGTGGCCCGTGACCCAGAGCCCTCGTTTGCCCTGTACACACTGGAAATTTTGAACGCACACTGGAAATTCTGGACGCCCCTCACGGCCTGGGTCATGGCCGGGATGCGGCCCGTGACCCAGATCCCTATTATGCTCTGTAGCTACTGGAATCGACGCCTAGGCATCACGGCTGGGGTCACGGCCGTGAGCCTGGCCGTGATCCAGAGCTCTCTTTTCGCACTTCTGTTCTTTTCGCGCCCAAGTTCGATTTCACCTGCAAGTTAGTCCAAAATATGTCCTAAAACTGTCCTAAGGCCTAACCTCTTCAATTCTAACCATTCCCCACTCTCTCAAAGGTAAAATAATGCAAATTTCTCACCAAAATAACCCCAGGAATCCCTCGTAAACAAAGAAAAAACTCCTAACTCTACTTCGAACTAAAAATAAAAAGAAAAATGCTGTAAAATAAAGTGCAAAAAGTAAAGGATAACATGGGGTGCCTCCCATGAAGCACTAAGTTTACTGTCGTCAGCTCGACTCAACCTCATGGATATCATGTGGGATTGTGGACCACGCGATCCGGTGGCCTTTTGAACTTAGCTAGCTCCCTCATCCATCTTTTGTAGAAACCACCAGGACCAGAGAACTTTTTCTTTTGTTTCAGCACACTTGATAGTTCAGGGGGTCCAGGATCAATAGGGGAAACATGCAAATCCCCTAACTCAATCTTTCTACTTTCAGCAGTGCACTCACCCAGCCCTTCTATCAAGTAACACTCATCAACATATGAGGGCTGGTGCTTCGTCATTTTGAATATGTCAAATTCAGTCTTGTTCTCTGCCACTTCCATCACGAGTTTTCCTCTCTCACATCAATAAGTGCACCAGCAGTAGCTAGAAAAGGTCTACCAAGTATAATAGGAACCTTGGCATCCTCCTCTATATCCATTACAACAAAATCCCCTGGTATAAAGTACTGATCAATCATGACCGGGACATCCTCTAGAACTCCCACCGGATGCTTTATGGAGCGATCCGCCATCTGTAGGGTCATAGAGGTAGGTTTTGGTGTTCCCAGGTTGAGCCTCTTACATAAAGAATATGGCATAAGACTAACACTGGCACCCAGATCACACAGAGCACCCCCAACTACAAATCCACCAATGATGCAAGGGATGGAAAAACTACCTGGATCTTTCAGCATAGGAGGTAGTTTATGTTGAAGAACTGCACAGGTCAAGGTTCCTTCGCTCAGATCCACCACCGCACTCTTCTTTGGCTCTTTCTTATTGCCTAAAATGTTCTTTAGAAACTTCTTGTACGATGGAATCTGAGTGATTGCTTCAACAAAAGGCATGGAGATCTCCAGCTTATCTAACATCTTGTGGAACTTGCTCTCTCTATCAGACTCCTTTGATTTCCACAACTTCTGTGGATATGGTAACAGGTTGTAAGGTATAACCGAGTCATCTACCTTCTTGTTCTTCCTTTCATGCTTCTTACTTGGAGCACTCTCATCCTGCTCAGGAGCGTTCTCCTTAACACTATCTCCCTGCACCACAGGCTCCTCCTCACTATCATCAAGAACATCCTCAACCTGAACACCCTCATCCTTCTTATCAGCTTTCTCAGGCACTAGATCATTCGAAGGAAAAGGGGGGTCCTTCAAAGCTAATCCACTTCTAGTGGTGACTGCATTCACTTGGTACCTTGGATTTTCTGTGCTTGCTGGCAGTCTACCATTCGAAGAGGAAGGTTGATTAGAAAACTGATTACCTCCTCCTTGTTGCTGAGCCTTGAGACCATCTATTTCTGCTTGTAGCTTGCCAAACAGCTGAAAATTCTCTACTTGTAGCTTGCCAAACTGAGCCATCATAGTGTTCATGAGAAGCTGTATATCAACATCCTAAGATGGTCTAGAGGAACCTTGACCCTGAGTGGTCCCAAAATTCTGATTCCCTTGCTGGAACTGCCCTTGATTGGGATTCTGATTATTCTGATTATTTCTCCACTGAGTTCCTTGGTTGCCACCCCTGTTTCCTTGATTACCTTGAAAACCTGGTGGATTGTTCCTTACTTGATTGCCTTGATTGTTCCAAGAGGGAACAAACTGATCTCTTCCTTGCTGTTGATAGGTCCCATAACCTTGCCCCTGGCCTTGTGGTCTAGAATAACCAATGAGATCAACTTGCTCCACATTAGGCTGAGGGACTTGGTTACCGAAGTCTAACAAAGGACATATCTGAGCTACATGATTTCCACCACAAGTTGCACAACAGGCTACAAGAGGTACCTGTGGCACAGAATAGGGGTTAGGAACATAAGGATTCTGTGGAATTAGTGGAGGCTGAGTAACTGCCTGGACACTCTGAATAGGGCCCTATACTAACTGCTTTAGCATGTGTTGTATGGTGTCCAGCTAAGCCTGCATTGCCATCTTTTCTCCAACTTCGAACATTCCAACTGCTTTCTCTCTCTTGGGTATATCATCCCCCTCAGAGTACCAGTAAGTGTTGTTAGAGGTGATCCTGTCAATCATATGCTCTCCAGCTGCCGGTCCCATATCAATGAAAATACCCCCAAAGGATGAGGTATCTAGGATAATCTTTGACCGGTTAGTCAACCCCTCATAGAATGACGAAATAAAGTCACCTGGGGTCATCAAATTTTTCGGGCACTGCCTCCTCAACTCCTTAAATCTCTTCCAAGCCTCAGGAAGATCTTCATTGCCAAATTGCTGAAAATTCAGGATCTGCTTCTTTAACTTGGCAGCTTTGGAAGGAGGACAGTACTCCTGCATGAAAGCTTTGTGGAGCTGTTCCCAGGTAGTGAAGTGGTTGGCTGGAAAGGAATTTAACCAACTCTGTGCTTGATCTCTCAGGGAAAAAGGAAACAGTCTCAGCTTGATGGCTTCACTAGGAACACCATTCATCTTGATGGTCTGGCAGATTCGGTCAAAATTCACAATATGAGTTTTCGGGTCCTCAACCCGAGATCCTTCAAACTGATTATTCTGGACCATCTGAATGAGTTGAGTCTTCAACTCAAAATTATTTGCTTCAATTCCTGGGTACACAATGCAATCTTCTTCAATGAACTCAGGAGCTAAATGTGCTGCTATGGGGTTTGCTTGTGGGACCTGCTGGGCGAACTGCTGGACCAGGTTGGGATTCATCTGATAGAGAAGATTTTGTATCCCAACCCCATAGCCTGGCTGTTGGTATACAGGCTGCTACTGCATGAAAGGAGCTCCGAATCCTCCCCCAACATAGACATTCGGGTTTGGATCGGCCCTGTAGTTCTATGCCTGATTCTGAACATTTGGTACTGGAGGATCAGCACGAACTCAAGGGTTGTCCCCTGTTTCCTCTCTCTACCGCTGGTGCTGCTGTGTGTTAACACCAGTATGGGCCGGTTGCCCAGTGTTACTACTGTCTTCGGTATCCATGTCTACTTCGAAGTCCTGGAACTCTCGAAGCCAATCACGTAACACCTTCTTCTCCCTCCTTAATTTCCTCTCAAGATTTAGATCGTAGGGACGAAGATTCGTGCTCCCTTTCGATCTAGTGTGCATAAAAGGAGGGTAACCTGCTGTCTAACACAACCACAAACACTCTTGGAAGGAACTAGTTATGGGTTAGTGCAAATATTTTTTTTTTTTGAATAAGCAATAAAATAAAACATTATCTCCTAAAATTCACTAACTCTAATGCTAGTAAGAAATTAATCACACAATCAAAACCAAATAAACCAATCCCCGGCAACGGCGCAAAAATGTGATGAGCACAAATGATAAGTGTAAAAAGGGTGTAATGTCGTTCCGCTGAGGATTGGGGCTATGGCACGTAATTGAGTGAATTACCAGGCACTAGAGTATATGAATTAATAGAATCCAAGCAACAAGGGCTGAATGGTGTAAAAGAAAGCAATTGATTAAGGTGTAAACTGTATGATAAAGGTATGGGCCAGATTAGGGGGATTGTAACCTTGATGTTCTAACAAAACTCAGGATTAGGGAAGGAATAATTAACCAAGGGATATATGGGCAATGCACAAAAGAATTCTACTCAGCTACTTTCGTAATCAATAAGAGAATTAGACTAAGATTGCCCCACTGTCGTGATGCATCAATCATAATCTTAAGCACCTAAGCATTGTAAGCCCCCAAAATTACCTCTACTTTCATAGCAGGAAAATTAGGTTGAAATTGGTAAGGCTCGAGGTCTTCATCCAACTGTCGTTGTAATGAATCCCTCTCCTAGACTAGCAATTAATTCTGGCCACAAACCAATAACTATTGCAAAGAAATCCCCAAATCAACATAAACCCTAGGTAAAAGATTCAATCCCTTTATGCAATTAATTACCAATTGAACATCAAGAGTAACAATGGATCCATAATCCAAACCCATAAACGAACTACTCCGCATGATGGGAGTAAACAAAACAAAGCAATAATTAATAACCATAAACATTGCAAGAAAGTAGTAAAGGAATAAGAGAACTTAACTGATAAAGAACAAATCCAATCTTCAATCTTTGATTCCAATCTTGAAATTAAATAATCTAATGTGAAACTAATCTAAACTATGCTAGAGAAATATAAACTAAAAGCTAGGGTTCAGAACTCTGTAAGGGAACCTCCTAAATTGTAGAGAATAGGTAGAATATATAGGAGATAGATGGGCCTTGGCCCATTAGGCAACTTCTAATCCTTTTCCCATTTGTATTCTTGTTTCCTTTCTTCCTTGTAATTCCCTTTTCTTCCAGAACTTGTCCAAAATGCTCCAAAATTCCTCCTTTGTAGTTCCTTGTAGATAATTTAACACTTGGACTATATAACACACAAACAATTCCCAATTTCACTAGGATAAGGGAAATACAATTAAAATAAGGGGTGGATTATTGTATAAAATAGTAGATATCATATAACAAAGGTAGTCACAATAAACCTGAGAACGATAACATTACATTTGGGTTAGCAAGCTGGTGGGTGTGGAAATGGAGAAACGAGGTAATATTTAACAACTCCTACCACCCTCTCAATTCTAAGATTTCCTTGCTAAAATCGCAAGTGGAAGATATAGTCACAGCTTTTGCATAAGGAAAGAACTGCCAGCATTCAATCCACTCATATAGGTGGACTGAGTTGATATGGGCCAACCCGGGAGAAGGATATGTTAAAATCAACTTTGATGGTGCAGTGAACACACTTTCAGGAAAAGCATCACGTGGAGGTCTTGTCAGAGACAACAATGGGCTATGGAGAGGAGGATTTATGTTTGGCATTGGCTCATGTACACCTTTACAAGCAGAAGCGTGGGCTTTATGGAAAAGTATCCAGCTAGCAAATTATATGGGATACAGAAGAGTCATCTTCGAAGGAGATTCACACGATCTGACCAACCTAATGAATGAGGGATCAACAGCGAGTGGCATTGTTTGCAACATTATTGGTGCATGCAAAAGAGAACTGAGGTGGTTCAATGAGTGGAAAGTCGTGGCGATTCCTCGTGAAATAAACACACCAGCCGACTGTTTGGCCAGGACTGCAATGTCGCTTCCGAAAGGTCTCCAGATCCTTATGAATCCCCCAGAAAGTATTCTTAGTTTACTAGAGTCAGATGCAGATGGCATACCTGCATGGCGCCTTATGTGTGATCTTAGTTAAATCAGCTGTATACACTCTCGGGTTTCCCCCTTCAATTGAATATAAAAAAATAAAAAAAAAGTAATACGTTCATATTGTTGCACTGTCTAATTTCTTAATTAATTTATTAACTCCGTCGTTGTTTTAGCTCAGAATACTGCACACATCTACCACTGACATTGCACATGCACATTCATTACACTTCTTTCGGAACACGATCATTACGTTACTTGCTCAGTAAAATGCACACTCCGTAAACCTTCCATGTTAGAACCACTAAATACTAACTATTCAATTTTGGTTCTTAGGGTGCTTATTCACTCTTCGTACAAACATAATACTGCAAAGTCCATTTTATTTATTTATTTATTAACTTAGTTTCTCTTGTTACAAACGTGATATGCAACCAAACAAACTATGTCCCCGTTTACGTTCCACGAAACGCACACAGCTTCACTAACGTCTACACACGCATGTGATAGGAACCATGTTAATAATTAAAAGGACATAATAATAGTTGGTACTATGCACCTACCAATCTCAGTAATTGCAAACACATTCATGAAATTTTAAAACGTTTCAATCAAGTTGCAAAATATTCAAAGGAGTACGGTTTATGCATACGAACGAAGTTCAATCCCTATGAATTATTAAATTAAATGTGCTTGGTCTATGCGAGTTTAACTCTCAATTTGCGCTTCTGCTTCTGTATACAAATGCACACACCTTAACTACAAAAGAGATTCAAGAATTAGATCCTCTCTCTAAGGTTTTTCCAAGAATGGTGGTTGTCGTCATTCCCGGTCTTGATCGTCGTCGCCATTAACATTTCCATTGGCCTGTATTCTCTCTCGGTTTTCTTCCTAATTTCTAAGTTTCCCACATGTATGCATATGTTTATTAGCACGTCTTCCGTGTGCAGGAACATGTATGCATATGCTTAAACATGGGTCCTTTTTTGTTTTTAAGTCATTTTTATGTGATTTATTTTTGTATATACGCGATGATCTAGCATTGAATCAGTTACTCGGACTTTGATGAAATGGTGGAGAAATGGCTTAGCATTCAAGTTATTGTTTTTACTATTCAACGAAAAACAAAAACAAACCAACAAAAAAACAAAAAATATAAACATATGCATCGATTGAATTGAAGTTTGAGGAATTACCGGAATTAGAAATGGTGAAACGAGAACTTTTGCATCCTTTTCCCCTGAAAATTGAAGTACACGCCCAAACAATTCAGCACAAACAATTAAAAAAAATATTTAGCAAACAATAGAAAAGGAAAATAAAAAATGATCCATAATTCAATGATTAATATTAATAATGTTAGCAGTAAAAATGAAAAATGAAAAAGGAAACAAAATTAACTTACGAGGAAAAATAGAAAACAGAACGAAATTAACTTACCAGGAAATGGACTAATAATAATAAGGTTACTAATAAAAAGGAAAATCCTAACAAAATTTCCATTTCGTGCTTTCCCGTCCAACCACTTCTGTCCAAACAATAGAAAATGAAAATTTATTAAGGAAACAATACAAAAGGAAATAAAAAAAGGGTCCATAATTTAATGATTAATACTAATAATATTAACAATAAAAAAGAAAAAAAATGCAAAAGAAAACATAATTTAATAGTCACACATAGAATAATTATAGAATAAAATCTCTATTCTATTTAGTCATACCTTATATACCCTAAACTACTACACATCATTCCCGTCATTTCCTTTAACAACAACAACAACAACAACAACAACAACAACAATAATAATAATAATAATAATTTGGTTACCTTAATTACTTTACTTTCTATATTTTTGTAATATCGTATCAACCATTTGGACATATAATTCAAAATATTGAATCTATACTATATATAAAAGTAAAAATCCTCCTATTTCATTTTCCCGCCCAAACTTTTGTAGTCAATTAATTAAATATTTTATTAGTCAAATAATTAATAAAGCTTATTTAGTAAGAAAATGTAAAATCGAAATGAACTAATATCTATTAATTGGTAATATATTTTTTTTATATTCACATATCAATACTATTAATAAAAGTAAAAGCATCCCCTTCAACTTCCCCACACAAACTAATATTACTAATTAATTGGTAAAAAATATTAATAAAATTTATTTGGTAAAAAAAATTTATTTACCAAATTCTGAGAATAATTAAACCATTATAATTGTGAGAATAATGGAAACAAATTCTGCAATAATAAATATATGAGAAAATTCCTTGAAAATTATGAGTAATTTTATAAGAAAAAATAATTTACTAATTATTATTTACACAAATAATAATATTTCGAATACTTATATATACTTCTATATCTATACTACTATTAATAAAAATAAAATCATCCTTTGTAAAATTTCCGCCCAAACAATAGTAAAGATAAAATGGAAAAGAAAATTGATTTTACAAATTTTTGAAAATATAAAAAGATCCTAATAGAAAAGGAAACGGAAATTAGGCAAATTGAAAAAGTAAAAGGATATTACTAATTAAATGAAAATTGATTGAAAATTATTTAAAAACTTTAAAAAAAAATAATTACACTTTCCTTTTGAAAACTTTAAGTTATTTAACCTTTAAAAAATTAATTAAACATGGTTTGTTATATTTTTTTATAATAAATACAATTAATTCATTCAAATATGAAGGAGGAAGAAAAACTAAATGCGATACGATGAAAATGAATATATTTAAGGTATAAAAATATAATTGCACATATATTAGTGTAATTGACTAATAGTAATTGTCTAATAATTATTATAGTAATTAAGCTAAACATTGGTCATATTACATAATATAATATAATTAAATTATTTTCTATTTTTCTCATATTTATTTTAGTAATAATATAATTACATACGTCATATTACATATCGATATTTTATGATAATTGAAAACAAACAAGTCATATATTACTCAATTAATTGTGTAATACTTTTGCACTAATCTTATAATCAAATAAATGTATAAGTTCAATATTAGAATTTTTTATAATTTTATCTTTATTTTTAATATCTAAATATATAATAAAAAATAAAGTGCGCTATATAATATTCGATGTCATCGCACGGATAATTGGACAATTATTTGCTCTAATTCAAGCTAGAAAACATCAGAAAACATAATCAATCCAACCAATTTCATTAATTGCGCTATATAATATTTGATGTTACAATTTGTATAATTGTATATCGATCCAAATATTCTTAAAATATTATAATAAATCCATTCCGTGCAACGCACGGGCGAAAATACTAGTATATATAATAGTTTACCATGATTAGGATCCCTTAATATATGGAAATTATTATATTTAATTATTTCTATTTTCATAGATCATAATCAAATTACAATTCCATCCTTTTGAATTATTTTTGTCCTAATGTAATTGATATTTTAATATCAATCCTAACCATTCATTCCATTTTTATAGATGGATGAGATGTGATCTCATGATCTCATCTAATAGGGTGGTCTCATAGGATCCAACCCCTATATATATATATATATAGCTTTAGGATCAAGTGCACATGCTACTTCAGGTGCAAAAATGTGGTTAACCATGATCAATGACTCTCTTAAAAGAAATTCTATACGAAATAATGTGCACTTGAAAGCTCAAAACTATGCACTTGAAGCTACAAAAATGTGAACTTCAAGGCAAAAATTTTGCACTCAAAGGCAAATAGATGTGTAATTGATGCAATTTATGGTGCCAAAAAGGGAGGTTAGTCAACTTAAGTGTTATTAAATCAATTACCCATACAAATCCTTTGTCAATCTCAAAAATTTCATTAGAAATTTAATTATATGTTATTGAAAAGAATGCACAAGATATACAAATATTGTCCAAAATTGTGCACTTGAAGGCAAAAAAAATGCACTTGAAGGCTTAAAAATGTGCACTTAAATGCTAAAAACATGGACTAGAAGGAAAAAAAAAAAAAAAAGGTTCACTTGAATGCTAAGTACGTATTTTGTTTTGTACAGAATAGTAAGACACATATACACTTGTAGGTATTAAATTGAGCACTTGAAGGCATAAAGAGGATCACTAGAAGGCAAGGGAGAAAAAAAAACACACTAAAAGGAAAAATTTGAAGGAAATTAATTATGCACTCTTAGAAAGAAAAACATGCACTTGAAGGCTAAAAGCATGCACTAGAAGGAAAAAAAAAAGTTCAATGGAATGTTAAGTATTTTTTTTAACACAATAATAAGACACACATATACTTGTAGGCATGCAATTGAGCACTTGAAAGCATAAAGGGGATCACCAGAAGGCAAAGGAAAAAAAAAAGGACACTAACGATGTTGATCCACTACTTTCAAGACTTGCATAATTGGTCCACAACTATAATTTTTTTTAGCTTAAATGGTCATTCGAGTCGAATCTTCGGTCATTTTCAATCGGAATCAAAATTTCACCCTTTATAATAGGGGCAAACTTGTCTTTTCTTTAAACACCAGCAATGACCTCAAAGTAGACAATAATGGTGATAGTGGGGAATGAAAAATAGAGCGACACCAACTTGCATGGATTCTGATGACATTTTATGATACAATAAAAACCTTCTTCCCCATGCAAGCTTCAACGGATGCTAATTCTTTCCTATGTCGTTCCATAGCTTCATGCAAATCATTCCAAGATCCTACCATTCTGCTTCGCAACCACCCAACATCTCAGCATCATAGCCCCTGGCTGCTAGCCATAGAGAAACAGAAAACCTTTTCACCTGAGTTGTTGCAACTCAGTGGGGTTCGATGCTTCTAAGCACCATAAATATCACCATAGACTAGCAGTATGGAATGCCGACATAGACGCTATCGCAGCCATTGGTGGTGAGAGGTCGGGTATCTCCAAGAACAGAATGATGCTTACTTATGCAATTCACCGCTCTCGCATATTGTATTAGTAGTTGTTCGGTGGACAAAACCTTGTTTTAAATATTCACAGAGGGACCCCTTCAGTCCAACAACGCACCTTGGATTCGTGCTTGGACGGAACCATCACCGGAGACAGCCATAACCACCACTTATCCCACCCAACACTAAACCACAATGCTACCTTTTTATACTCGCTGTTATCCAAGTGTTAGAACATAATATTAATATATGTGGCTCAAATTCATGAAGACCAACATATTGTTGTCACCTTGCGCCACATCACCCATCTACTCCTCCACATACGCACGTTCTCCAACTTCAGCTCTTCTTCTTACAATTGTCGCAACTTTCGTTGTTTAGAGTGTATAAATAGGACTTTGTAAATCATTTCTTATGCACTCACAACCATTCATACATCATTAATTTGATTTCATTCTATTTGCTTCCTTTTCCTCTCACGTAGACATATATATATATATATATATATATATATATTTGTTATACTCATTTTTGAGTTTAATTTATATATTTTTTATATTACCCGATTTAGTAATTTCCTTATTTTGTCATTCCTATTATTTCCCTATTATTTAACTTCTATAATTCTCAATTTTCAATTATTCGCTTCCGCATTATTCCGATATATTCCTAACAAGTGGTATCAGAGCGGTTTAATTGAGAATTATTTCCAAAGATGTCGACTGTTACCAAGTTCGATATCGGGAAGTTTGACGGGAAATTTAGCTTTTCTATCTGAAAGGTTCAGATGGAAGCCGTTCTGACCCAGAAAGGTTTGAAGAAAGCACTAGCTGGAAAGAAGAAGAAATTAGCTACAATAACAGATGAAGATTGGGAAGATTTGGATGACAAGGCACGTTCAACCATTCAATTGTGTCTATCTAAATCGGTTCTACGTGAGGTGGTAGCACTAGTACAAAAAAACACATAAAACACTAACATTTAGCTACTGTTCTTGAAAGAACGGTAGTGTATTCTTAAAAAAATCGCGCGGTGGCAATTTTGTAAATAAACGAAGAACAATCTGCTACCGTTGTTAGTAAGAACAGATGCGAATTAAAAAACAAAAAAAAAACACCCTTTACATTTCGCTACCGTTTCTACACGAAACGGTAGCGAAATATTAGTTATTAAAAAAAATAAAAAATTCAAAAAAAGCATTTCGCTACTGTTTCCTAAAAAAAAAATTGGAACAAAATTGCAGTCGTAGCTCCTTCTTCCCTAGGGTTATTTCGCCCCTTCTTCTTTGTCTGCCTTCCTCCAAATCTACCGCCACATACCACTACATGCCGCGCTAAATCTACCACCGCACGCCGCTGCCGTCACCACTCGCGTCGCCGCTCGCCGCCGCCGTCACCACTCGCGTCGCCGCTCGCCGCCGGTCTCCTCTGATCTCCTCGCTAAATCTATTCTGGCTAAGGTTTGAGGCTGCAAGGAAAGGGAAACTGCCATCTCCATCGCGCAACTCCGTAAGTTCTACTTCGCTCCTAACATCTTGCGTTGCTTCATTCACTGTGTGTATTCTGAAATCACGATAATAGTTGAGCTTGCTAATATCATTGTTATGAATTTTTGAGAGATTTCTCAGAATGTATCGTCATTTAGATGTTCATTATATGTTTTTCTTACATTTTATTGTGTAAATCCGTTGTTTTATATATATATATATATATATCAGTGCTTTTCGATTTTACTGTCATTTGGAGTTTACCTAAAGTTTAGTGTTCAGTACAATATGCACATGAGGTGTTTGTTGCTATGCTTAATTGAGAGAATCACAAGTTTAAGTTTAATGTGAGCTTTTTACAGTTTTAGATGGCATATTTTAGTGGTTTAGGAATTGGTTTTAATTTTGTGTGCTCTTGTTTAAAAAGCTTCTTAGTGGCAGAGCATTACTCTCCCAAATCTTTCTAAAAACAATCAAATTCGAAGCTTTTGTTTAAAAAGTGCAGTCTTGATTTAAGCATCAATTTATTGGTATAAATTTGCTTGCTGCTATAACTCAGGAGTTGAATTTACTTTTTATTTATTTATGATTTCAACAATGGAACAGGAAGAAGGTCTAAAAGAGAGGATTGGTGCATCTGATAGAAGTTTGTCACTGCAGGTAAATTCTTTTAGTGCTTAAATTTGGTTATTTTATCCAAGGTTATTGCCAGCACTAAAATGCATATCATTTTCCCTATCAGGTGCCAGACGATGATGATGATATGCATCACTCAAACCCCACTGCTTCAAATCAGAAGCAACTTCTGTTCTTAGGCTAGCAGGGCCTGCTAGGACTGGTATTTTCAACTTCAATTCTCTATCAATCATGAAAATGTTAGCTTTCACTTCTTGTTTGCTTATATACAGTATGCACTTAACAGACAGTAGAAAGGAGAAATCTTTGGGGCTTCTTACACAGAATTTTATCAAACTTTTCCTCTGCACCAATGTGAGTTGGAAGTCTTTTGATTGCCAAATCTTTCATTTCCATTTCACTCTCTATGAATGATGGTTGATCTAGATCTGTTTTGATTTACAGGCGTTCTACCTTTTTGCAGATAAAGTTAGAAAGCTGTATGATATTGCTAATGTTCTGTCTTTAATGAAATTTATTGAGAAGGTAATCATCCAATTTGGCTAAATATTTTAAAAGAAACTGCATCACATAAACATTTGCAAGGCAAAAGCTAGTATCGATTTGAATTTTGTAATAAAGACTTTTAAAAATGCTGGTCTATTGCTTGATGTACAGACTCAACACCTGGAAACAAGAAAACCTGCCTTTGAGATTTAAGCATCTTGTTAGGAATAAAATTGTAATAGTTTTGATGAGCCAATTTGTAATTTTAGAAATCCCCTATTTTATTTTTAGAGTGTAGAGTTTGAACCCGGAAGGCAAGACTTGACAATGGTTTGGTTCGAATTATTGTCTTATAGAGTTCATTGTGTTATGACTCTTGTAAGTCATTTACTTCCACTATACACATGAGTATACATGATCCAATGGACAAGGCTTATTTATCGTTGCTAGAAGACTCAAGTTCAAATCCTATTGAAGACTTTTTAAGCCTTGGAGAGCATGGAATGGAGCTAATCCTATCACGGCTAAAAGGTCAAGTTTTGGTCAATGGAGTAACTTATGGAGGAAGTTCGGTCAAATGGAGGAAGTTTGGGTCAATTGATCTAAACCGAGAAGAACTTCAAGATCTACTATCTCTACGTCTTACTCTATGCCATGCTAAAAAGAATCAAATATATTTATTTGATGGATATGACCAAATGAGCTGAAATGGAGAAACGGTGAAAGACTTAAGCATATACACAGAGGTCCAGCGTTCGAATCCTACTTGCTACATTTTATTACAAAAGAAGAGGCTTGGGAGCTAGTTACACGGCCAAAGTCTTTGGAGTAATTTTTGGTCAATAAATTCTCAAATAGAGCTAGTTTGGTCAATGGAGCAACTTATGGAGGAACTTAAAGTCAAAGTGGAGGAACTTTGCATGGATCAACACGCGTGAAGGCTAAACCATTTTTACAAGCGTAAAGGTCATTTTGGAGCAACCTAAAGTGGAATTTATACTTAACCATTTTTGCATGGTTCAAGTTTATTCCAGTACATGATGATACAAACCAGAAGAAATCTGAAGATGGTGATTTTCTGAAGATCATTGTTTATACTCAAGCAAGAATCACCCGGAAAATATTTTGAAAGATCAACTTGCCCAAGATCAAAAATCAAGAGCACAACAAGTCAAAAATATCAAGCTCTGAAGGATACACAGTCTGCAATTTCAAGCAGAGAAGGCAACAAAGTCAAAATTGGAGGCTACAAGTTTCAAGAATCAATCAAGCCGTAAAAGAAGACTTTGTGAGCAATTACAGAGGTAAATTGTCAAAAGTTAGCAGCGACATTAAATGGGCAGATCAAATTGGAGATTTCATCAGATCAATTTGGCAAGTTATCAGAACAACGGTATGGTCATTAAATGAGAAGGTATGGCCATCAAGATCAGATTGGAATGGCCAATCAGATCAAGTGAACGTTCAAAATTTGAATGTTCATAACGGGCAAATAATTCTTTGAATTATAAGAAGCCCAAGAAGACTTGAAGACAAGCAGAGGTAAAGAGCACGAAATATACAAACGGTTGAGAACAACGATCGGACTTACAACGAAAATTACAAAGTGCTGAGATTTTGAGCTATACACGAGAGAATTCAAGTCTTAGAAAAAGAAATCTTTATTTCTTTAAAACAAATATTGTATCTCTACCGAGGGTAGAAAGGAGTGTAGCTGGGTGCGTAACACTCGGGTGAACTAAGTGCAGCTTTGTGCGTACCACTTAGTTGGGAACGTAGCTTTGTGCGTAGCGTTCGGGAACGTAGCTTTGTGCGTAGCGTTCGGGGAGCGTAGCTTTGTGCGTAGCGCTCGTGAGCTTAGCTGGGTGCGAAGAGCTCGTGGTTGAGTGTAGCTTTGTGCGTAGCACTCGGGAGTTTCACTATTGTATCTGGGTGATTGAAGATAGTGGAAACCTTCCTTGGAGCAAGGAAGAAGTGGACTAGGAGAATTACACCATCTCCGAACCACTATAAATCTCTGCCTCTCATTTACTTTACAGCACTTTATATTTTTACATGTTTTAACATACTAACCCTTTACGTATTGTGTTGAGCATATCTTCTGGGTTTGTGTGTTCCCACGTTCGCATGCGGCTCAAACTTTGCATACATGTTCTTTGAGCTGTTCTGAGTATTTCCAACGTTTTGCATGCGAGTTATCTCTTCAGTTTTACGTAGTTTCGTCTTATAGCACTTTTACCGTACGTTTTTCCGCTACGGATTTCAAGTTGAATTTATTCACTTGGGATCACTCTGGTTGAAGTGTTTTAAAGTTTTTAATTGTTTGAAAAGTTTATTCACCCCCCCCCCCCTCTAGACTTTTCCCACCCTATCGGGACCAACACATCTTTACTCATAGAAAAAAAAAAAGAAAGAAAGAAAGAAAGAAAGAAAAAGAGAACATGAAAAAGAATATCTTGTAGTGCAGTCATGACATAACATACTTGCTGTAAAATTGGTGTTCATAACCTTCTTTTTTCCTTTTTATCTCATTTCTTCAGCAAAGTGCTGCCTTTAAAGTTCTTCGGACTAGGTTGAAAATTGTACCCAAATACTCCTTTAGTGGGGAACACTTAAGGAGAACACCATCTGGGAATCCTTATTCTCAAATAAGTTATTTGAGGGGTGGATCACACATTTCAGATGATGGTGACATAAGTGAAGATTCTCATGATATGCACAATGCAATCATGATATGCACAATGCAATAAACTTCTCTTTAAGGCTGCAGTAGTGTTAATATTATTGTGCAATAAAATTTAGATGTAAATATAAAGTACTGTGCTTTGATGATATTATTTTGTTAATATAAAGTTTGATAATACTTTAATTTTGTGATGATATAAAATTTGATGTCAATTTGATACTATTAGGTAGTGTTGATGATAATATTGTGTTAGATATAGTGTGTTGAAAATGTATTGTGTATGGATTTTAAGCTGTAACAGGAATTAAAAAATAGAAGTTCTAATTTAAAAAATAAAATATTTTTTTTTAAAAAAAATATAATCATCCGCTACCGTTCCTAGCTAGGAACAATAGTGAATGATTAATTTTTTTTTTAAATACTAATCCGCTATCGTTCCTAGCTAGGAATGGTAGCGGATGATTAATTTTTTTATTTTTTAAATATAATCCGCTACCGTTTTAGCCAAGAACGGTAGCGGATTATTAGACTTTTCGCTACTGTTGTACAATAGTAGCGAAAAGTCAACGACATTTAGTGACTGTCTCATCCGCTACTGTTGTACAACGGTAGCGAAAGACCTTTTACAACAGTAGCGGATGTGCAGTTTTGTACTAGTGTAGGTGAGACGATTGCGTCAGGTTTATGGTCCGAGCTGGATTCGCGCTACATGGACAAATCTCTAGCAACATGTTGCGCCTGAAGGAGCGGTTGTACACAATCCGTATGACGGAAGGTACTTCAATTCAATCTCACTTGGATGAATTCAATTCTATTTTATTGAACTTGAAAAATATTGATGTCATAATTGAAAATGAGGATTGTGCTGTTTTATTGCTTGTTTCTTTGCCTAAATCATACAAGCATTTCAAAGAAATTATGTTGTATGGTAGTACTCTTGATGTCCTAACTTTCGATAGTGTTAAGTCGAACCTATTGTCCAAAGAAAAGTTTGACTTAGAAACTAAGTCTGAGGACAAAGGTGAAGACTTGACTGTTAGGGGTCATTCAGTTGAAATAGAGAGTAGCAATAAGAAATCTAGGTCCAAGTCCAAAGGGCGTAAGTCAAACAAATCCTATAAGTACTGCGAGAAGCATGGTCATGATGTGACTGAATGCTTCAAGTTGAAGAACAAGCAAGAGAGAGAAAAGAAGTCCGTTGAAGCTAGTGTTGTTGAAAGTGATTTAGAAGGCGATGTTATGTTATCTGTTAGCTCCGGTGACAAACAGAACGAAACTGAGTGGATTCTGGACTCTAGTTATACATTCCACATGTGTCCTCACAAAGACTGGTTCGTCTCGCTAGAACCGGTTGATGGTGGAGTTGTCTTGATGGGTAATGATACCCAATGCAAAGTTAGTGGAATTGGAAGTGTCTAGGCCTAATTATTGTCTTGGTCTAATTATTGTCTTGGTCTATTTTTTGAGCCATTAAGGATTTAAGAATCATAGGCCTAATTATTGTCTTGGTCTATTTTTTGAGCCATTTTTCATCAATAATTATAGCTCATTTGGGTCATTAAGAATCATAGGCCTAATTATTGTCTTGGTCTATTTTTTGAGCCATTAAGAATTTAAGAGTTTAATTATTATTTTGGCCATTAAGAATTATAACTATTGTTTAAGTTAATTATGTTTTTTTTTTAATTTATCAAAATGGAAACATTAAAGGTGTATTACCATACTTTGGTTGTTATTATTAAATCTTAATGGTGATTATCAAGTTACTTATTACCATTAATACTTTAATGTTAACTTTATTATGCTTTTATTTATGAATCTTAAATTGTTTTCAATTATGTTTGCGGTAATGCTTATGATATGAAATTTTTTTAGGCAACTGACTATTGCCATTATTGTACATTTATTTTATAATTAATTTAGTCTTTGAATTATGATTAATGTTATTGCCCATATTTGATTATGTATGTTTCATACTCTTGGGATTGTTTCATGCATTTGATCACATTAAGTGCATAATATTAGGTTTAATTATGCAATTAGGGTTTGTGAGATTTTGATTTACAAATTACAACATATTCTTTTGGTTTGATATTGTTAAAATTTATAAATTCAGTCTATTTCTCATCAATTTGATCTTTATGCATTAAAACATTTTTCCATGGGCTTAAAGTTTGAAATTTCAAAGTATATATCCATTATGTCATTATTAAAAAATGTTGGGTCTCTTTGGTTTGGACTCATATTAGTGTTCGGGTATTAATTCTATACTTTGAAAGCTCATAATAAAAATTGTTTTAAGTTATGCAATTTGTTTGGAATATATGAGTTTAATGTTTTAATTTTATGCATATTTGTCCTAAGCATAATATTTTGTTTTTTTTTAATTATGCAATATATTTTTATTATACCTTTAGCAATGCATAAATTTAGGATGGAATTATATTAGTTCCTAATTAAGTTGGACTTATGCATAAACTTTAATTACGATAGTGTCTGAATTTAAGCACATTTGGCCCGTTGATTTAGTTCACCCATTTAAGCTTTAATCATAGGTGAACCATGCAATTTTAGGTTTATACCCCCAAACAGTTATACATTGAGTACATATGAATCGAGGAGGCATACTAGTTTTATGAACATCTTGTGCCACTAGTCCTCTTAAATCCATATATTTGGATTTTCCCATCACGATCTGGTATAATCTGTTTATTAAAATTTAACACTACAAGAAAAATGCCCAAAGACAACACTACAAAGACAACGATTTTTGACAAAAGTGTTGTCTTTTGTGTAAAAGACAACAGTTTTGTCCAAAACCGTTGTCTTTGACGCAACACTTTTATCAAAGACAATGATTTTTACTGAACCGTTGTCTTTAGTGTGTTGTCTTTGTGCATTTCGCCAAAAGACAACACCACAAAGACAACGGTTTTAAAAAACCGTTGTCTATATGCATTTTTTTTTATTTATAAAAGACAACGGTTTTATGTACCCGTTGTTATTGGTGTGTTGTCTTTGTGTATTTTGTCCAAAGACAACACCACAAAGACAACTGTTTTAAAAAACCATTGTCTATGTGCACTTTTGTAATAAAAGACAACGGTTTTATGTAACCGTTGTCGTTGGTGTGTTGTCTTTTTGTCAAAAGACAACACCACATAGACAACGGTTTTTTTAAAACCGTTGTCTGTGTGCATTTTGTATAAAAGACAACGGTTTTATGTAACCGTTGTCGTTGGTGTTTTGTCAAAAGACAACACCACATAGACAACAGTTTTAAAAAAACCGTTGTCTATGTGCATTTTGTATAAAAGACAACGGTTTTATGTAACCGTTGTCATTGGTGTTTGGCTTTAATAAAATGAATAATGATTGTTACCACCAAGAATTGAACTCAAGACTTTCTTAAAGGGCACACACTTTTGTCCACCAAGCTACTTTATCAATTAGTTACCTGAATATTGCTTAATGTATTTATTCATACATTTGTTATATAAGAGAGAACACTACCAAGGAGAATTAAACCCACAACCTCTCACATAACACAAATGAACTAAACCACCAAGCCACTTCATCACTTCTTTATTAAAAATGTTGCACATTATATTTAAAAGCTGGGTCTCCAATTGTAAAAATAAACTTCAACATTTTGAAAAATATCTTGAGGGGTAAATACCCGAAAGACTACCGTACGAGTCTAAAGTGTATAATTGATGTATTATTATTCCTGAAAGCTCGAGTAATCCATAGAAATTATTAAGGGTCAAGTGTCCTTTGAGGAATATTATACTCCTAAAGGGTCATGTCCTATTTATATATAAAGGACCCAACACTCCCTTGTATTCTTAGGCAATGCTCAGTAACCACACTCATCCCTTTGATCTCTCTTCATCCCTTGATCTTCCTTTGATCCTTGAAATTTTTAATGGGATACTTGGTGATGTACACACTAGAATTCTTAAATGAAATTAGAGTTTCAGGTGTATCAAAACATACATTGACTTTGAAAACTGGATCACAAGTCATGTTGATGAGAAATATTGACCATTCTGTTGGTTCTGTTGGTTTGCGCCTCTCAGTCTCTCACGCCTCAAGCCCTCAACCAGCAAAGGCGAAGCCATGATTAAAGAGTGCTGGGGAGCCAACTATGATTGAAGTACTAAATCAAACACTACAAAAAAATGCAGAAATAACGACGGATTTAGCGACGGATTCATTCCGTTGCTATTTTATCGACGGAATAGCGACGGTTTAGTGACGGATGCCTTTTTTTTTAAAAAAAATGAAAGTTAGCGACGGATTAGTGACGGATTAACGACGGAATTTTGCGACGGAAAATTTCGTCGTTAACTCCGTAGCTAATTTTAGCGGGAAATTACCGCGCATAAAATTGAGACAGATTAGCGACGGTTTTTTTGCGGGCAGATTAAATAATTATTTTTGCTACGGATTTGCGACGGAAAATTGATCCGTCGCTAGTTTAATAATGGGGATTTAATTTTTTCCATAATTGAGACAGATTAGCGACGAAAAATAGTATCCGTTGCTAAATTTAGCAACGGATTTTCAAAACCGTCGTTGGAACATGATTCCCGGATTTATTTTGCTTATGAAAAACGTTGTGCGAAATTTTTTAATAAAATATAGCGACGGAAATTATAATCCGTCACTATATTTAGCGACGGATTATAATTTCCGTCGCTAGGGGTCGGGCTGCGAATTTTTAAAATGAAATTTAGCTACGAATATGGAATCCGTCGCTACGCTAGGAGTGGTGATATTTTGATTCCATTTAGACCTAAGTATGCCGACACCAGTGACCACACCATTTAGATCTGCGCCTCCTTCTTCTCTGCTGAAGACAAAACTCGACGCTGCCAATCCTTCCATCGTCGTCTGCCCACGCGCCGTCGACGTCGCTGTCTGCCCACGCCCAAACGGAGAAGCTCTAGTCGGCGAAGCTTCAAGTCGTCGTCGCCGTCTCCCACTCCGGCACTCCCAGACGGCGAAGCTCCAGGTCGCCGTCGCTCCCGCCTTCGCCGTCAAGAAAGCTTCCCTTCGCCATCATTCCCACCTCTGCCGTCGCACCAAAGTCTCCGCAGCCGTCTCTCTTCCGGACTCTGCTACAGGTTAATTTCCTTAATCTCTTATAGGTTAGTCCTTAAATCTTAAATCCTAATCCCTAATTTCTATTTTTCCTGTCTGTATAACCCAACTCGTTTCTCCATTTCGACATTCCTCTCCTTCGATTAGACTCAGATTTAAGCTATTTCTTGTAGACTGGAATCCTTGGGTCGCCTTTACATTATTAACTCATTCTTTTATTTTATTATATTTCCCCCCTTTAGGTGATAGGCATTTTGTTGTAGTATACGGTATTGAAGGATTGGTAATGGTTTGGTTCTTTAGTCCCTAATTTGGTTTCGTATAAGCTTTCTGTGCTAATGATTTCCCTAAATGTGGTTTCATGACCTAATTTTATATTTTAGGACTTTGCCTGAGGCTGTTGCTTGAGTGCAGTGATATCCCTATTTTAGGTGTCTGCCTTGGTCACCAGGTAACACAAGCAGTTTTTAGTTCATGTACTTTTGCATTTGGACTTATATATAGGTAACACTTCTGCCTTGGCCACCAGGTATGCGCCTGAACCTGTCCATGGACGTTTGAGGTTAGATTAGATGTAGCTACTAAGATTTTTAGTTTTGTAGATAGATGTCATTCATGAGTTTGAGTACTTGGGAAACAGGGTCTGCATGAGGTAAAAACATGAATTGAAGCCATGCATATTTAACTATCCATTATGTTACTTTTCACCTTAGCTAAAGATTGATTGTGAGATTCTAATAAATTATTTGTTCACTCTATTATTATTATCACTATGGCTTTGATAATTCACATCATAAATATAGTTTATAGTGCTTCAGCAAAAGGAAGGCTTACACACTAGGTAAAAAATCATGTAGAAGCCCAGCATATTTACCTATCCATCATGTATTTATTCACCTTAGCTGAAGATAGTTTGTAAGGTTCTAATAAAATATGTGACCGCCAGGTTACTTATATATCTCTTTGAACTGCAATTAATTTATTTTCCCCCTTTTCTGCTTGCAGTGAAGTTGCACACAATGGTTCTCAGTTATTCCATGAGATTCCCTCTGGAAGAAACTCTGGATTTAAGGTTGGGTGAATTTTTCTTGGAATGAAACTATGTTTCATCTTAGGCTTTCCTTGTTTCATTTTATTTTCTTTTTAATGAAATCCCTGATTTCATATGTGTGTGTTATATATATACTGCAATTGTTATCATCATGGCTCTGGTCTAGAGTTACTGTTGTGGAAATTATTATTAAAATGAACAACTTTGGATCTGCTTTCTTGTTGAGAATTTTTGAACATTGTTCTTAATGCATGGGTAAAATAAGATTCTGGTATTTCCTTTTTGTTTTGAATATTGATTTTTGTTATTTTTTATTTTCCATTTGTAATGTTGCATTTTGGTATATTTTCTTTCAAATTTTCAATAGTATACCTATATATTTTCAAATCCGTTGCTAAGTGTAAGATTTCTATTGATTTCTAAGGGAGCGGTAGGGTGATGATTTCTAAGGGAGCGGCAGTGTTGATATCACCCTGAAGAAGGTACATTTTGTGCATAATGGATTTAGTGTGCATATTTATGTTTAATATATGCATATTGTTTTAGGGTGTTTTGATGGTATGTGTATATGGAAACAATATGTTTCTGGAGATGATGTATATATATGCCCTTATTTGGCAGACCAACTAACAAGCCATGTTTGTGTCTTAATCACTCTGCATGTACAATTAACTATCAAACTTGTTAGTTTACTGCTTACACTGCTCTCTTTCATTTAGATTTCACCCCAGGTATAAGCAATAAGAAGCTTGGAGTACTATGTCTGCTTTTATTGAAGAGAAAGACATGGTGCACTTCTGAGGGATAAGCTTATAGTCCCTTACTCACTGCCATGGTAATCTGCAACTCATTTCATCTTTCGTTAGTTTTGAGATGGAACATATCCTTCAATTCGAGACTTTAGAACCTAATCCTTTTGAGGTTGCAGTAAGTTGAACGAATCCTTTTAAAATCTATATTCTCAACATACTTAATTTGAAAACTTGTAGCTGCAAATTGTTTTTATCTTTCCTAAATGACTTCATGATTTTATTTAAACTGTAGGAATAAATGCACAATTTCTCTTTGGAGTAGATACAAATTTTATTGAAAAAACAAATGCAGTAAACAAATGTTGTGGCATAAATTCATGCTTATTCATTTGCTTTATTCAGGTAGAAAGCCATCACCCATGTATTATAATATAATGCCTTTATTTTCTATATGATATTAATATGGCATTATCTTAAATAAAATGTATTACTAACTTTTGTGTTGTAACACTGATTGAAAGAGTCTGGTAGTTTATTATGCTTCCCTTTAATGGTTATTGCTCTTGAGATGGCAAATGTTTTATTAATGTGATATACACCTGTTTCATGGGACTCAGAGAATTGCTTGGCTTATGGGCATAATACTTTGGATGCAATTTTCCTTTTTATTATCTAAGATTCCATTTTAACTATTTCAGGTTAGGTTTCTTGCATCCTGATATACTTGCTAGTGGAAGCTTAGACCATGAAGTTCGCTTATGGGATGCAAAAACTGCTTAGTGCATAGGGTCTTGAGATTTTTGTAATAGCCTTTAACATTTAACATTTGAAAGTAAAATAATCTGTGTTTCAATTTTTTTTTGTGTTGTATTAACTGTGAAACTTTTCTTAATATAATATATTTTGCGATTATATTATTGAAATGCTATATTATAGATTAGTACAGGTATGCGATATAAAATAGTGGCATTTTAAAAATTAAAAATTTAACAATGGACAAAAATCGTAGCAAAATACCTTATATATCAACAATAAAGAATAACAACAAAATAGCGACGGAAATATCCTCTGCTATATTTAGCGACGGATATTTCCGTCTCTATTCCCTTACAAATTTCGTCACAAGCGATGGATTTTTTGTTGGTTTAACGACGGAATTTCCGTCACTAAATTTAGCGACGGCATTTTCCGTCGTTATTCTCTCACAAATTTCGACATCAATCGTCGCCGAGAGAAATATAGCGACGGATTGTTTTCGCTTAGCGACGGATATTTCCGTCACTAACTTTAGCGACGGAAAAAAATTTGAGTCGCTAGTTCTAGCGACGCGCCTTTTAGCGACGGACTAATTCCGTCGCTAATCCGTCGCTAAGCTGTTTAGCGACGGATTTTTCCTATTTAGCGACGGAATCGGTCCGTCGCTATTTACGTGTTTTTTTGTAGTGAAATACATTGATATGCTTTTCAATGTACATTGCTTTTTTACTGTTGAATCTATATTAAATTACTTTGCAATATATTTTTCAATGTATTTGTTTCTCACGGTTGAAAGTATTAAAATATTTAGACATGTTTTAAAAGACTATTCATTATTTCTTGAAAACATAATAACAGTTGCTTTCTCAAATATAATACTACAATTTTTTTTACATTATTATGCATATTAAATTAAATACAAAATTTATCACATAACCACAAAATTAAATCTACATAATTAACAAGTAGTTAGAAATAAATAAATAAACAAAAAAAAAAACAAAAAACAAAAAACAAAAAACAAAGCTCAACCAGTCAACCCTCTCACCCAGACACCATCTCCGCCTCACCTCTCTCACTCCTCACCTCAAAGTAGTGGCGGAGCCAGAAATTTTGTCCAGTGGGGGCAATATATAGTCAATATAAATTGCACATCTCATTATTATTTGATATAGACGAAAATAAAATACATCAAAATTTTATAAAAAATATTTATAACAAAATATGAAAAATAATTAATTTGATAAAATAATTCAAATAAAAAAGCGCATTATAAATTACTCATCTCATTATTAATTTTTTAAAAAGTTATAAAAAGCTTTGAAGAAACTGTTTAAAAAAAAACGCTTAAGAAATATAATCATAAAAATTGTTGGATATAGGCGAAAAATAAAACACATTAAAACTTTATAAAAATATACTTAAAAAATATAATCATAAAAATTGTTGGACATAGGCGAAAAATAAAACACATTAAAACTTTATAAAAATATTCATAAAAGATATTTATACATAAATATAAAAATTTAATTGAAAGCCGCCATGGGGATTGGCAGATTCAAACCCTAGACCTTAAAGTAGCCTGATATGCGCCTCTACCAACTCAGCTAAGTAACCATTCGTTTATATTTATTTGTTTTTAGATACTTATATCTAAAACGTGACCTATATATACATATATACATACAAGGCTATATATGGGGTGGGGTGGGGTGAGTGGGGGCAGCTGCCCCCACTGCCCCCATTGTAGCTCCGCCAGTGCCTCAAAGCTCAAACCTATCACCCACACACCATCTCCGAGTCCAGTAGTCTCTCTGTCTCCAACTCAGGTGGCCGGCTCCTTTTCTCTCCGGCGGGACGGCGACGAGCAGGTGGGCACAGCAGTGGGCGGTGGTTCCAGCGACGAGCGACCTTCGCCATCCTCCTCATTCCCGCGAACAGCACAGCGGTGGAAGCAGCGGTCGACGTCCTCCCCCCTCTTGCTTCGACGGCAGCTATGGCGTGCGTAGATTGGCAGCAGCGGTCGATGTCCTCTTCCGGCGGTGGGAACATCAGATAAGGACCTCTCCGGCGGTGGTTGTTGGTGTTTCGTCAAGAGGGTGAGTCTTCTCCGCGTTCTCTCTCGTCAAAATCTACAATACTCGAGTTTGAGATTTATATTTGCAGGATTTAACCATTTTGAGTTTTTGATTGATCTGTGATTCAGTTTGTTCTAGCAGCTTCCGTTGTAACCAAATCTGGGAAAGGTAATTTATTTCCTTCCTTGATTTCTCATTTCTCAGAGCTGATACGTTGTGAATACGGAACTTTTAGTTATTTTTGGCATTGAGTTTACAGGATTGCTTGTTGTGGCTACTTCTAGAACAACGATAGTGCTAATTATATGTTTGTGAATGTTATAATCAGTTGTATATTATTTGTTCTAAATTCTATTCAATTAATTATGCTGCATTCTGTTATCCACAAATAATAAAATGGTAATCTCACTTGTATATTACTTTTGAGCTACTATAGCAGTGCTAAGTGCTAAGGCATAATCACATTTCTATGTTTTCTTTTTATTTGGTTGGTTCTTTTTGAACTTAATATGTAATTGTTTGAAGCAGAGAATGGAATTTGCTAAGGATTTGGAGCTTCAGAGCATGCAGTTGTTTATGGATACTCAGGTTCAGGGTTTTTCTATTTCTTCCTATTTAGTTGCTTATTTGGAATAATTAGTTAATGTTAGTTGATTATGTTATTTGTTAGGTAGTTGAAAGTGGTTATGCTCTGGTTGGTGAAATACATTACACACTTCCAAGCGAGAGGGCTCTCTTCAGGGTAAGAATTCTTAATTTCCCGTTCTAGATTCCCTCATACCCTGTCAATTTAATACTTGTTTGTATTCTGAAAAGATTTTTCATAGGTTCTATATCATTTTGGTTGACTTTAATTCCTGGCAATTTGACATGTATTGGATGTAATTGCAGTATGGATCAATTGCACATATTAATTTGAAACTTCCTCCAAGAGACCAAGACCCTCCTGGTTATGCTTTTGTTGAGGTGATTTGAAATTGTTTATCTTTTCGTTTGCTTGTTCATGTTGTATCATAATGACTTCATATTCTAATTTGAAGTGTGGTAAATTGAACTACTAATTTCTTCTGCCTGTGTTAGATAAAAAATACTTGATGAGTCTAATTTTGGGAATGCATTTGGACATGCAGTAATATGTGTATGGTTATTGAACTGCCATCTCACATTTTTTGAACTGTTTCTTTGGAAACATCCAATCTATGTCTAGCAAAGTTATTCTAGAAATCAAAAGAAGGTAAAAATATTATTCTTGGCTCCTTTAATCTTCCACCTCTTTTAAAAATGTTATTCTTGTGGCTCCTAATAATGAATCAGTCTCTGACTTTTCTTCATTATTGAACCAAGAAGCTAAGTAAAGGAAGAGAAAGAGATCAAACCAGCAAGAGGAAAAATAGCTGCCAATAACCCAAATTCCAAGGTAACCCACTATCTATTTATTCTCCTTTCCTTTCAACAAAAGATCACTTCTTACTTTCATAGTCTTTTTCAGATTGTCATATGTCAGTTTTGAGTTTGTCATAGACTTGGCTTTTTGTTCTGGACTGATTTAATTTTAATTTTTTGTCTCTTGAAGTGTGACTGAGCAGCATAAGCCCATGGCAATAGATCTACTTCAGCTACAAAGGCAAAACTCCTTTCAGTTTGTGTGACTCTGGCTTTTGCAGGTTCACTGATACGATTTTTTTTGAATATGTTCATATGTATCTTTCTTTTGAGAGAGTGTGTCTGTGTATGAAGTGATATAGTGTAGGAATGCATTTGAGTAGATGAATTCTTGTGTATTTTGAAATACTTTACAATAAACATACTTGTACCTTTAAAAAAACAAAAACATACTTGTAGAAGATAATTGTACTAATGAATTTATGCTTTGATATTTATCGTGTTTCGATAAATTATTCCTTGAATTTATGCTTTGATATTTATCGTGTTTCGATTAAAATTTTAATTATTCCTTGCCAATGTGATTTGATTTCAATTCATTAAAGAATAGCTATAGCATCTTTAATTTACTGATTTCTCTTAAGCTTCAATCACATAAAGGTTAGGCAATGAATTGATAATTGTCTAGTGATCTTATAATTTTAATTTGGTTGGGGAGTAGCCACAACATCCTTAAATCAGTTAAAATTATATATTGAGCAGTTTATCTTGATCACATAAAGTTTTAGGCATATCATTTTTGATTAATTGTATTTAATATGATGGAATTTAGCCCACAAGCAATTTCGTTATATTTGTATGATTAATTAGGATTAAATACTTGACTATGATCATAATTTAGCCCATAGGCAATTATGTATTGGAATGTAGTTTAGTAGTTTTATCAGTGATGATAGAAATAAATAAATTTATTTAGCTTATGATTATTTGTAAATAATTTCCATCTCTATCATAAAGTTTAATTTTATGATGCAAACTTTAGATAATATTTCTTAATTTACCCACAGAGATTAAGAAAAGAAACATGATTTCTTAAGTTTTATCATAATAGTTGTAATGAATCTCGTTGATTAAAACTTTATCCTACAGGCAAGTCTTATATCACTTGATTCTTCAACTCATTTGATAATTGTTTCATCATAAAATTTTAGTTGGATCTAATTGAGTAAAACTTTAGCTCACACACAAGTTTTATGTCTCTAGATTCTTCTGTCTATTTAATAATTGAGATAAACACTACTACAGAAACAACATATAATAATAACATACCAACGTTAAAAGTGAAATAATAACATACGACGTTGGTTAGTTAAATAACCGATGCCGTATGTCTTACATGAAAAAAAATAAAAAATAAAAATAAGATACGACGTCGGTTAATTAAATAACTGATGCTGTATGTCTTACCCAAAAAAAATAAAAAAATAAAACTAACATACTACATTGGTTATTTAATTAACCGACGCCGTATGTCTTACGCGAAAAAGATAAAAAAAAAATGATAATAACATATGACGTCGTTATTTAATTAACCGACGTCGTATGTACTTTAAATTTTTAAAAGATTTTTAAATCATATATGACGTCGGTTAGACATAAAACCGACGTCGTATATGGTTTAATTTTATTTTATTTTTTGAAATGATTAAATGCTTCACTTTAATAAGAATTTTTTTTTTTTTTAAAAAATTCTGACATGATACAACGTCGGTTTTATGACTAACCGACGTCATATCATTGAATATAAAAAAAAAAATTATTAGCTCCGTAATAGCTCCCTAATAGTTTTTATCCTCCCCTTATCTTAGCCGCAACCAAATACCAACGCCTCCATCCTCATTTTTTCTGCTTCTCTCCGCAGGACAGCAGCACAGTCGCACACCCGCGCCGCCGGACAGCCGCGCCGCCTCACCGTCGCGCCTCCTCCACTGTAACAAATGTTTAGGGTTTATGCCCCACGACCGATCTTTGCGCTTGCGCCTCTGCCTTGCCACGACGCCATCGCCCACCAGCCACCAGCTTCTCGGTCTCCGTATTAACCTTCAACCTGCCTGAGTTGCCGGCCGTGAGCCCCCTCTGTCTTCACCATGTTTTTGTTTTTGCCTAATCGCAGGTCCCCTAATTTCCCTAATTTTGTTTTTGCCATAGGTTTTTGAATTTTGATGTTAGTAAGTAGCACTGGCTTGAATTTTGATGTTAGTTGTCACAATTTGGCTATTTGGTAATCTGCTCATAAAATTTCAACATTAAAAGGACATAGCACCCTGGTTCTTTACTTTTCAACCGTAGATGCAGTTCATTGCTGGAATTTTATAAAAACTAACGTGAAATGAAACAGTATTACTAGAAATGATGTGGAAATTTGAATGGAAATCACTTTTGCCTTTTCTTTTTCCATAATACTTGATTGGATATCAAGTTAAGTTGGTTATGAGCTGCAATAATTTAATTTCAGGAGAAACATGTGTTCTATTATTGTTTTTCTGTTTGTCCTCCCAATTTGAACTAGTTGATTTTTGGCAAGTTCTTTTCATTATTGATAGTTAAAAGCCCTGAATGATCTAATCCCTCCAATTGTAGCTTCTTATTGATAATATCAGCAGGCCTGCCCCTAATATCACACACTTGTTGCTCAAGTTTGATCTTGATAGCCCTATTGAGAGGACCATGCTTCAGCCAAAATTTCATTACAGGTTCCAATCTTGCCCTCACTCTTATTTCTCATGTCTCTTATGCTATGATAATGAGTTGAGCGTTTTATTTGTTCTATAGTTGCTTGAAGGTCATTCTTGATCAACTAGAAAAGCTTTTCAAACCAGATGCCAATGCTTTGCTTCACGAATTTGGTTTTCAGGTTAGATATCTTCTGATAATTGATTCAGGTTTTTAATCCAAATTTCTGCAAAGGCTAAGTGCTGAAGTACTAAAATTTAGTCTCGTGTTGCATACTGGTTTTGGATTGTTATCTATTTGACTATTTCTCTAATTTTGTGAGCACATCAACAATTTCTTTTATGCAGCTTCTCTATGAGTTGTGCATAGATCCGTTAACTTGTGGTCCTATTATGGATTTGTTTAGCACTAAAAGATATCAGTTCTTCATAAAGGTAAATGCTACAGAATTCAATGAATTTTAGTTTTATTTTCTACAGTACTTTTGAATACAAGTCCTACTTAATTGTATTTATTTTAAAAAAATGTCTGATATATTATTGTAACAACATCATTAGGGACAGGGGAGTTATGATGCATTATTTTGGGTGTGTGGTGTTTTTTGCCGTTTTTGTGTATTTTCTAACATTGGGTGATGTATATAATTATATATATAATGGTGTATTTCACACTAGCTTTGAAATATAGCAACATATATATAACTTGTTTAATTTAATAGGCTTTGAAATTGAATTTTTTTTATTAAATAAAGCAAGCCTAACTAGATTTTAAATAGGTCAGGCCATACACTCATTTATTATATGGCCTGGCCTATTCCATTCTTTGTCGCAAATTATACCATGTACCGTGGTGGACGTAGCAGTGTGCACCAAGAATCAAAACGACGTCGTTTTGTCCATTAGCCAGTAAGTGGGCGTTATTTTGGGATTGGCGTCCGTTTCCTCCGTTAACTTCCTAATATATATAAAAAAAAAACAGTGAATTTGAATTGTTTGTATTTTGGCGGTTATCGCGATCTTCTTCTCCGATCGTAGCTATTGGATTCTCAAGCATTAGGATATGGAAGGCGTCAATTCGCAGAAGGAGGTGGTTGCGACTGAAGAACTCGATGATGCGGTTGGATTGGCTATTTCAGGCGATCGTAATCCAGGTTTTTTATGTTTGATTTTGCGATTTTGTTTGTGTTTATGAATTCACATGCTTTGATTCGTGTGTTTTGATTATTTGATACTGGTTTTAGGATTGTTCTATGATACAACTATGCGATTGGAAGGGTAGAATATGAGTTTTCTGTATTATGTGTATTCTTTTAATGAACTGTGAGTATTTCAGGCAATGTTTCTGTGTATTCATTGTAGTTGTATGTAAAAACAGAGGGTGTATTGTGTTTTGTTTATCGAATGTAATTGTGGTGGGTTTTTGTGAATATTCTGTGTATTCTTTGAATTCAATATGTGTATTGTGGTCAGAGAGTTTGTGTATTCATGTTAGCTGTAATGTAAACACAAGGTAATGTGTGTTTTGTATTTTGGGGTTCCAATATTCTGTGTATTCTAGTTATACACTATGTGTATTATAGGCATGTATTCTGTGTATTGACTGTAGGGGTACTTAAACACTGTATTTTTGCAGCTGATCAGGACTTGTTAGGGGTGTCAGTAAGTTCTATTGATGAAGCATATGAGGTTTATAATGATTATGCTTTCAGGCTAGGTTTTAGTGTGAGGAGGGGTAAGCAAAGATATAGTGCTGGTACAAAACAATTGAAGATGAAGGAGTTTAATTGTTCAAAGTCTGGGTTTAAAAGGGTTTAAAGAAATGGAAGTTATTTAAAAGTTGATGTACGGACAGGTTGTCGTGCATCTGTTCAATTTGATTTAGATGGGAATGGGATGTGGACTGTGACAAAGCACCAGAAGCTTCATAATCATGAGTTTGTTCCAACGACCAAGAGTTATCTTCTACGGTCACATAGATCAGTGTCTAGAAATCATCTTTCCTACCTAAAGGATTTGAAGAAGAGCGGTGTTTGTGTGGCTGATGGTTTACGGTTTCTTAAAACACAATCAGGGGGGTCACCACTCGTTGGTTTTACAAGCAGGGATGCATATAACTTGCTGTGCACTGATGTATTGAACAATTTGGATGGAACCGACTCAAACACATTAATTGAAATTTTTAGACAAAGGCAGTCAAGTGAAAAGGAATTTTACTTTTGATTTCAAAGTGGATGATGAGTTAAGGTTGTGCAGCTTTTTTTGGAGAGATGAGAAAATGATGCGAGACTATGAATTGTTTGGAGATTTGTTAGTTCACGATACGACGTATCGTACTAACAAATATATATGATTTGTGGTCCATTTGTTGGTATGAACCATCACTGTATGAACGTCATGTTTGGATGTGGTTTTGGTTGAACGAGAGGATTGAGTCGTTCGTATGGTTGTTTAGGTCATTTTTAAGATCAATGAATGGGAAAAGTCTCCAAAGTATAATGACCGATCAATGCGCTGCCATGGCTGCTGCTATTTCCCAAGTTTTTCCAATCTCAAGACATCGCCTATGTATATGGCATATCGGTGAGAATTCAAAGAAGCACATCAAGGGACTAAGAAATCAAAAAAATTTTCTAGACATATTCAATTGTCTGTTGAAACATACAGATACGGAGGCAGAGTTTGAGCTTTATTGGACAAGGTATGCTTTCATTAAAAATTCAGTGTATTGGTGATGGTATTTATGTTTATTTAGTTATAGTATTCTGTGTATTATATTTTCCCAATTGCTTGCATTAGTATACAGAGTTGGCAATTCTCACCCAGGTTATGCGTATTCACTTGATATATTCTGAGTATTGTAGTGTTAGAGTATGTGTATTCTATTGATTCTGTGCTTTAATCCCCATGCCTTCATATCTGATAATACTCCCCTTATATTCTGTGTATTCAACTGAACGATCATGTGTATTTGTATATGAGAGTCTGTGTACGCCTTATAGTATATGAATAGGTGTAGTTAATATATATGTTGTGGTATTCCAGGATGGTCACAACATACAAATGCCATAATAATTCTTGGATTGAAAAGCTGTATCAGAAAAATGGTGCCCTGCATTTAACAAAGATTATTTTTCTGGTGGTATTTTATCTTCACAAAGGAGTGAAACCACAAATCACTCTATTTCTAGAAGGTTATCGAAGACTGCTGGGCTATGTGATTTCTATAGCTCCTTTGTTGGTGTTGTTTCGGAGTGGAGGAGTAGAGAGAACGGGGAAGATGTGCGGTGTTCCCAAAGTGTACCCACAATAGATATGGATCACATTAAGATTCTTTCACACGCTAGGGATATCTATACGATTGAGATATATTACTTGTTCGAAGAGCAGTTTTTGAAAGGGGCATCCTGCTATCAAGAGTGTGTTCAATTTGAAGGTTGTGTGTATAAGTATCACGTCTGGAGGCCGGAGGTTGATATTATTAGACATAAAGTGATTTTTAACGTTAGAGAGTTAGATACTTGGTGCAGTTGCAAGCTGTTCACTGAAACCGGGATTTTATGCTGTCACTGTTTACGCATTTTAAACGTGCATTGTGTGTCTGAAGTTCCAAATAAATATATTATGAAGAGATGGACTAAAAGAGTTTTGGAAGACGAGAATGTTGGTATTATCCCCCATCTCAGTGCTTTAATGTTCCATCTTCTGTTTGGACTTTAGAGATCACTAGGAGATTTCAGAAGTTGGTTGTTTATTGCCAAGAAAACAGCGAAACACGCAAAATTTTTGAGCAAGCAGTGTTAGATGCCAAGAGAAAAGTTGAACATGAGTATGACCCTATTTTCTTCGAAGGTGAAGACTGTGATGCGGAATCGTCGAGCGGTGTTATAAAGGATCCATCAAACAGGCGGTTGAAAGGTGTACGCAATAGGAGGGTGACTAGTGTGATTGAAAAGAAATACAAGAAAACAATGGGTCGAAAGCAGCTTGCTCATATAGCTGCATCTAAAACAAAATCGGTGGGGCAGTCTCAAGTTGAAGATGCTATTTCCAATATTGCTGGTAATGGATACCTGGTGCATCCAATGTCTGGAGGTTCAACTTTTTGTCATTTTAGGTCAAATTCAAATCAAGAGGACAATTAGAGTGTGTCTTAATGTTTGTTAGTTTTTGTTTTTTCAAGACATGCAGTTGTAGTTTTTATACACAAAACTATTACAAGTAATACACAGACTATTTCCGCAAGATACACAGAATTATTTACCAAAACAACAGAAACCATTTGGTGTTATTTCT
>CP025658.1:14605832-14617248 GCA_003576665.1 Ipomoea trifida | reverse complement strand
AGGTGTACCTTTCAAATTCAAGTTCTGCTGGTGTTTTTGGTGTTGAAGCAGATGGTATTGAAGTAGATGGGGCTACTTGTTGCTCTGTAGGCACTCTAGAAATATTTTCAACCAATGTTTCCAACATGGTTGCTATCTCGGGAGATCTTAGAGATGCCGTTGATTCCCTTTGTTGATCTGTTTGTGTTGTTGGTGGTGGGGTCTGCTGCAGTGTAGGCTGGGCTGATTTGCCTCTCTGTGATCGCCTTCTTGGGGATGGGGTTGCTGCTGCTGTTGCTGTTGTTGCTGGTGCTGCTGGTGCTGGTGCTGCTGCTGGTGCTGTTGTTGCTGGTGCTGCTGTTGTCTCTGCTGCTGTTGATGTTGTTGCTGGTTGTTGATCCATAGAATGTGGTGGTGATGGTGTCGGAGTTAACAACTGGAAAGAAGGTGCATGGATTTCAGGAGAGATGTTCCTCACTGTTGCATAGAATGCAGCCTCAAGTTCAGCGACTGCCTCTAAGAAGCTTGGCTCATTGAAGACATCATCATCCTTTAGCAGGCTCTCGGGTGGGACCGGTGGGCTTGGATTTGGACTTGGAGTTGGCTTGACAGTGTGGAGAAGTTGACAAATGTGTTCTTTATGATCTCAGCTGCTGAATTGTTGGTTCCAATTCCAGCCATGACTTCTCCAAACTCTGCAATGCTAGAACTCATCTTCTTCAGGGAGTCAGTAACTCTTTGCACAGCTTCAGACTCAATTGGTTTATGAGTCACTTCCTCCTCAAGAATTGGCCTTCTGTCAATCACTTTTCCTCTGCCATACTTCCCCGTCTTCCTATGAATTTTGAGCGTTGCTTTGAGGTCCTTTGTTGTCCATTCTCTAATGGTTGGAGGGTTTTGTGTGAGAACAAGGCCTCTGATCTGGACTCGATCAAGGTAAAAAAACTTTAAAGAATAAAAAAAAACAAAAAAAAAAGAACAAACATTAGAACAAACATTTAGTAGTTATGATATATGACTTATGGTTTAGTATGTAGGACTATGCACAGAGATATAGAAGTGAATACACATAATGAATAACTCCAATACACAGAATATTACTCAGTAATACACAGAATGTGGACATGAATACACAGAAACCTTCAACAGAGTACACATAGAATAGACAGACTCAAGTAAGGCATTTTATTCAATAATTTATAGAATTATAAGAATAAGTCAGTATTGCATACCATCAGAAAAGTTGCAGGGCCACTGTACGAAGTATCATGGTTTGATTTCCAGGTCTCTGCAGTGTTTAGCAGGCTCTTTATGGTGTAAGTACACCATTTCAGTTCTTTGATTTTACTCACATCTTGCAGTGAGTATAGGATCCTGTAATTGCAGAAGGTGTTCTTGTAGCCCCTTATCAGTGTTATAACCACGAAGATGACAAAGTCACGCTTGAACATGTCACCACTGTCTTGTCTCTCGACAATCTTGTTTAGCATTTCTTTGGTTGTTGGGGTTCCCTTATCTACCCCCCATCGCAGTCTCCAATCCCTGACCAAAGTATTGAATGCTTCAGTCTCGTTACCAGAAGTGCCCTCTACGATAGGGAGTTTGCCCCGCGGGAGTTCAAGCGTAGACTCTACATCTTCCTCCGACAAACACAGCTCGTCATCCATATCTCCAATTTCAATGGAGCATCGTTCTATGTCCATCTTCTTCAATATGTGCTTGATTAGCACACCATCACAATGAGTCACCTTGATGTCGAGTAGTGGTCCAAATCCTATATCCTTTACAGCTTGATGCTGTTCCTCCGTTAAACTACTGACAAGGGTGAACAACTGTTTGGGAGTTGTCCGAACAGTAAAGTAGTTCTTTGGTTGTGGGCTCTCATCTGCTACTTCCTTCCCCTTCTTTGTTGCTTTTGTTGCAGGCTTCTTTTTCTGTTTTTTTTGCCTGTCTTGTGTTTGTGCTTTTGACGTAGCTGCACTCTCTCTCTTTCTCTTTCTTCTTTCTAAGGCAGTTGTCAGGACTTGATCGCTTTTATCAGAGCTTGACATTGTTGTCACATAATAGAAAAGACAGAATTAACATGCTAGAATACACAAAATGACATGCTACAATACACAAAGTCTTTAACACTAATACACAGAATCTAAGCCCTAGTATCAATAACCCCAACACAACAATGTGGATAAAATGCTAGAATAAACAGAGTCAGTAAGAAGAATACACAAACACATTAACAAGAATACACAAAATCATTAACAACAATACACAGAATATACTTCTCATTATTATCAATCACCAAGAATGTTGGAAACTTTGGAATCAACAATGTGGGATGGTAACATTATTGTATACACAGAATGATATGCTAAAATACACAAAGTTTTTAACACTAATACACAGAATCTAAGCCCTAGTATCAATAACCTAAACACAAACAATGTGGATAAAATGCTAGAATAAACAGAGTCAGTAAGAAGAATACACAAACAAATTAACACAAATACACAAACTCATTAACAAAAATACACAGAATATACTTCTCATTATTATCAATCACCAAGAATGTTGGAAAATTAGAATCAACAATGTGGGATGGTAACATTCTTGTATACACAGAATGATATGCTAAAATACACAAAGTTGTTAACAATAATACACAGAATATAAACCCTAGTTTCAATAACCCAAATTCAACAATGTGGATAAAATGCTAGAGCATACAGAGTCAGTAAGAAGAATACACAGACACATTAACGCGAATACACAACTCAATAACAATAATACACAGAATATACTTCTTATTATTATCAATCACCAAGAATGTTGGAAATATGGAATTAACAATGTCGGAATGGTAACATCCTAAAATGCAGACAATGACATGATATAATACATAGAGTCTTTAATAATAATGCACAGAATCTAAGCCATAGTATCAATAACCTAACAACAGATGTTTGATGAGGTTTAATACTGAAAAATCAACAATGTGGATGATAAAATGATATAATACTGAGAATCAGTAAATGTTCATGCTAGAATGCGAATGCAAATGCATATGTGATATATATACAAACATTATGTTTTTTTTTTTTTTTGCACAATGTCGTTGATCAACAATGTTTGCTAAATATTTTACCTTTTAATTCCGTTTGTTCTTGATAGTCGATGAAGATGTGTATTTGTTGTTGATGAATGCGTATCTGTCCTGCTTTGATGTGAGAGTGTTCTTGAGTTCTTCTTTGAATCATTTGTGTGTTTGCTTTTTCTTGAGAGTGTTGTTTTGCTTGGTCGGAGTGCAGCGGGAGTGCAGTGAGTGGAGCGAGAGAGTCGGAAGCTTGTTAAGGAAGACTGTCCATCTCTAATATACTTTAATTAAAAAAAAATAACGGTGATTGGATTGACTAAACGGCGTCCGTCCCATCACTTAGTGGAACGGCGCCGTTTAGTCCCACGGTGCACATTGCTATGTGCACCGTGGTGTAGGGTATAACGATGGGGGGATTGGAGACTGCGATGGGGGGTAGAGAAGGGAACCCCAATAACCAAAGAAATGCTAAACAAGATTGTCGAGAGACAAGACAGTGGTGACATGTTCAAGCGTGACTTTGTCATCTTCGTGGTTACAACACTGATAAGGGGCTACAAGAACACCTTCTGCAATTACAGGATCCTATACTCACTGCAAGATGTGAGTAAAATCAAAGAACTGAATTGGTGTACTTACACCATAAAGAGCCTGCTAGACACTGCAGAGACTTGGAAATCAAACCATGATACTTCGTACAGTGGCCCTGCAACTTTTCTGATGGTATGCAATACTGACTTATTCTTATAATTCTATAAATTATTGAATAAAATGCCTTACTTGAGTCTGTCTATTCTATGTGTACTCTGTTGAAGGTTTCTGTGTATTCATGTCCACATTCTGTGTATTACTGAGTAATATTCTGTGTATTGGAGTTATTCATTATGTGTATTCACTTCTATATCTCTGTGCATAGTCCTACATACTAAACCATAAGTCATATATCATAACTACTAATTGTTTGTTCTAATGTTTGTTCTTTTTTTTTTTTTGTTTTTTTTTATTCTTTAAAGTTTTTTTTTACCTTGATCGAGTCCAGATCAGATGCCTTGTTCTCACACAAAACCCTCCAACCATTAGAGAATGGACAACAAAGGACCTCAAAGCAACGCTCAAAATGCATAGGAAGACAGGGAAGTATGGTAGAGAAAAAGTGATTGACAGAAGGCCAATTCTTGAGGAGGAAGTGACTCATAAACTAATTGAGTCTGAAGCTGTGCAAAGAGTTACTGACTCCCTGAAGAAGATGAGTTCTAGCATTGCAGAGTTTGGAGAAGTCATGGCTGGAATTGGAACCAACAATTCAGCAACTGAGATCATAAAGAACACATTTGTCAACTTCTCCCACACTGTCAAGCCAACTCCAAGTCCAAATCCAAGCCCACCGGTCCCACCCGAGAGCCTGCTAAAGGATGATGATGTCTTCAATGAGCAAAGCTTCTTAGAGGCAGTCGCTGAACTTGAGGCTGCATTCTATGCAACAGTGAGGAACATCTCTCCTGAAATCCATGCACCTTCTTTCCAGTTGTTAACTCCGACACCATCACCACCACATTCTATGGATCAACAACCAGCAACAACATCAGCAGCAGCAGCAGAGACAACAGCAACACCAGCAGCAGCACCAGCAACAACAGCACCAGCAGCAGCAGCAGCACCAACAACACCAGCAACAACAGCAACAGCAGCAACAACAACAAAATCACCAGCAGCAACAGCAACCCCATCCCCAAGAAGGCGATCACAGAGAGGCAAATCAGCCCAGCCTACACTGCAGCAGACCCCACCACCACCAACACAAACAGATCAACAAAGGGAATCAACGGCATCTCCAAGATCTCCCGAGATAGCAACCATGTTGGAAACATTGGTTGAAAATATTTCTAGAGTGCCTACAGAGCAACAAGTAGCCCCATCTACTTCAATACCATCTGCTTCAACACCAAAAACACCAGCAGAACTTGAATTTGAAAGGTACACCTATGCTTATAATTTACTAATACTTGTGCTTATATTCTGTGTATCTTGTTGAGTGAGTCTGTGTATTCTAACATTTCATTCTGTGTATTCTGTATATTAAAATTTTTATTCTGTAATTCACTTAGACTATATATTCTGTGTATTACATGGTAGTAGTTTGTGTATTACATGTTATCATTCTGTGTATTGACTATTATATTTCTGTGTATACACAGCATCCTTGCAGAGTCTGAAAAGGATGTTGAAGATGTCCACACAAAGAAGAGACCACAAAGAAAGTTGAAACAACTTCCTCTAGCCTTACGCTCACCATATTGGGCACAAAACAGAACAAAGCTGACAAACATTTCAGCTAAACAAAAACTCTTTTCAGACTACGCATTCTTGTCTTGTGGTGGTCAATTTTCAATGAAGTAAGTTCCATTTTGATAACTTTTACTATACATACATCATATTACTTAACATGTTATTTTCTTATGATTAATCTATATTTTTACTTCGTGTAGTGATATGCTCTACATAGGGAACAATTTGGTTGCTAACCGGGAGGATTTCATGTCATTGGCATCCGGTTATGTATCTACCAACATCGTGCAAATTTGGTGCCAACTGATGAGTTTAATGGACATGAGAAGATCAATTGACAAGCTAAAAAGGGTTTTCTTCTCAGAAATTGCTTTTGTAAGTAAACATTTTACTTTAAACTTTTTTTTTCTTTCCTTTATTCATACCAATGCATTGTATAACAACAAAAAAAAACAAATTTTTGCAGATGACGTTGGAAAGTGCAACAAATTTGCATAGTAAAAGTGCTGCCTCAAAGGCAATTTTGAAAGAATTCTGCGGAGCAATTGATCACCAACTCGAGTCCATTTCTCTTGATCTCAGTGATGCTAGTCTTGTAAGTAAAAAATAACTATACCTTAATTATTTAGATTCTATATGTTATTCATTTGAATTGTCCTATATAACACAAACTGATTTGTTTTTTCTGACTACTATTAACAGGTATTTTTCAGTATCCTCAGGCACCAACATTTCTACTTGTTGTGCTTTAATTTCTTGGCATCCAGACTTCAAATAATTGACAATAGGCCTCTTCCTGAAGGAATTAAAGCAGTAGACAAGTATGAAGGTTGCCCGGATAAACTAGTAAGAAATCTTATCTCTATTAGATTCTGTGTATCCTATTGAGTGTGTCTATGTATTCTAACATTTCATTCTGTGTATTCTGTATATTACAAAGTATATTCTGTATAGGACTTAGGCTACATATTCTGTGTATTACATGCTGTGATTCTGTGTATTCTGTCATACTAATTACACACAACTATATCGATATTCTACAGTTGATTGCCTTCACCAAGTATCTCGCAACAAAGAAGATTGCATTTGCAAAGAAGATGAAACAAATGAGAGTGCAATACGTGGAGATGCCTTGGCAAAACGAAGAAAATGCTGTAGACTGTGCCATATACTCGATGAGGCATATGCAGACTTACACATGCACATCAATAGAAGACTAGAATGCCGGACTCACTGGAGACCCTGAAGATGTGAGTATAAAACTATTCTTTCAACTTTCTTCCATATTAAAATATTTAACAATTCATTTCTAATTAATTTTGCATTCTATTTTTGCAGAATGCATTTCTCACATCACTGAGAGCTAAATATGCCGCAACCATACTCATGTCAGAATGGAATACCCTTCTACCAGAGGTGACAAATGCAGCAAAAGAAATCTACAAACAATCAAAGTGATATGTTTGTAATGATGTTGATTCCTGTAAACTGAAATTGAAATAATTATCTGATCTGTGTTCTTTATTTTGGAAACTACTCTAACTCTGAAATGAAAAAAAAAAGCTTTTTGTCACATCTTATATTATAGGGTGCCATATCTATTAAGTTTATTCTATTGATTACAAAATTTATTCCAAGAATAACTTCAATTATATATTCTGTGTATTACGCGGTAACATTATGTGTATTACATGATGTCATTCTGTGTATTCAGTTAATGGTAAGCCATATCTCTAAGACTAAACCTTAACCCCTAAAACCATAACACATAGTAATATTCTGTGTATTACATAGTAATATTCTGTGTATTATTGATTTCAACTCTGTGTATTAAACAATATATCTGTATACATAGTACTGGGTGCTAAACCATAAACCCTAATGCTAAACACTTTGTCTTCTAACTCTAAAAACATATTACAGGGTGCACTTCATATTCTGTGTATCCAGCAGTAGTGTTCTGTGTATTACAGAGTGCAATGTAAAGAAATAACACCAAATGGTTTCTGTTGTTTTGGTAAATAATTCTGTGTATCTTGTGGAAATAGTCTGTGTATTACTTGTAATAGTTTTGTGTATAAAAACTACAACTGCATGTTTTGAAAAAACAAAAACTAACAAACATTAAGACACACTCTAATTGTCCTCTTGATTTGAATTTGACCTAAAAATGACAAAAAGTTGAACCTCCAGACATTGGATGCACCAGGTATCCATTACCAGCAATATTGGAAATAGCATCTTCAACTTGAGACTGCCCCACCGATTTTGTTTTAGATGCAGCTATATGAGCAAGCTGCTTTCGACCGCTTGCTTTCTTGTATTTCTTTTCAATCACACTAGTCACCCTCCTATTGCGTACCCCTTTCAACCGCCTGTTTGATGGATCCTTTATAACACCGCTCGACGATTCCGCATCACAGTCTTCACCTTCGAAGAAAATAGGGCTATACTCATGTTCAACTTTTCTCTTAGCATCTAACACTGCTTGCTCAAAAATTTTGCGTGCTTCGCTGTTTTCTTGGCAATAAACAACCAACTTCTGAAATCTCCTAGTGATCTCTAAAGTCCAAACAGAAGAGGGAACATTAAAGCACTGAGATGGGGGGATAATACCAGCATTCTCGTCTTCCAAAACTCTTTTAGTCCATCTCTTCATAATATATTTATTTGGAACTTCAGACACACAATGCACGTTTAAAATGCGTAAACAGTGACAGCATAAGATCCCGGTTTCAGTGAGCAGCTTGCAACTGCACCAAATATCTAACTCTCTAACGTTAAAAATCACTTCATGCCTAATAATATCAACCTCCGGCCTCCAGACGTGATACTTATACACACAACCTTCAAATTGAACACACTCTTGATAGCAGGATGCCCCTTTCAAAAACTGCTCTTCGAACAAGTAATATATCTCAATCGTATAGATATCCCTAGCGTGTGAAAGAATCTTAATGTGATCCATAGCCATTGTGGGTACACCTTGGGAACACCGCACATCTTCCCCGTTCTCTCTACTCCTCCACTCCGAAACAACACCAACAAAGGAGCTATAAAAATCACATAGCCCAGCAGTCTTCGATAACCTTCTAGAAATAGAGTAATTTGTGGTTTCACTCATTTGTGAAGATAAAATACCACCAGAAAAATAATCTTTGTTAAGTGCAGGGCACCATTTTTCTCTACATTGATACAGCTTTTCAATCCAAGAATTATTATGGCATTTGTATGTTGTGACCATCCTGGAATACCATAACATATATATTAACTACACCTATTCATATACTATAAAGCGTACACAGACTCTCATATACAAATACACATGATCATTTAGTTGAATACACAGAATATAAGGGGAGTATTATCAGATATGAAGGCATGGGGATTAAAGCACAGAATCAATAGAATACACATACTCTAACACTACAATACTCAGAATATATCAAGTGAATACACATAATCTGGGTGAGAATTGCCAACTCTGTATAATAATGCAAGCAATTGGGAAAAATATAATACACAGAATACTATAACTAAATAAACATAAATACCATCACCAATACACAGAATTTTTAATGAAAGCATACCTTGTCCAATAAAGCTCAAACTCTGCCTCCGTATCTGTATGTTTCAACAGGCAATTGAATATGTCTAGAAAATCTTTTTGATTTCTTAGTCCCTTGATGTGCTTCTTTGAATTCTCACCGATATGCCATATACATAGGCGATGTCTTGAGGTTGGAAAAACTTGGGAAATAGAAGCAGCCATCGCAGCGCATTGATCGGTCATTATACTTTGGCGACTTTTCCCATTCATTGATCTTAAAAATGACCTAAACAACCATACGAACGACTCAATCCTCTCGTTCAACAAAAAACCACATCTAAACATGACGTTCATACAGTGATGGTTCATACCACAAATCATATCATATTTGTTAGTACGATACGTCGTATCGTGAACTAACAAATCTCCAAACAATTCATAGTCTCGCATCATTTTCCATCTCTCCAAAAAAAGCTGCACAACCTTGACTCATCATCCACTTCGAAATCAAAGTAAAAATCCTTTTCACTTGACTGCCTTTGTCTAAAAATTTCAATTAATGTGTTTGAGTCGGTTCCATCCAAATTGTTCAATACATCAGTGCACAGCGAGTTATATGCATCCCTGCTTGTAAAACCAACGAGTGGTGACCCCCCTGATTGTGTTTTAAGAAACCGTAAACCATCAGCCACACAAACACCGCTCTTCTTCAAATCCTTTATGTAGGAAAGATGATTTCTAGACACTGATCTATGTGACCGTAGAAGATAACTCTTGGTCGTTGGAACAAACTCATGATTATGAAGCTTCTGGTGCTTTGTCACAGTCCACATCTCATTCCCATCTAAATCAAATTGAACAGATGCATGACAACCTGTCCGTACATCAACTTTTAAATAACTTCCATTTCTTAAAACCCTTTTAAACCCAGACTTTGAACAATTAAACTCCTTCATCTTCAATTGTTTTGTACCAACACTGTATCTTTGCTTACCCCTCCTCACACTAAAACCTAGCCTGAAAGCATAATCATTATAAACCTCATATGCTTCATCAATAGAACTCATTGACACCCCTAACAAGTCTTGATCAGCTGCAAAAATACAGTGTTTAAGTACCCCTACAGTCAATACACAGACTACATGCCTATAATACACATAGTGTATAACTAGAATACACAGAATATTGGAACCCCAAAATACAAAACACACATCACCTTGTGTTTACATTACAACTAACATGAATACACAAACTCTCTGACCACAATACACATATTGAATTCAAAGAATACACAGAATATTCACAAAAACCCACCACAATTACATTCGATAAACAAAACACAATACACCCTCTGTTTTTACATACTACTACAATGAATACACAGAAACATTGCCTGAAATACTCACAGTTCATTAAAAGAATACACATAATACAGAAAACTCAAATTCTACCCTTCCAATCGCATAGTTGTATCATAGAACAATCCTAAAACCAGTATCAAATAATCAAAACACACGAATCAAAGAATGCGAATTCATAAACACAAACAAAATCGCAAAATCAAACATAAAAAACCGGATTACGATCGCCTGAAATAGCCAATCCAACCGGATCATCGCCTGAAATAGCCAATCCAACCGCATCATCGAGTTCTTCAGTCGCAACCACCTCCTTCTGCGAATTGATGCCTTCCATATCCTAATGCTTGAGAATCTAATAGCTACGATCGGAGAAGAAGATCGCGATAACCGCCAAAATACAAATAATTCAAATTCACTGTTTTTTTTATATATATTAGGAAGTTAACGGAGGAAACGGACGTCAATCCCAAAATAACGCCCACTTACTGGCTAATGGACAAAACGACGTCGTTTTGATTCTTGGTGCACACTGCTACGTCCACAACGGTGTATGGTATAATTTGCGGACAATCTCTGGGTGGGCTTTTAAAATTTTAACCCATCATGTCTTTTTATCATGGCAAGGTGGGCTTGGTCAGACTGTTTTGATAACTTTAGACGTAATACAATATAATCATGTATGGTATATAATAACATTAGCATGAAGTGCGATACGAGCTCGACAATGTACACTTTTCATATAACTTTTGCCCTCCCTACGTAAATTGTTTTCCTCTGTGCCAGTTGTTAGACGATCTGGTCTGCAATTTCTCTTTGTTGCACCATCTTCATGACAATCCAGCAAAAATTCTTCATTACCTTTCATAGGTTTTGTGGTAGACTCACTGCACGTGGTCTAACTCTATTAACGTGTCATGATTTCTGTGCCAATACATTAGAAGCCTGAAGTGCGTTGTAACACCCCGGTTCGGCTATGCCGTATCTCCGGAGTAGTTACCGCCACACCCAGACTGAACCCCACTAGAATTGTTCCCTCAACTCCACCTTGAATTCTTCCAAACCGAAGGCTGGGTCTTGCAGGAGAGTAGGTCCGACCGTTGCCCACCAATTGTCTGCAGCTTTTGTCAGGTAATAAACTACCGAGGATAC
>CP025658.1:14543339-14591250 GCA_003576665.1 Ipomoea trifida | reverse complement strand
TAGTCTCACTTATAAAAATCCTTCTGAAGTACCGAGAGATCATCTCGTAAATATCGTAGCTTATTAGAAAAAAAATTCTCTCGATCACCGAGACCCTCTCAAAGTCATAGCTTAAAAAAAATATATATATCTATATTCTCGAACCTTAACTTTATCGAAGAAAAACCGAGGGGTTACATGCGTGAAGATTGCTTAGGATGCCGACTAAAAAGTTTTTATTTTATTTTTTTTGTTGTTTCTTGACAACTACTTGTTCTGACATATCATGATTTTCTGTGCCAATACATTTAGAAGCGTGAACTGTGTGAAGATTATGTAGTATGCGGACTAGAAAGTTTTTATTTTTGTTTTTGTTTGCTTCTTTACAACTATTTGTTTCAACACAGAAAAGAAAATCTTCTGAATTTCTTTTTATTGTCAATTTGCCAATTCTATGCTACATGACCACAACAACTATGATTTTATTTTATCCTTCTCTACGCCTTAAGAAAAAGGCACTTTGGGGTGTCACAATTTGGAGTGCAATTATCATGTACAAATAACCCGTCTATGAGCTAATTAAGAATATGAACGGTTTTTCTCTAGAACATTTGTGATAAAAATCAACACAGAGAAATTGTGTACATAGAGCATTCCATATAATATCCCAAAACAAGGCTCAATAGTGATGCAACCCAAAGAAGTAGGTCACTCATAGGACATGATCACGCTCAAAAAACTTTTAAATCTTTTGTTTTGCTTTGTATTTTGTTTTGTGTTTTTTTTTTTTTTGTCAATTTTCACACCAATACTACATTGACGACAACAAGACATATGATTCCATTTTATCCTTCTCTACACCTTAAAAAAAGACACTTTTGAAAGGGTAAAGAGTAATGTACAAGGAAAATAACTATGACTAGGTTGGAGAATTAAAAAATTTAAAAATAGAAAACTCGTTTTTTTTAATAAATATTATTGATTCTTTATAAGGGTAGTATTTATCTTTTTTAGCCCAACGAATCAATGCCTCACCGCCAGGGTTTGAGTCTGTGACCACCCATTTGTATTGGTAACAGAGGTGCTATCACACTACATGGTAGTTGGCAAATAGAAAACTTGTTTATTAAATGCAATTACTCCAAATTTGTAAACTTCCTCCATTTTGACCTTTTTTTTCTTGATTTTGGAGAATTCATAAATGCAATTTTCCAAATGGTGAAGTGGAAAACATAGATGAACAATAACATAAGGCCAAGAGTTCACACAGAAAAACATAGTGTTTCCCACTTTATGCATTTTAGGTACTTTTTAATTATATTATTTGAATTCTTTAATGAATTTACTTCTTAAATTTAAGTTTATATTCTTCTTTTTGTTTAATTATATTTTTCCCAACTTCAAATTTTTGCATTTTAGATGTTTTTTACTAAATTATTTGATTGTTTTTATTGAATTTAGTTCTTTAATTTAAGTTTCTTTTCTTCTTTTTGTTAAATTATTTTTTCCATCTTCCTCAATTGTGGAGATGATCAGATTCACATTTGCTTACACTGTAATTGTTGGACGGAACTCATATAAGTAATTGTTTATGTGTGTTAAATATGCACACCAAGTGCTTGGTATAAATCTGTATCGATGTAGCCCCCTAAGATAATGATGATTCCTTTTGGTAAAAAGTGAAGTTCAAATAAATTCTGAAAATTAAATTTGGAAAATGAAATCAGAAATTTAGAGAAATAAAAAATTGGAGAAATAGAGAATGAATATTAGAAAATTGATGAAATAAAAGATTGAAAAACAAAACATGGAATCCAATTAAGCAATACAAACACTAAACATCTAGAAATATAATTCCTTTATTTTACTTTCTTGTTCCTTATTCCTTCCACCTTCCACCTTCCACCTTCTTAAAGCCTTCAAACGCAACATTTAGACCTAGTATCTACACAAAAGATATATATCTGTTGCGATCCCACGGACATGGTAACAAATACCATGGATGAACTAAGGTGTAGGAGAGTAAGGACGGAGGGTAAGCTCAAGAGAAGGTTCAGAGTTATTTGTATCGGCTTTGGATTTGCCAACCCTGTCGCTATGCATTGGAAAGAGAGGGAGGGTTTCCAACATTGGATGCTTTGTAGCATGCTCACTTGACCCTCCTACTGTAGCTTGCTGCCTCAAATCATGAGGGGTAGCCGCTTCAGCTGCAAGTGTAGCTAGGCGTTTCCTCTGTTGCCTTTCTCGTCCCTTCTGGTTCTGAAACCAGTAGAAGACATTCTTCTCTTCAATCTTTCCGTACTGGCTTAGCCTCTGGGTTATCCCCATTATCTCCTGTCGAGATGGGTTCCTCATCCCATGATTGTAGTATAAGTCTCTCAAGATTTGTAATTGCTCCGATTTTGGGTTCCACCTTGTACTAACATATATATGCTCAGCATCCATGATATGTTACCTACACAAAGGGAGAGAGAAAAAGCTAGAGAACAGTGATGATTAGTTACAAACTAGAGATAATATTATAACTTTAAAAAAAAAAACAAAAATGACTATTGTGGTTGCTATTAGAGCCATGGAATGGAGCTTTTGTGAAGATATGAAATTAAAAAAAAAAATCATTCATATACAAAATATAAAAGAAAATTAGAAGTTGGTCAGATGCATATATAGAAGGTTAAATTACAAATTTTAGAATCCATATGCAAAATAAATTATTAACCAAAATGAATGAAAGATAGACTAAATATAAAAGAAAAAAAAGTCTGAAGTTGGAAACTCCAATTGAATCATAAACATATAGCACAAGCACAATCAAAAAAAAGAAAACATATAGCACAAGCAAAAAAAAAAAGAAGAAATGATTTCAAAATTTGTTAAATTCATATAAAAAGCAAGATATATTACCTTGTATTATACTAGTTGATGACAATGGAGGAATGAGGTGAAGAACAACTAGCCAACTTCCAATGAGAGTTGTAATAATATAGGAGATAATAGAGCACAAGGTTGGAGAAAGTTATAGGTAGATTAGGGACATGAAGCTTTTACTTTCGGCCTCTCAAATATAAATCTTCTAGCTTAAATACTAAACAACAATGGAGGAGGAAGAGAAAAGCAATTGCCTCCCAACAATGTTGCGTTAGGTTTTGACACGAGTGGTAGTAATATATAGGAGATGGCGGCGGAGTATTTGAGGATAATTAATTGTAACGTAGGCCGCTATGGAGGAGATCATTGGTTGATTTGGGAGGTGGGTTGTTACGTTGGAATTCGAGCTCGCAATTTTTTTATTCTTTTAATTTAAACTAGTATTAGTATTTTCGCTCGTATATTGCACGGAATGGATTTCTTATAATATTTTAAGAATATTTGGAATGATATATAATTATATAAATTATAACATTGAATATTATATAGCACACAATTGATGAAATTTGTTGGATCGATTATGCTTTTTGATATTTTCCTTGATTGAATTAGAGCAAATAATTTTCTAATTATATCGCACGGATACATTTTTTTAATTATATATTTAGATAATAAAAATAAAGATGAAATTATAAAAAATTCTATTAATGAACATGTACATTTATTTGATTATAAGATTAGTGCAAAAGTATCACTCAATTGATTGAATAATATAGGACTTATTTGTCTACAATTATCTTAAAAAGATCGATATATAATATGACTTATGTAATTATATTATTACTAAACTAAATATGGGAAAAATGAGAAATAATTTAATTATAATTATTATGAAAATAAATTCAACGACCAATGTTTAGCTTAATTACCATAATAATTATTAGGCAATTATTGTTAGTCAATTACACTAATATATATGCAATTATACTTTTATACCTTAAGTATATTCATTTTCACCATATCGCATTTAATTTTTTCTTCCTCCTCCATATTTGAATAAATTAATTGTAATTATTATAAAAAAAAAAGTAACAACCCATGTTTAATTTTAATTATTATAATATCTATGTAATAATTATTGGTGTATATAGTGATGAGCACTTGACAATCTATAATAGAGGTGGTTGGGTTAACTGGCATTCTACAACGGTGGTAGCTGGAATTTTCATGAGTTTTAATAATTTAAGAAACTTCCAAACCAGTGCAGCTGAAACATCCAAACCACCCTACAGCTGAAACATCCAAACCCACCCTACCTCACTATAAACTATTAGCCAACGCTTTGGAAATTGAAAACATAAAAAAAGTAAAATGTAAAAATTTTAAAAATAAATAAATTACCAAAAAGAAGTGAGGCCAAAGGGACAAAAGCTTTGATGTTGGGCTAGGGAACCCATGGCATTTGGTGAAGGTTGGTGAGAATTAGAGCCCCCTAGCCCATGAGGAAGTAAATAAAGACAATCTAACTTTGATATTCAATACAAAACTATACACTACTCGCACAAGAAGTCTAAGCCAAACCTAAACCCTCAATGTTCATGGCAGGAAGCAAACCCCCACCTTACCAATGGAAGTTTGTCTTAAGACTTCTCATCCACTAGACCAATACCTTGTGGACTACTAAAAGCTCATTTTAATATACTATACAAGTTCATTTTATGGAAATCCATTTTTAGTGTACTATATAAAACTGAACCTTTAGTACATTAAAAAATTTTAATATATTAAAAATGAATATTTATTAGTGGTCCACCTTACTATGGGTACAATGATCCATGGCATAATTTGTTCTTATAATATACTACTCTATTATGTATTTATTTATTCTAAATAAATGGTGGGCCAACTCAAGGTTTGCCTAGCTCGTGTTTTGTGTGAGCTCCGTATAAGCTAGCTTCTATGTGCGCCTTTAAGATTCCAACCCACTTTTACCTTATTTCGTGGCATGACAGGTCGACTAACATATTTTTTTTATCAACCTAGGAGGGAGAAACCCCGAGGGAAACCCAAATTTAGGCATTGTCCCTCACTCTACTAGCACTCGTCACCTGCACAATATAATTAAGGATGAAAGCTTCACTACAAGGAGAGCACGTTTCCAAATACACTAGGTTAGCTTGTTGTTGAGTACCCAAGGAAGTAAAAGCGCCGCCACTCTGTTTTGTTCTCGGTAAACTCCACATATTGATACACTTCAATCCCTATCCACCCAATTGACAGCAGCCTCACTTAAATCCTGAATTGGACCTCTTAACATGGTACACTCATGGATCCAATCTACGACATTCTTAGCATCCGATTGAATTTCAATTTCCCGAATGCCCTTCCCCCAAACCCATTCCATAGCCCTCACAATAGCAGTAACATCTAGCATGGTTGCATCCCCATAGTTTTCCCTACCCATAAAACCTCCCATCCACTTGCCATCAAACTTCCTAAGAACCCCGCCACACCCCCGCCTTCCTCACGACATTCTTAACACTTCTGTCCACATTGAGGGTCCAGCGATGAGCAGTAGACGACTTCCAAGAAACCACCCTCTCTCGTTCATCATTGTGTACACTACAAACACGCATCTATCTCACAAAAAACCCGATCAATCTCCTCTTCCCCCTATTTAATCCAAGCTAGCTTCCTCTGCAGCTCAACCTCTTTGTTATTGAAAACTCTCTCATTCCTCCATCTCCAAAGCCACCAAATGATAATAGCAAACATGTGAGGACAATCGCTTTCATCTTCCCTATCACTTCTTCAACATATATTGGCTTCTATCCAATCTCTCACCTCTCCTCGATTCAAACTCCGGTTATAGCTATTTCCTACGATCGCGTTCTAAACCTCCCTAGCTCTTTGGCAATCCTTGAAAATATGAACAACTGTTTCTTCCATTCCCGGGCATACTCCGCAAGTGCCGTTCATGGTGAAACCTCTACGTTTCCTCTTAGCATTTCCCTTTATTCTATCATGGAGCATAACCCATAGCAATGGCTTAATCTTGCTAGGGATCTTTATTTTCCACAAGTTTCTCCAAATAGGAACCTGCACATTAGTCACAATGCTTCCTAATAATGCATAAGCGGTGACAACCAAAAACATAACTGACGGCTCAAGTATCTACTCGATCTCATCCCTATCATCATTATCCTGCACTACAACAAGGTTAAGGAGTTCCTTAACGTCAGTTGGAATAGCAAGTAGCTCTTCCTACTTCTAACCCCTATCACTATTCCAAAACTTATGAATTTTAGTATTATCAAACTCAGCGCCAGTAAAATCCCGCAAGCACTCCTACAACGGTTGCGCCCCAACCCAAGTGTCATGCCAAAATCTCATATCACGACCATTTTTTATGGAAAAGCACACATATACTTATGGAAAAGCATACACCTACTTTACGAGGGGTAAAGCTGCAGTGATTCCCATCCAAGCATTAGAGCTCCCATGCCTCCGGACAAACACTTCTACGCCTTGTTTCCCATGAGCTTATTTTTCTCTCAGAACCTTAACCTAAAGATTATTATCTTCAGTAAGCAACCTCTAGCCAAGTTTCGCCATAAAAGCCAAATTAACCTCTTTCGTAGTCCTTAATCCTAACTATCCAAGTTGTTTAGGTTTAGTGACAATCTCCCCATTAACAAGGTGGCATTTTCATTCCTCTAGCGTGCCACCCTATAGAAACCTTCTCACTTTTTCGTCGATGACATCCCAAATCCCTACTGGCATGAGCATGGTCTGCATACTGTTGTAAGGTATTGCATGAAGAACCGCTTGAACCAAAACTTGTCGCCCGGGCAAGGTAAGAAATCTAATTTTCCATCCATCAAGTCTAGCATCTATCTTCTCAAGAATTGGCGTTAAAAGACTCGTTGTGACCCTCCCATAGATCGACAGTACTCCAAGGTATTTTCCCAGGTTGCACGTATATGGTATACCAGCCAATTTTGTAATCTGGTAAACATCCTAACTACTCACGTTTTTGGAGAAAAAATGTGCGATTTGTTAAGACTGACTTTTTGCCCAGACAGCTTGTTAAATCTCTCAAGACATCCCTTAATCACAGTGATTTGTTGCTGCGAAGCTTCAGCAAAAAGAACCAGATCACCAGGAAAATATAAATGTGATAGAATATATAGGGCTATACCTTGATAGACGAATTCCTTTCCAACATACCCCGTTGCACCTCATCTTTAATAATATGGCTGAGGCGTTCCATGCACATCACAAAAATATAAGGTGAAATGGCACCACCTTGCCAGATGCCTCGGGAGGGTACAATCTGCTCAAGCTACCTTCCATTCCACAGAATACTGAGTCTAGAAGTTTCAATGCAGGCCATTATGTTCCTGACCGAATCAGCATTCATGCCCACCTCCTGCAGTGTATAACGAATGAAAGTTCAGTCCAACTTGTCATATGCATTTTCCAAATCAATTTTGAGAACCATGAATCCCTTAGCTCCCTGCTTCATACGCATTGAGTGCAACACCTCTTGATAAACTAGATTATTGTCCACGATTTGTCAACCTGGTACAAAACTGCTATTTTCTGGCCCAATTAGTTTTTTCAGTAATGGCTTAATACGATTGGTCATAGCTAGCCTTTGTAGTTATTTTATAAATAACATTACAAAGGCTGATCGGCCAAAATTGAGTGGCGCTAGTAGGAAAAGAATTCTTTTAGATGAGAGCAATCAACGTGTCGTTAATGCTATCCTCCAAGTTCCCACTGTTCATAAAAGTCCTAACTTGTTTAATCATAAAAGCACCAACAATAGACCATGCCGTTTGATAATAACTATGACCTAAAGTATAGAATGCAAGATTTACGTTGTTTAACAATATGCCTAAATCCACCGGAGTAAAACTATTACTACCCCGTTCCCATTTTATGTGTCTGGTTCGGTTAACGAGGCTTGATTGAAGTTATATTAAATTCAATTTTTTATAATATTAAGTTTATTATTAATATACAAAATTTATATATTTAGAAACTACACTAAAAGTAATATTAAACACAAAAAATTAAATTTAAAAGCAAGTAAAAAAATAATAAAGAAAATAAGCAAAGAAGAAATAGTTGGTTTGACCAATGAATAGTAAGTATGACAGATAAAATGGGACAGAAGTTGACAAGCTGTGAGTATGGGGTGAGGTGGATGTGGTATGGAAGTGGTAAAACGAAGAGTCAAGACTCCCCGAGTGTCGTGTCTCTCAAGGATGGCGAATGGGAACCGAATTAGTGTGTTGGCATTTGAGAGGTTGAAAGGTAAGAGTTACGGGAATGGCTAGGGGTAGGATTCATTTGTAAGAAGGTGGAAAGGATGATAGGGGTTGTGTAAAATAAATGGAAAAGCAGAGATTGGGCTTTAGGCTTCTCTATGTGGTCTATCTTTGTTTGGATTTGCGAGCAAAGATGTGGAATAGACTAGGGAGTTTGTGGCACTTCACCGAGTGGCGTCACACTTTGGAGTCCCACATCCTCATTCGGTTGGGGCATTTCATGGAACACATTGTCTACCACTCCTCTCGGATCTTGTACCTTTCGGACTAAGAGCGGAGATGTGGGTGAGTTAAACTCGTGAGTGGCCGCTATCGCGCACACACTCACTTCCTTTGGGTTTGCTACCTAATGTGGCCACAATAGGCACAAAGCTTGAAGAACATCATCCACACAAGTTCACATCCAACATTCAAGAAACTCACAATTCTACTAGTAATTATATCAAACATCCACATAGATTAACCTTGGGGCCACCAATCCCCTATCTAATCTACTCTAACATGCTAACGAAACAAGAAAAAGAAAGGAAATCTCAAAGAAACAAATATTAGATTAAGAATTGGAGAGAATAGTTACCACCCTCAAGAAGAGGATCTTTACACTTTTGTTCTTGAAATTCCAATCTTCCTCCTTGCTCTTGGATCTAATCTAACCTAGAAGAAAAGGAATTTTCCCCCAAGAGAGGAGAAAACCCTCTACTATTTTCAGATTTATCCTATTCTAAAATTTCTTCCCCTCTAGGTTTAGGGCAAAAGGAATTTATATAGGTGACAAAAGGGAACAAATTTCCCAAAATGGCCCTTGGCCCGACCACGCACGCCACCACGCGTGGTGGTGGGCGTGGATGGTTACTGGAAAGATTCCACGCCCAGTCACACGCGTGTGAGGCTTCGTGGGACGATACTGCATTGCGGCTTCGTTTTTCTTTTGCTCTATTTTAGCCTCAAATCCATCTCCAACCTGTAAAATATCTAAAAACTCTTCCTAGGATTGATGTTTGAAGATTTAATCACATCTGAGTTAAAATGCACGCAATTGTTATGATCCGATAGCAAAACATTACACTTCTAATCCATTTTAGACCCTTTTTAAGTACCATTTTTGGTGCTCATTAAAGTTTCCACACTTAGATCTTGCTTGTCCTCAAGCAAGCATACTTTTCTAAACTCTAATCATGTAAGCACTAAGAATAGTTATTTTCTTCATTGTTAATTGATCAAGTGATGTATGAGTGTTCGGAGTTGAGCGGGTGAAATCCTCTACACTATCTACCAAGACCGCTAAACTCATGCCGACCAAATGTAAGAAATATGCTAAGGAAGTGAAGTGTCAAGAGATGGATATGACATAAAGAGTTTGTTCACACCTTACAAGCATGCAAGTGACAAAAGTGTTTCACCTTGTATTTTCTAGGGGCCTCCAGCCGATCCGACTAGTGGGAACGATGTGCGTCCCTCGGCCAATTTCCAACCAAAACGCCAAAGCCCCTTTACGCAATATAAGTGAGGGTAGGGAAATGGACCGCTCATCGCCATGGCTTGGGCGATCACTCTATTTTCTCACTTCCTAGGATAACGTCATCAGGCGACCCAACTTCACATGGAGCCCCATGCTTTTTCGGAGACAGTGCAATGGGTGCCTGAATCCTAGCGAAGCGGCTCACCTCCTCTCTATTTTCTCATCTCTCATGATCTCTTCGGAGTAACCGACTTCACATGGATCTCCATGCTTTTTCGAAGACGGTGCAATGGTTACCCCGTATCCGGACTAGATGGCTCACCTCTTTTTTATCTCTAGGAGTGGCCTTTGCCTTTTTCTTTTCACCATATCAACCCCTCATGCCTTTTTCTAGGGAGTAGGAATTTTTTCACTCTAAGCTCACATAGGCTCACCTTTTGCCCCATGTCCTGCTAAGATTAGTTCAATTTCCGGGCTTCGCATTTCTTATCTTTCTAAAACTCAAAGGATTCACACTCCCACTTCGAGAGATCCTTGACTGAGGTCCAAACAAAATACAAGGTGAAGAAAATGCAAGCACACATAAAAATTTTTTCAATTTGGGTCAAATTGGTGCAAAGTGTAACTTCCAAAGCATATTTAGAACATTTAATTTTGGCACAAGGTTAGGAGCCCTCCTAGATAGTATTGGCAATAACACTCCCTCTAGTTCTTATACCTTATCACTCAATCAATCAACTTTTTCAAGAAGCATACACCCTTTCCACACTTAAGAGTAAACATCGTCCTCGATGTTTCCATAAGGAATAGAAGAATTAGGATATATGTTCAAAGGGTTCTACACACGCCCCTTTCCCACACTTAAAAGTGTGAACTGTGCTAAAACAATTCTAACAATTAAATCACATCCGACACAACAACGTTATGCAACTCTTCATGTGTGATACAAGGAAATAAAGAAATCAAATCAAACAGGGCATCTAAAAGGGATAAAAGAAGTACTCACAATGTGCATCCCTATTAAAATTTTGTGCAGTCTCTACTTGCCCTTCAAAACTTGGTTAGAGTAAAGGTAAAGAAATAAATGAAGAATTGAGATTCTACCTTTCAAGATTGGTTTTCTTGGATGATGGTGGAGTGGTCTCTTCTTTTCCTTATTCGTGGGTTGCCTCCCACGAGCGCCACGTTTAACGTCTTTAGCTAGACGAAACGTGCAGAATAAGACATAAATAATAATATAACCAAAAATATAAACAAAAACATAAACAAAAGGATTGTCCACAATCATAGTTTTGGAATTATCAAACACAAATCATCATTGTTTTTCACTTTTTCTCCGGTGCCCTCTTCTCTTCACATTCTCTTGATGTCCTTGATCTCTCTTGCAATTTCTTCCAATTTCTGCATCTGCTCCAAGTGCAATTGATATTGAAAGTTCTGGAGGGATCTCTAATATGTAACTGGGGTAAACCAAGTTGGGATGTTGAAGCTTGCATGGTTGGAAGTCTGCTCCTCGGTTTGTGGTGGAGGTATGGATGGTCCAGGCTCACCGGGTGGTGGAGAATACATCGACGAGTCCACGGGCGAATACATCTCATTTGAAGATGGGGAAAGGAATGACATCGGCAAGGGTGTAAATCCCAGAGATGTCATTGGCGTGGCGGAATGATCTCCCGCCATCTCATGATCTTCCCTCGTTCGCGCCAAATATCTCAAGTTAAGCTTCGTGACGTCCTCGGTAGATAAAGGAACAATGTGTGCTCCTTGCAGCCTGTGTTCAAACCAATGTATCTTGATTTGATGACCTAGAGAGGCACACAGTCCCGTCACCAATGGGCCTATAAATATCGCCCTCGTTGACTCTTGCTGTTGCGCAACGAGCAAGTTCTTGCAGATTAAGCTCATATTTACCGAGTTGCCTGTGTCCATACTCCATAGCATGAATAGCTCTGCCTTGGAGACCCGATCATAAGTCTCCGGCCTGCCTTCCCATGAGTGTGCGATTACCTTCCATAAGACTCTTAGGTCCTCCCTTATGATGTGAGAGACTCTCACTCTCGATCCAACCCAATCAATTCCAGGCCTTGCGATTGACAAGTTGTTTGTATGGGGTGAGTGAATGTGAAGGTGGAAGGGGCGGCAAAACGAGGAATCAAGACTCCCCGAGTGTCGTGTCTCTCAAGGATGGCGAATGGGAACCGAACTAGTGTGTTGGCATCTAAGAGGTTGAAGGAAAAGAGTCACGGGATTTGCTAAGGTTGGATGTCATTTGTAGGAAGGGTTGAAAGGTTGTGTGGGTTGTGGTAAAAATAAATGGAAAAGTAAAGTGGACATTGGGGCTTTAGGCTTCTCTCTGTGGACTATTTTTGTATGGTTTCGTGAGTTCGAGATGTGGAACAGACTAGGGAGTTCGTGGCACTTCACCAAGTGGCGTCACACTTTGGACTCCCACATCCTCATTCGGTTGGGGCATTTTATCGAACACTTTGTCTACCACTCTTCTCAGATCTTGTCCTTTCGGACTAAGAGCGGAGATGTGGGTGAGTAAGACTCGTGAGTGGCCGCTATCGCGCACACACTCACTTCCTTTGGGTTTGCTTCATAATGTGGCCACAAAAGGCACAAAGCTTGAAGAACATCATCTACACAAGTTGATCATCCATCAATCACAAAGCTCACATTTAATCTAGCAATTTATATCAAACATCCACATAAATCTACCTTGGGGCCACCAATCCCCTTTCTAATCTACTCTAACATTCTAAAGAAACAAGAAAAAGAAAGGAAATCTCAAAGAAACAAGTATTAAATTAGGAATGGAGAGAATAGTTACCACCCTTAGAAAGGGGATCTTTACAACCTTGTTCTTGGAATCCTAATCTTCATCCTTGCCCTTGGATCTAATCTAAACTAGAAGAAAAGGAATTTTCCCCCAAGAGGGGAGAAAACCCTCTAGATCTATTCTACTCTATTCTATGATTTTTCAGATTGTTCTCTTGGTTTAGGGCAAGAGGGATTTATATGGGTGACAAAAGGGAACAAATTTCCCAAAATGGCACTTGGCCCGACCACGCATGCCACCACGCGTGGTGGTGGGCGTGGGAGGTCACTGGAAAGTTTCCACTCCCAGCCACACGTGTGTTAGGCTGCGTGGGACGATATTGCATCGCGGTTTGTTTGTCTTTTGCTCCTTTTTAGCCTCAAATCTCTCGCCAACCTGTAAAATACCTAAAAACTCTTCATAGGAATGATGTTAGAAGATTTTAATCACATCTGAGTTAAAATGCATGCAATTGTTGTGATCGGATGACAAAACGTTGCACTTTTAATCCAATTAAGACCCTTTTTAAGTGTTATTCTTGGTGCTTATCAAAGTTTCCACACTTAAACCTTGCTTGTCCTCAAGCAAGCATACTTTTCTAAACCCTAATCATGTAAGCACCAAGAATAGTTCTTTCTTTCATGGTTAATCGATCAAGTTATGTGTAGGTGTTCGGAGTTGAGTGGGTGAAATCCCCTACACTATCTACCAAGACCGCTAAACTCATGCCAACCAAATGTAAGAAATATATTAAGGAAGTGAGGTCTCAAGAGATGGTTATAACATAAAAATTTTCTCACACCTTCAAGCATGGAAGTGACAAAATGGTTTCACCTTGTATTTTCTAGGGGTCTCCAGCCGATCCGACTAGTGGGAACGATGTGCGTACCTCGGCCAATTTGGGAAAATTGTTCCTTTTCTTTGTCACCTATATAAATTCCTTTTGTCCAAAACCTAAAGGAGGAGAGTTTTAGATCAGAAAAATTGATAGGATAGGATAGTTAGACTTAGAGGGTTTTCTCCCCTCTTGGGGGAAAATTCCTTCCATTCATAGTTAGAATAGATCAAGGGCAAGGAGGAAGATTGAGATTCAAGATCAAGGTTGTAAGATCCTCTTTTTCAAGAGGTGGTAACCATTCTCCTTAATTTCTAATTCAATACTTGTTTCTTTGAATTTCCTTCCCCTTTTCTTGTTTCTTAGTATGCTAGAGTAGATTAGGTAGGGGATTGGTGGCCCCATGGTAGATCTATGTGGATGTTTAATATTATTGCTTTAATTTGTGAATTGCTTGCTTGTTGGATGTTGAACTTGTGTGGATGATGTTCTTCAAGCTTTGTGCCTTTTGTGGCCACATTAGGTAGCAAACCCGTAGGAAGTGAGTGTGCGCGCGATAGCGGCCACTCACGAGTCTCACTCACCCACATCTCCGCTCTTAGTTCGAAATTAAGGACAAGATCTGAGAGGAGTGGTAGACAAAGGAGTAAATTGCACTTTTGGTCCTCTGACTATGTAGGTCCTGTTAATTTCAACACTTGACTTTTAAAACTAACAAATTAGTACCTTAACTATGCATTTTTTAACAGATTAGGTCCTCCCGACCAAATCACAGGCTAAATGTCGCCGGAAAGTTGTAATTCATTTTAATTTGTTAAATAAGGGGGGCATTTTGGTCTTTTCACATCATTTGGTCCTCGATCAAATGTTTAGATTTTCATCACCGCTTCATCCTCGATTGCGGGTTTTCGGATTCCATGGTGGATCGATTTGTCCAGGTTTTTTTGGGCGGTATTTTCTTCTACAGAGAGCTTAGAACGACATTTGCAACCAACCGAATCAATGCCCGCACACAAATCTGCTGAAGAACCCAAGATTAAGAACAGACTTGAGGGCGGTAACGGCGGCGATGGCGACTGAGGGCGGTGGCGCGCCTCCCCCGCTGCGCCCCCGGCCGTTGCAGACTGTTATTTTCTCCTATGGGCTCTGTTCAATCCGAATCGAAACTGTGTAGTCACCATCTCCCTATGTGCTCTGTTTAATCTATGGGCTCTGTTCAATCATCTTTCCCTTTAGCTTATTTTCCCACCTCACCACACTTGTTATTTTACTTTCAATGCATTGTGTTGTTTACTTTCATTTGATGCTATAGCCTAAAATCTGTTACCTCCCTCATTTTTCCGGGGACTGGGTGGAGAAGAAGATAAGAGGTGGAGCAAAAGACCAAAATGCCCCCCTTATTTAACAAATTAAAATGAATTACAACTTTCCGGCGACATTTAGCCGGTGATTTGGCCGGGAGGACCTAATCTGTTAAAAAATGCATAGTTAAGGTAGTAATTTGTTAGTTTTAAAAGTCAAGTGTTGAAATTAACAGGACCTACATAGTCAGAGGACCAAAAGTGCAATTTACACTAGACAAAGTGTTCGATGAAATGCCCCAACCGAATGAGGATGTGGGAGTCCAAAGTGTGACGCCACTTGGTAGTGTGCCATGAACTCCCTAGTCTATTCCACAACTTGCATTCACAAAACCAACCAAAGATAAACCACATGGAAAAGCCTAAAGCCCCAATCTCCACTTTACCTTTCTTTACTTTACACAACCTTTTATCAACCTTACCCTCTTTTACCAATGAATCCAACCTTTAGCAAAACTTGTAACTCTTTTCCTTCAACCTCTTAGATGCCAACACACTAATTCGATTTCCATTCGCCATCCTTGAGAGACACGAAACTCGGGGAATCTTCACATACACATTCACTCACCCCATACAAACATCATTGTCAAAATGGCGCCGTTGCCGGGGATGGCAAACGGTTTCAAATAGTGTTGACACCTTAGAAGTAGAATTTTAAGAGTTCTTAAATTGCTTTCTTTTTGTTTATTTTGTTTTCTTATTCTTGCTATTTGTTTGGAGAAGTGAGCTATTTGTTATTGTATATCTTGTGCTCACTTGCAACTACTTTTAGTTGCAAATATTTGTTGTTTGTTAAGCTTTGTACAAGAAGTCTTCTTAATCAAATCATTTGAAGCTTACAAACTTGTGCTAAAATGAATCCTCATGGTTACCCACATCATGGAGGACAATTCTATAGGAATTCTCAACCCCAACCATATCTCTATTACCCCCATCCTACTTATGCCTACCCTCCACCAATATACCCTTACCCATTTCCACACCACCACTTTAACACCTCACTCTGTATCGTAATGTTGAGATAGCATGTTAGATTTTAGCATGTTTAGATTCTTAAGGTAAGACCGCTTCGAGGGCGAAGCTTTCTTTTAAGGAGGGTAGATTGTAATACCCGGGAATTTATTCTTCCGACATTAGCTCATTTGAACTCCTGAGGTCATTCCTATTATTTCTTCTATGTTCATTTGACCTTTAAGCTATATTCATTGTCCTGTGAGCTATGCTCATTTGTACCCACTATTATTCTTTTGACCCTTGAGCCTAATTATTTCTAAAGTATAAATTAATTATACTATTTTTGAGCATTATACTCTAATAATGATTTTGTGTACAATATTTTGATACACATGAATATGTACCAATATTACAAAAGTATATTTTAATTATATAATGTATTAGTAGCAAAATTGTATACCCTATATACATAAATAAGTATACGTACGTAATGTTTACGTATATAATTATATAATTGTATATTAAATATTATTACTAATTGATTTATCCATATCCATATCCATTTCATACACCCAACCATCACCCGTACCCATATGAAACACCACCTCCACCTTTCCAAGAAAATTACCCTTCACAATTCTACAATCAAGAAAGTGACTCATTAAGCTCCAAAGAAATATCCCAAAGTATAGAGAGTAAGCTTGCACAAATGATGAGAACAATCGACACAAGCTATATTCCCGAGTCAAATTCATTCCCTACTTCCCACGTAAACACCCACTACCCACCTCCATCACAAATTCATCGAGAAAACAATACTACCCATTTCTTTGAAAATTAACACCATTTTCTTTCCCATATAATACCCACACAAATCCTTGTAATTCTATCCCACCGGCCTCGAACGAAATAGAAATTCTAAAAGCGAAAATTGACGAATTCACGAGGATGGCCAAGGAGGATACAACTAATTTAAAAGTCGAAATCAAGAGCGAACTAAAGGACTATCTCGCTACCCTCCGGGAGGAAGGACTTCCATTAGAAGAACTTGAAACGAAGATGTTGTCCATGATGGAGGAGCTCATGAAGATGAATGAGTCCCGAGCCAACTCCACCATCATAGATGACATCCCCACTTTGGAAGCCCATCCAAGGATTGTACAAGGGGTCGAAAACGAGCAAAATGCTAAGGAAGAGGAGAGTTTCGAAGGTTTAGAGGATTGTTACGCCCCAGTGCTTAAAGAAGTTCCAATTTTCGAAATGGAAGATCAAAATGAGGAAGAGATGGAGAGTGACGATGAGGACATCGAAGTAGTGTGGGAAGATGAAGAGCCAAAATGTGGTAAAATTTCTAATCCTTCTTGCATTAATATTCTTGAAAATCCTTGTGCTCTTTTTGATAACACCCTTGGCACTTGTGTGGATGAATCCCTTTGCATTAATATTTCCACTACATGTGATTATGATTGCTTTAAATTTTGGGAGGATGATTCCATGAAAAATTTCGATTTATTGATTGATAATTGTAAGGATTATATCTTGTTTGTTAATGAATATGATTGCTTTAATTTTTCGGAAGATGAATCCTTTGTCTTGAGTGAGAGTGAGTTAATAAGTGAGGGGGATGATGCTTCGTTCTACTCTTGCGAGAGTGAGAGTAAGTTTTGGGAAGATGAGATAAGAGAAGGAGAGGAAGGGATGGTAGGAAATAATGTGTCTTTCACGTTTGATCTTATGGAGAGAGTTGAGTGGAGAGAGTTGACTACACTCGAGATTGAGGAAGGGAGTGTAGAGATACGGTTTGAAACAAACGAGAAGATCTTTAGGGGGGAAAGAGAGAAAAAAGAAAAGGAAGTAGACGCCATCCTATAATAGTTAAGGAGGGTGTTCGATGCTAAAACTCTTCCAACCTTGCATGTTATTATTCCTTTGTCTTTGTGGGTATTCAAGGATGTTTCCCACCTTGGGACATTCCTTGAAGCTAAGGTTCACGGGACGCTTGGTTAGGTCCCAAAGTCTGTGTGCCTTGTAGGATAGGCCACACCATGTATGGCCAGGAGATGTAAAACCATGGCGCACTTGGGAGGCAGTCCCAATGTTATCTTACTTTTTCTTTAAAATTCTCTTGGTTTATGTCATAAGTTTTGCTTAGTTTTATTTCAATAATGTTTCTATAATTTCGGTTGAGCTAACAAGTACAGATTAAACACCCGAGAGTTATAAGTTGCCCGCAATCATTTGACAAACATCATCACTAGCAAAGGAAGAAAGGGAACCGAGGTAAGCTTTGCACAGCACGCCTCCACGCCACCACCACGCGTGTGGCTAGGCGTGGAAAACTTCCAGAGTGCCACCACGCCGCTCACACGCGTGTGAGCAGGCGTGGGATTAAACCAGAGAGCTCCCACGCCTACCACCACGCGTGGTAGCGTGCGTGGACGGGCACCAGATTTTTCGCAGATTTTCGCGCGAAGTGGTTTAAAACCCTTCCCTTGCTTCATTTCTTCCCCACCACGAGCAAGAACTCTCCCAAGCTGAAAATATACACTTTCTAAGCATTTCCTTCCAAGTCTCTCAACTTTTCTCAAAGATCCTAAGTCATTTCTAAGGTATAACCATACTCTTCTTTGCTATTTACTTGTTTAATGAAGAACTTGTTCTATTTTGAAGAATATATCCATGGGTTTTGCTTGTATGACATTTTTCTTGAGATATATTGTTATGGGATGACTTGATAGACTTGTATTGAGCCTACATTGCTGCTATAGATTAGAAATTTCATGTTTTAACATCTCTTTGTGACTAGATCTTGAAATTGCTTGATTTGAGTATTTTCTTGTCATGTTGAGATCCTTGTTGATATAGTGAGCATGGTGGGTAAAGTTTGCAACTTTCCTACTCTATAGGCACTACATTGCTATATTCTACTAGTTAGATGGTCCAATTTTAACTTTCATGATGCTTTCATTTTTCAACCTTGAGCTAGTCTAGAGGTAGAAGATGAAGTTGACCATATGTTGACCTTTTGACTATGAAATGAGTATGGAATGGTATGAGCTAGTTCTTGCATGTATAGGATAGAATTGTTGATGGATATCAGAATGATGGTTACATGCATTGAATTCTTATGATTTTTCTTTAGATATGTGCAATATTGTTCATAATCAATATTTAAGATTGGCAAGTGTTTTTCCCTTGTGTTGCTTTGATTGCCCATGTTATAGGAAAAATGTCTTCGCCATATGACCTTGCACAACAGATTGCTCAAAGGCTCCAAAGAGGGAAAGCTCCTGCAGATGAAAACAATGCCAAGAACGCTAACACTCGTTACATAGAAGTACCCACCGGAACTCAAATTTTGCTGATGACTGCTACCATGCTGGGTCGGTACAGGCAATTGTTAAACTACCCTATTGTGCAATGGAAGTATGTGGATTTGAGAGTTTTGGAGGATTATGAGTGCAAATATGGACTGGAGAGGTTGATTGCGGAGCCCTATTGGAACAACCTGCTAAGCTGGAGACAGGATACCTTTATCCCTCTAGTACATGAGTTTATCGCAAGTTTGAAAGTGGATGGAATAGCTAGAGATCTCTATAGCCCCACCATTCAGTTTAGACTCTTCAACTAGGACTATAATATATCGGCCAACCATTTGGGAGTTCTCCTTGGATTCTACAATGAAGAAGACCAGTCGAAGCACTGGTACAGGAGATTGAGACATGACTTTGGAGACAGGGACATTCCAAGAAAATATTGGTCGATGATAGCAAGACAAGGAGTCGAATGGGAAGGGTCAAGAGTGAGAGCCTCTCAGATTGTAAGGGAGGATTTAAAGGTTTTATGGAAGGTAATCGCTCATTCATGGGAAGGAAGGACTGAGACATATGATCGAGTCTCAAAGGCGGAACTGTTGATGCTTTGGAGTATGGACACCGGGAACTAGGTGAACATGAGCGCGGTTTGTAGGAACTTGCTTGTTGCACAACAGCAAGAGTCAGCCAGGGCAATCTTCATAGGACCCTTGGTGACAAGGCTATGCATCTCCCTGGGCAATCAAATGAAAATGAATTGGTTCGAACATCGGCTTCTAGGAGCGCATATAGTTTCTTTATCTCCCGAGGACGTCGCAAAACTTCACTTGAGACAATTAGTGCGAACGAGGGTAGATGAAGAGATGGCAGATGATCACACTAACACGCCCGTGACGTCCCCAGGATTCACTCCTTCTCCGATGTCATTCAACTCCCCGTCTCTTTCGGAAATGTTGTAACACCCCGGCTTGGCTATACTGTACATCCGGAGTGGTTACCGCCACACCTAGACTGAACCCAATCAAATCCAGAAAGAGTCCACTCTAGATGCACAGGCTAAAGAACGAAAATTGTTTCACACACTTTCTACTTGACAAAAGCTTTACATATATATTGCAGCGGGAAGAAAGGAAGGTAGCTGGGTTAGCTACTACTATATATACAAGGATCGACCCATTGGGTCCAAAAACATGAAAGTTTAAGTTGTTCACAACTTGTTAGCCATACTAGGCTACAAAAGATATTCGCACAAAAAGAAAGGAGTTGTTCTAGACAGTATACTTCGGAGAGGGCGGAGCAGGAGGAGTAGGTGCGTAACCGGGAGCGTAGGGGTCGCAGTCAAGCAGGAACTGCACGTAGTCATTATAACCCGACACTGGAAACACAACTCAGATGAGCTCTCAGCGCTCATCGGGCTACAAGAACCCACACTAGACAACATCTGTTAAAAGAAAAACACATTGAAGTGTAGTTAGCGTGACGGCTAAGTAAGGATATCCATGGGTTATTCAAAACTAAATAAAGGTTTTGTAAAAATTGTTACATAGAAAACCCTATACCTTACTCATCGGCAAAGATTCTACCTGCAACAGTTATAAAGAGCAACTTGCATACACTATGAGCAAAATTCAATAACGTCTCATGTCATTTTCCCTCTTGACAAGGTCATTTGGTATCATTTTCATACCCAATATATTGTTAAACAATTAAGCATACTAGTAAGTAGTAGAAAACATAAATCACCCATTTTGCTTGTAATCACTTTAGTAGAAAAACCTTTCCATCATAATGAAATTCTCATCACTTTTCACTTTTCAAAGAGAGAGATCACCCACAACCTTTGGGTACTTAAAAACTTGTCACATCTTTCTTTCCCGTAGCTACAGCGTAACTACATTCATATTTCAAAATTCCACTTAGTCCTAGATAGAAAGTGTGAGGCCTTTGGAGTTCTTTCTCCACTTTTGACCACTTGAATCGTTGAACTCGGGTTCAGTGGTCATCGCCCGGTCTAATACTGATCCCCTGGACTTATAGGAGCGTTGGAATGATTCCTAGCTAGCCTCACTAGGTTCATAAGAACGACACCTACCCGAACATAGAGTGACTATACTTAAGTGTGCACACCCCTGTAGGAGTCCTTTTCCTTCCGGGTGATATAGTACTCGGCGAATAGACTTCGCCCACAGTATGAATGATCATACACATAACTACCATACGGGATAGGCACTTTAAGCTCATCTTTATCCCGTAGGTTAACAAGGTCCTTCACGACTTTTACTAGAATTAAGGTTTGAAAACATTTTTCCACTCTTTTCCCTTTCTTGCTTGAAAATATTTTGGACATACTTGGGTCAATTCCAATACTGGAAATTAATTCTCCTTTTTAACCCACTTCAAAAATTCTCCTTTTCTTTTATAAAACATTTGGATAATCCACTAACGTCCTTTCACAAAAGTAATTCAAATGTAACAATTCTACACTTTTCACCCCACATTTATCACATAAGTCTCATATTTGACACATACATCTTAATGCACATAACATATACATTTCCCAACTTCAACATAGGCATAACACATAACATATAGTTATTCTTTACAAGCACATAATGATATTTCTTATACTATTTATAAGTTCACACATATGTAACACTTTCTACATAACACATATGCCTAACTACATAGTATTATTCTTCTCACTAACCACATATATAATTATGGGTTATACATACCATATACTATACACAAAATGTGACATTTCACCATGTATATATACATAATACAACATTTTATTAATACATACATACCCATATATGTACATACATATACATGGTTTAAATACCCACACACCACACGTATATATATATATATACAATACACATAAATAAATAAATAAATATATATATATATATATATATATATATATATATATATATATATATATATATATATATATATATATACTATACCACACATGCATACATACACATAACTAGGTACACAATACCTATTAATATATATATATATATATATATATATATATATATTACACCACACGTATGTATACACAAGTGTTTACACAATACATATTAATATATATACATCACACTACACGTACATACACACGAATATGTACACAATACATATATATACATTCATCATGTACACAAAAATTATACCTAGAACTCATCATATTTCAACCAAGCTATCAATTATCTAGTTTCAAACAACCTCAACCAAATAAAGGGATTCCTTACCTCAACCGGGTTTCTAATTTCGTAGAAGATCTTTGGAGTTGGTTTTCCCCAATTCACCTTAAAACCCTAGAATTCCATCAACAACATAACACATGATTTTAAGAAATCTTAACTTAGATCCATGTTCTAGGATGAAAAATAAAGCTATCTACCGAATAAAATCGAAGTTTTACCGAATAATTTGACACTTGTGAAGGAACTTGGCTATGGAAGCAAGCTTTAATGGAGGAAAAATGGTGAAGAAGATGAAGATGATCACACACACTCTCTCTCTTTGATTTCGGCAATTTGAAGGGAAATGGGAAAAAAATTAAAGACAAAGCTTATATATTATATGAGGGAGCTTGTAGGATAAGCCACATTATTTGGATCATCTTCAAGAATTAATTAAATAATAACATGTGGCTAGAAATGGTGACAAGTGTCAAAATCTTGTGGTTTGATCTTAAAAATATCTTGACTTGGACTGATTGTGATTAAATAAGATGAATTCTCGATAAAAACTAATTTAATTCAAATAGTTCTCGAACCCAAAAATTTATTTCAGTCTAAAACTCAAAATTGGGCTAGGTTCGGTTCACCGCGAAATTTCGCGATGTACGATCGCAAATAAATTTTGGCTGCTATGGCCTAATCTAATTAAATAGGAAATTCCAGAATAATAGTATGGTGCCTAAAAATCCATTCCCTAGGACAAACGGGTCCGAATACTAGCTCTTAAAATTTTTACGGTTCGTGACCGGTACGTAGATCGCAACTTATCAATAACTAGTCTCAGTTATAAATATCCTTCTGAAGTACCGAGAGATCGTCTCATAAATGTCATAGCCTAAAAAATATTTTTCAAACCCTAAACTTGTCGAAATGGACGAGGGGTTACAAATGTACTCGCCGTTGGATTCTTCAATGTATTCTCCACCACCAAGAGAACCTGGACCGTCCGTACCTCCACCACAACCTGAAGAGCAAAACCCCAACTCCTCTACCTTCAACATTCCAAGCTAGTTCACCCCGGTCACTGATTGGAGATCCCTCCAAAATTTCCAATACCAATTGCACTTGGAGCAAATGCAAAAGTTGGATGAAATTTCGAGAGAGATCAAGGAAATCAGGAGAGCATGAAGGAAAGAAGAAACTGAAGAAGAAAAATGATAAAATCTTGATGATGATGACTTGTGATCTGTTAACTCTAAACAATTGATTGTGGACAATCTCTTTACTTTTTGTTTATATTTTTAAGCTATATTCCTGTTTATGTTTTATCTTGCACGTTTCGTCTAGCCAAAGACGTTAAACGTGGCGCTTATGGGAGGCAACCCACAAATAAGAAGAAGAAGGTACCACTCCACCAACAACCATGAAGGACCAATTGTGAGAGGTATAATTGCAATTCCTAATTTATTTCTTTACCTTTACTCTAACCGTGTTTAAAGGGCAAACTCAGATTGCAAAACTTTTCTAAGGATACAAATTGTAAGTATTTCTATTATCCTAATTCAATGCCCTGTTTTGGTTCGCTTTATTTTCTAGAATCGCAAATGAAGAGCTACATAAAATTGCTGTGATGGATGTAGTCCGTTTGTTATAACTGTTTAACCCAGTTCACACTTTTAAGTGTGGAAAAGAGGCGTGTGTAGAACCCTTAAACATATATCCCTTTTCCTCCGTTCCCTATGGAAACATCGAGGACGATGTTTATTTTTAAGTGTGGAAATGGTGTATGTTTCTTGAAACAGTTATTTGATTAAGTGATAAGGTATAGGAACCTAGAGGGTGTGTTATTGCCAATACTATCTAGGAGGGCTCCTAACCTTGTGCCAAATACGAATGTCTTAAATATGCTGTGGAAGTTACACTTTGCACCAATTTGCACAATTGACCCAAAAATTGAAAATTTTTATGTGTGCTTGCATGCCTTCACCTTGTATTTTGTTTGGACCTCAGTCAAGGATCTCTCGAAGTGGGAGTGTAAACCCCTTGAGCTTTAGAAGGATAAAAAAATGCGAAGCCCGGAAATTGAACTAATCTTAGCAGGACATGGGGCAAAAGGAGAGCCTAAGTGAGCTTTGAGTGAAAACAATCCCTAATCCCTAGAAAAAGGCATGAAGGATTGATATGGTGAAACGTGAATAAAGGCTTTAAAAAGGGCCGCTCCAAGAGATAAAATTGAGGAAAGCCTTCTCGCTAGGAAGTGTTCAACCATAGTCTTCGAATGCTATATCTGGAGTCGGTTGTCCACTTAAAATGTTCCTAGGAGAAGAGAAAATTGAGAGGAGGTGAGCCGCCTCGCTAGGATTCGGGCACCCATTGCACTGACCTTCGAAAATGCATGGATCTCCATGTGAAGTCGGGCAGCCCGATGACGTTATCCTAGGAGGTGAGAAAATAGAGTGATCGCCCAAGCCATGGCGATGAGCGGTCCATGTCCCTGCCCTCACTTATTTTAATGTAAAGGGGCTTTGGCGTTAGGTGGAAATTGGCTAGGGGGTGAGCATCGTTCCCACTAGTCGGATTGACTGGAGGCCCCTAGAAAATACAAGGTGAAACCATTTTGTCACTTGCATGCTTGAAGGTGTAAATAAAACTTTTTTATGTCATATCTTTCTCCTGAGACTTAACTTCCTTAGCATATTCTTACATTTGGTTGGCACGAGTTTAGCAGTCTTTGTAGATAGTGTAGGGGATTTCACCCACTCAACTCCGAACACCTACACGTCACTTGATTAGCTAACCGTGAAAAGAAAGAGCTATCCTTGGTGCTTACATTATTAGGGCTTAGAAAAGTATGCTTGCTTGAGGACAAGCAAGGTTTAAGTGTGGAAAGTTTGATAAGCACCAAGAATAACACTTATAAGGGGTCTTTATTAGATTAAAATCACATCGTTTCGACATCCAATTACAACAATTGCGTGCATTTCAGCTCAAATGCGATCAAATTCTTCTAACAACATTTCCAAAAAGAGTTTTGATGTATTTCACAGGCTGGAGAGGGATTTGAAGCTAAAATGGAGCAAAAGACAAGCAAGCCAACATGCAGTTACGCCCCACGCAGCCTCACACGCGTGTGGCTAGGCGTGGAATTATTCCAGAGAGCCACCACGCCACTCACACGCGTGTGAGCAAGCGTGGTCGGGCTAAGGGTTATTTTGGGAAAATTGTTCCTTTTCTTTGTCACCTATATAAATCCCTTTTGTCCAAAACCTAAAGGAGGGGAGTTTTAGATCAGAAAAATTGATAGGATAGGATAGTTAGACTTAGAGGGTTTTCTCCCCTCTTGGGGGAAAATTCCTTCCATTCATAGTTAGAATAGATCAAGGGCAAGGAGGAAGATCGAGATTCAAGATCAAGGTTGTAAGATCCTCTTTTTCAAGAGGTGGTAACCATTCTCCTTAATTTCTAATTCAATACTTGTTTCTTTGAATTTCCTTTCCCTTTTCTTGTTTCTTAGTATGCTAGAGAGTAGATTAGGTAGGGGATTGGTGGCCCCATGGTAGATCTATGTGGATGTTTAATATTATTGCTTTAATTTGTGAATTGCTTGCTTGTTGGATGTTGAACTTGTGTGGATGATGTTCTTCAAGCTTTGTGCCTTTTGTGGCCACATTAGGTAGCAAACCCGTAGGAAGTGACTGTGCGCGCGATAGCGGCCACTCACGAGTCTCACTCACCCACATCTCCGCTCTTAGTTCGAAAGGACAAGATCCGAGAGGAGTGGTAGACAAAGTGTTCGATGAAATGCCCCAACCGAATGAGGATGTGGGAGTCCAAAGTGTGACGCCACTTGGTAGTGTGCCATGAACTCCCTAGTCTATTCCACAACTTGCATTCACAAAACCAACCAAAGATAAACCACATGGAAAAGCCTAAAGCCCCAATCTCCACTTTACCTTTCTTTACTTTACACAACCTTTTATCAACCTTACCCTCTTTTACCAATGAATCCAACCTTTAGCAAAACTTGTAACTCTTTTCCTTCAACCTCTTAGATGCCAACACACTAATTCGATTCCCATTTGCCATCCTTGAGAGACACGACACTCGGGGAATCTTCCTCGTTTTACCACCTTCACATACACATTCACTCACCCTATACAAACATCATTGTCATAAGGATTGTTTTCATTCTAAGCTCACTTAGGCTCACCTTTTGTCCCATGTCATGCTAAGATTAGTTCAATTTCCGGAATTCACAATTCTTATCTTTCTAAAACTCAAAGGATTCACACTCCCACTTCGAGAGATCCTTGACTGAGGTCCAAACAAAATACAAGGTGAAGAACATGCAAGCACACATAAAATTTTCAATTTTTGGTCAAAATGTGCAAATTGGTGCAAAGTGATACTTCCAAAGCATATTTAGAACATTCGAATCTTTGGCACAAGGTTAGGAGCCCTCCTAGATAGTATTGGCAATGACACGCTCTCTAGTTCCTATACCTTATCACTCAATCAATCAACTATTTCAAGAAACATACACCCTATCCACACTTAAGAGTAAACATCATCCTCGATGTTTCCATAAGGAACGAAGGAAAAAAGATATATGTACAAGGGTTCTACTCGAGCCCCTTTTCCACACTTAAAAGTGTGAACTGGGCTAAAACTTAACAATTCTAATAAACATGTTACATCCGACACAACAATATTATGCAACTCTTCATTTGTGATTCAAGAAAATAAAGCAATCAAATCAAATAGGGCATCGAATCAGGGATAAGAGAAATACTTACAATGTGCATCCCTATCAAAAATTTGTGCAATCTATGCTTGCACTTCAAAACATGGTTAGAGTAAAGGTAAAGAAATAAATGAAGAATTAAAATTATACCTTTCAAGATTGGTTTTTCTTTGGTGATGGTGGAGTGGTCTCTTCTTCTCCTTATTCGTGGGTTGCCTCCCATAAGGGTCACGTTTAACGTCTTTGGCTAGACGAAACGTGCAAGATAAAGCCTAAACAGAAATATAGCTAAAAATATAAACAGAAGTGAAAGTAAAAAGATTGTCCAGAATCATTGTTTTGAGTTATCAAGTCACAAATCATCATCATTAATTTTTCTTTTCTTTTCTCCAATGCCTTCCTCTCTTCACGCTCTCTTGATCTCCTTAATCTCCCTTGCAATTTCGTCTAGTTTCTGCATCTGCTCCAGGTGCAATTGATATTGAAAGTTCTGGAGGGGTCTCCAATCAGTGACTAGGGTAAACCAAGTTGGGATGTTGTACAACTCGTGGTGGTGGAGAATACATCGAAGAGTCCACAGGAGAGTAAAACTCATTTGAGGATGGGGAAAGGAATGACATCGGTGAGGGTGTGAACCCTGGAGATGTCATTGGCGTGTCAGCATGATCTTCCGCCATCTCATCATCTTCCCTTGTTCGCGCCAAATGTCTTAGGTTAAGCTTTGCGACGTCTTCGGGAGATAAAGGAACAATTTGTGCTCCTTGAAGTCTGTGTTCAAACCAATGAATCTTCATTTGATGACCTAAGGAGACACACAGTCTCGTCACCAACGGGCCTACAAAGATTGCCCTAGCCGACTCTTGCTGTTATGCAACAAGCAAGTTCTTGCAAATTGAGCTCATATTCACCGAGTGCCCTGTGTCCATACTCCATAGCATGAACAGCTCTGCCTTGGAGACTCGATCATAAGTCTCCGGCCTGCCTTCCCATGAGTGAGCGATTACCATCAATAAGACTTTTAGATCCTCCCTTACAATTTGAGAAACTCTTACTCTTGACCCAACCCATTCAACTCCCGGCCTCGCGATTATCGACCAATACTTCCTTGGAATGTCCCTATCTCCAAAATCATGCCTTAATCTTCGATACCAGTGCTTTGACTGGTCATCCTCCTCGTAGAATCCTAGGAGAGCACCCATGTGACACCCCAATCTTACACAGGCTGAGATAGATAAATCTCAACACAACAGCTGCCTATCTCAACCAACAACATAACAAAGCGGAAGCGAATTTAAAACTTAAGGGGCATCATGCCACATCTAGGTAGAAAGCACAGCCTAGATGCACAGGCTAACCATAAGAAACGAACTAAACTGTCATGCATAAAATAAAAATCCTCAAGTCATGATCAACAACATCCAAACACTAGTCAAGAGTATATCAAATCTCAATTGGCACACAGGCCCAAAACCAAAGTCTAAACATCATAAAACTAAGTCTAAGCGTCCTCATAAGATCGGCTCTAACGCGCTCGCGCTCAGACTTACTCCATACCTGGAAAACACGCAAAGAACCATTAGCAAAAGACTGCTAAGCAACCACCATTCACACCCGCAAGGAGATATAGATATACATAAGCTTGTAACTAGGTTTACACACCCATATAGAATATAAACACCAACGAACTGTTCAATAGTTCAAAACAGATACTCAACAATAATAAGCTGAACAAATCATAAACCAAGACTAATCCAAACAAAGCCAATATCCAACAACGAAAGCATAAGACAACAACGAACCACAACCAAGATGCCAACTGAACAACAACCATAAGAATCAACCAAACATAACCGAGAACAACGAGATATCACCCGATCATACACAAGGACTCACAAACAAATAAACCAAGAAAGAACTCCCAACACCAACCTCCAAATCCTCACACCAACCATCATACCAAACCCAACCCCAGTCAGAAGTCAGGTACGCAGGGGTAAAAACCCAATCACAGGGACCGAAGTCCAATCACAGGGACCGAAGTCCAATCACAGGGGTAATGAACCCAATCATAGGGACCGAAGTCCAATCACAGGGACCTAAGTCCAATCACAGGGGTAATCAACCCAATCACAGGGACCGAAGTCCAATCACAGGGGTAATGAACCCAAATATAGTCAATAGTAGCACAGTTAGTTCACCCAACAAGCTCCAAAAGATACCAAGAAACCACCACCACATACTCATACTCCAACCTCAACCCAAAACAACTAAACAAAGTGTTCATCTCAACTATGAACACAAACCAACTCCCAGGTAATGAATTCAAGGAATCAATAGACCAAGAGTACAAAAAGGGAACCCAAAGACATGAATCAATATTCCAAGATATGGTATAATTACCCAACAAAAGGCATGAATAAATACTCCAAAAACAGGGTAAAATACCCAACAAAACAATCCAACAATATTCAGAACAAAAGGGAAACAAACAGACAACAACAACCGAAAAACAGTCTCTGGAATCCAACTTCCAGAGACCTTGCCGAACACGGCGGCGGAACACAGTCCACCGCCAACCTTCTCCGCACGAAGGGGACGGAACCCCTCGGCGGACCACCTCTAACCGTCCACCACAACCGCCTTGGCCTTGCGGAACTCCCCAGCGGGTCACATTATTCCGCTGAGGACCTCCACAAGGTCAGTCCCACTCTCCCCAGTTCCCATATTAAAGCTGCAGACACGAGAGATCATTCCAGAGAGCAATAATCAGACCCAATTACACCAACATTTCATCAAATTAGAGGTCAAAAATATGGAAATCCAAACCATCAATGATCATAACAATACTAGGCAAAAGATCACGATGAAATCCAACAAATACAACAAAAAATAGGGCTAAACACCAAGAAATTTCAGGATTTCCAACACCAAGAATATCATATAGAATAGGAGTGTAGAAATAAATTTTGATGGACATAGTGGTTACCTCAAAGAGCTTTCTTCCACCTAATCAAGCCTCAAGCAAGCTCACAAAGCCCCACCACCTTCTTGATCTTCTTTTTACCCAAAGAACCCCAAAAGAAACACATAAGAATATGCAAAAAGACTAGCAAAACCATAAAATGCAAGGTAGATTCTTAGCTAGATGCACTTACCCAATCCTAAACAAGCTTAAAGGAGCAATCTTGACTTGAAAACTTGTAGGAGAAATGAAGATCAAATTTGGGGGAATTATGGAGTGGAAATGGCGTGTGAACAATGAGTGTAGGGAGGAGGGGGAGTGAAAACCTTTGGGGATTTTTAATCTTCAATATATATACTAGGATACATATAATGTATTAGGATGAAAGACTTTAATGTGGAATGGGCTCAACTATATATTATATTACTTACAAGAATATAATGTACAAGATTAATTAGTTGGGCTAAGATATTCATCTCTAGTCAATTATATATATATATTAGAACAAAGGAAGCCCATATGATGTCTTAAAGACATTACACTTATATATTTATTAAGAAATTGGGTCATTGTAAGAATACTTTTAATCATAAGAATTGTAAAGATCCAAATTGAATAAAATCCCTTACAAGAATAAAATCAAGAATTGGGCTCTTGACTAGAATAATTAATTTGGGCTCAAGAAATATATATATATATATATATATATATATATATATATATATATATATATATCTATGTATGAAATTGGAAGAACTAGCCCAATTAAAATAATTAAATTGCCCAAGGAATTAATTAACGATCGAAAGGCTTGAACGAATTTACGGGGTGTTACAACCCAAGCGGTTGGCCGATATGTGATAATCCGGGTTGAAAAGCCGAAACTTAATGGTCGGGCTGTAGAGATCTCCAGCCACTCCTTCAACATTTAAGCTTGCAATAAACTCATGGACTAGAGGGAATGAAAGTATCCTGCCTCCAGCTCAACAAGTTGTTCCAATAAGGCTCGGCGATTAACCTCTCCAGTCCATCCTTACATTCAAAATTCTCCAGCACTGTCAAGTCGACATATTTCCATTGCACAATCGGGAAATTCAACAGTTGTCTGTACCGACCCAGCATGGTTGGTGTCATCAGTAAGATTTGATTTCCAGTGGGTACTTCAATATAGCGAGTATTTGCGTTTCTAGCACTGTTTTATCCCTCTGGAGCCTTTCCCTTTTGGAGCATTCTAGCTATTTGTTGTGCAAAGTCATGTGGAGAAGACATTTTTCCTATAACATTGACAAGCAAAGCACAATACAAGGAAAAACATTTTCCTCTTTAAACATTGAATATGAACAACATTGCACATTTTAGAGAAAAGAACATAAGAACTCATTGCATGCAATCATCATTTTGATATTTATCAACAATTCTATCACATACATGCAAGGATTAACTCATTCTATTCCATACTCAACTCATAGTCCAAAGGTCAACATATGGTCAACTTCATCTTCTTCCTCTAGACTAGCTTGAGGTTGAAAAATGGAGAAAGCATGAAAGTTAAAATTGAACCAAATAACTAGTGGAATATAGCAATATAATGCTTAAAGAGTAGGAAAGTTGCAAACTTTGCCCACCATGCTCACTATATCATCAAGAATCTCATCATGACAAGAGAATATCCAAATCAAGCAATTTCACGATCTAGTCACAAAGAGATGGTAAAACATAGAATTTCTAGTAGATAGAAGCAATGTAGGCCTATTACAAGTTTCACAAGTCATTTCATAACAATATATCTCAACAAAAATCTCAAACAAGAAAAACCCATGGAGATATGTTTCAAGGAGAGTAAGCTCTTCATTCAAGCAAGTAATAGCAAAAGAGAGTATGTTCTTACCTTGGAAATGACTTAAGAACTTCAAGAAAAGTTGAGAAACTTGGAAGGAAATGCCTTAGAGTTGTGTATTTTTAGCTTGAGGGAGTTTTAGCTCGTGGTGGTGAAGAAATGAAGCAAGGAAAGGGTTTTAAACCACTTCGCGCGAAAAGTCCGCGAAATTCTGGTGCCCGTCCACGCACGTCACCACGTGTGGTGGTGGGCGTGGGAGCTCACTGGTTTCTTCCCACGCCTGCTCACACGCGTGTGAGTGGCGTGGCAGCTTACTGGAATAATTCCATGCCTGCTTACACGCGTGGTAGCAGGCGTGCTGTGCAAAATTTTACCTTGGTTTCCCTTCCTTCCTTTGTTAACGATGATGATTGTCGATCGATTGCGGCAATTTGTGACTCTCGGGTTTATGATCTGTACTTGTTAGCTTAACCGAGGTTATAAAAACATTATTGAAATAGCGGTAAAGAAAAACATACTATAGATAATAAGAAAAGCTGAAAGAAATGTAAGATAACATTGGGACTGCCTCCCAAGTGCGCCATGGTTTTACGTCTCCTGGCCAGACGTAGTGTGGCCTATCCTTCAAGGCACACAGATTTTTGGACCCAACCAAGCGTCCCATGAACTTTAGCTTCAAGGTATGTCCCGAGGTGGGTAACATCCTTGAATTCAAAAGCAAAGAAGGGGAAAGCATATTGTATTGATAAATAAACACGGGGTACTACCCTAAGCTGTTTAAGGATAGCAAGCCTCTCTTCTCCCTTCTTGTTATAAATTCCTTCCCTTAAAAAGTTGTCCTTGAAAGATTCCCAATGAACACACTCACTACTATCTATCTCTCGTGAAGTGCCTACACCTTCTCTCGATTCATCAAACTCGCAGAACTCACTTTCACAAGAATAAAAAGATTTAATATCATCCTCACTCCCCGAAGTATCATCACACAGTTGCAAGGAATCACACTCCCATAAGCAAAAAGAAACTTTGTCACATTTATCAAGATTATCATTATAAATCGTAAAGGAGTCATCCTCACAAACATCATAATAACTTTTAATTAGAGTTGGAGTGAGAGTTTTACCTTGTGCGGGGTTTTCGTCTTCCCACACTATTTCGATGTTATCCTCGTCTTCACTCTCAATCTCTCCCCATTGTTGAGTGTTCAACTCAAGAGTTGAAACTTCTTGGAGTACCGGGGTCTCAAGTTCTGTGCATTCTCCTACACTCACCTCTTCATCATTAGTTGCTTTTTCCATCTTGTTACTCTCTTGTCGGTCGGTTTCCATTGTCGGGAGGTCCATTGGTAGCATTCTCTTCATAAGCTCCTCCGACATTGACAACATTTTGGTCTCGATTTCGTCTAGTGGAAGTCCTTCCTCACAAAGAGTGACAAGATTTTTCTTCATTTCGCTTCTAATTCATTTCGTAGATTGATGGTATCTTCCTTGGCCATTTGTATGAACATTTCTACTTTGTCTTTCAAGATTTGGATTTCATCATTGCCCAGTGGAAGGTACTCATATGATGGCATAGGTTGGTTAAAATTTTGAGCAAAAGGTGGTGTTTCATTGATATATCTATCATTTGGTTGTGGTGGGGGTGAATAGCTAGTATTGTAGGAATGAGAATATCAATGTCTCTCCGGTTGATGGTTTAATGGAGGGTTATAATGAATCAGAGGTTTAACGATTGAAGGAATTGTGGTCTTTAATGCCAGTTCACACTTTGGATCAATCTCCTTCATGACTTGAATAAGTCGGTTGTTAATATTCTCCGCTATTGAACTAAGGGATTCCTCTCCATTTTGGTATGTAGGTTTCTCAATTCTCTCATAATTAAGCATAGAGGATGTAGCATAAGGATATGGCTCGTAATTAGAATAAGTGAAAGTGTTCGGGTAAGGTGGGTATGTGTATTGTGATGGTGGGTACCAATAAGGATTTGGATAGTACTGTGGGTGTTGTTCATAGGTTTGAGGTGGAATGTTTCTTGTCTATGGTCTTCCATGGTGTGGGTAACCATGGAAATACGGATAAACACTCATTGTAAGCTCCGATGGATTGATTGTAGAAAATTTCCTGCGCAAGCTTAACAAATAACAAATATTTCGCAACTAAAAGTACTTGCAAGTGAGCACAAGATATGTTCAAGATAAATAAGCTCACTTCTCTAGTAAAGTAACAAAAACAAGAAAATAAAACAAACAAAAAGAAAGCAATTCAAGAACTCTTAAAATTCTACTTCAAAGATGTCAACACAATTCAAGAACCGTTTGCCATCCCCAGCAACGGCGCCATTTTGACAGGTTGTTTGTATGGGGTGAGTGAATGTGAAGTTGGAAGGGGCGGTAAAACGAGGAATCTGGACTCCCCGAGTGTCGTGTCTCTCAAGGATGGCGAATGGGAACCGAACTAGTGTGTTGGCATCTAAGAGGTTGAAGGAAAAGAGTCACGGGATTTGCTAAGGTTGGATGTCATTTGTAGGAAGGGTTGAAAGGTTGTGTGGGTTGTGGTAAAAATAAATGGAAAAGTAAAGTGGACATTGGGGCTTTAGGCTTCTCTATGTGGACTATCTTTATATGGTTTCGTGAGTTCGAGATGTGGAATAGACTAGGGAGTTAGTGGCACTTCACCAAGTGGCGTCACACTTTGGACTCCCACATCCTCATTCGGTTGGGGCATTTTATCGAACACTTTGTCTACCACTCCTCTCAGATCTTGTCCTTTCGGACTAAGAGCGGAGATGTGGGTGAGTAAGACTCCTGAGTGGCCGCTATCGCGCGCACACACTCACTTCCTTCAGGTTTGCTACCTAATGTGGCCACAAAAGGCACAAAGCTTGAAGAACATCATCTACACAAGTTCATCATCCATCAATCACAAAGCTCACATTTAATCTAGCAATTTATATCAAACATCCACATAAATCTACCTTGGGGCCACCAATCCCCTTCCTAATATACTCTAACATTCTAAAGAAACAAGAAAAAGAAAGGAAATCTCAAAGAAATAAGTATTAAATTAGGAATGAAGAGAATAGTTACCACCCTTAAAAAGGGGATCTTTACAACCTTGTTCTTGGAATCCCAATCTTCATCCTTGCCCTTGGATCTAATCTAAACTAGAAGAAAAGGAATTTTCCCCCAAGAGGGGAGAAAACCCTCTAGATCTATTATACTCTATTCTACGGTTTTTCAGATTGTTCTCTTGGTTTAGGGCAAGAGGGATTTATATGGGTGACAAAAGGGAACAAATTTCCCAAAATGGCCCTTGGCCCGACCACGCATGCCACCACGCGTGGTGGTGGGCGTGGGAGGTTACTGGAAAGTTTCCACGCCCAGCCACATGCGTGTGAGGCTGCGTGGGACGATACTGCATCGCGGTTTATTTGTCTTTTGCTCCTTTTTAGCCTCAAATCCCCCATCCAACTTGTAAAATACCTAAAAACTCTTCCTAGGAATGATGTTTGAAGATTTTAATCACATCTGAGCTAAAATGCATGCAATTGTTGTGATCGGATGACAAAACGTTGCAATTTTAGTCCAATTAAGATCCTTTTTAAGTGGTATTCTTGGTGCTTATCAGCGATCATCGACCAATATTTTCTTGGGGTGTCTCTATCTCTAAAATCGTGTTTTAGCCTTCGATACCAGTGCTTTGACTGGTCATCTTTCTCGTAAAATCCTGAGAGAGCGCCCAAGCGATTGGCTGAAATGTGATAATCTTGGTTGAAAAGTCGGAATTTGATAGTCGGGCTGTAGAGGTCTGACGGTGTGTAGTTTTGTGAGTAGGGTTGAGATGTCAAAAGATATTTGTATGATAAAACGGAAAGTCTGTGACTCCCCGAGTGTCGGTCTCGAAGGAGGGACGTGGAGGTGTGTAGTTTTCCTTCTAGTTGCTCTATTAATTTCAGGAATGTAGGGTAGTAAACCTTGATTTCTTTTTGCTCTCGTGTGCGTTCACCTAGTAATATTATCAACGAAACGAAAATTTCCACAATTGACTAGAAGTAGTCAATTGGGTTAGTAGCAAAAACAAGTAATAATAAAACAAAATTAAGTGGAATGGATTAACATTTCTCAAATCTAGCATTCATGCAATCAAAGTAAACAAAAACATACGACAACCTATTGCCCTCCCCGGCAACGACGCCATTTTTTGACAGTGTGTAGTTTTGTGAGTAGGGTTGAGATGTCAAAAGATATTTGTATGATAAAACGGAAAGTCTGTGACTCCCCGAGTGTCGGTCTTGAAGGAGGGACGTGGAGGTGTGTCAATTGTTCGGTAGTTTACTTGATTGGATCATGCATAGGATTCGAATGTGGTGAAGGGTGGAATTGCAAGTGAGAGTGTAGTTCATTGATTGGTTGTGAGTGCAAAAGAGTAGTAAAATAAAAGTGGATTTGGGGATATGTAAAAAGGGGTAGGGATTGGATAGTGTTCATGAATATTGCGTAGTGAGAGTCTAAGGTCATGGATTAGGATTGCTAGGATATTGTCTATTCAAGAGTGTGTTGTCTTAGTTCTTTTCCACCTTGTGTACTAAGGCTTCTTTGACTTAGGAGTGCCTACAAGCATCCAAAGTTCTATGAGGAATTTTATCAAACACTTAAGCTACACACTATCCTACTATTCTTAAGAAGTCCATAGGAACTTTGATTGTGTAAAGCTTCAAATCCTAACTCTAATCAAAGACATGAAAGAGTCAAGAGCTCAATCTCTCATCTAGATTGGCCAATTCCAAACAAGATCTCATCAAAACAACAATCAAAAGACAAGAATAGATAATCCATCAACACAAACTCATAGATCCAAGATATAGAAATAAGATCATCACAAAAGCTATATTCAATCACACAATCCAAATCCCTAGACTAAATTAGCTACTCATGATATGAAATGAAAGTAAAAGCTAATTCAATCCAAGAACAAGATAGCTAAAATTATAGAAATGAAATAGAGATCACCTAGAGAGAAAAAGATCTTCAATCCAAGCTTGTTGTCTTCTACAATGGAGATTGATCTAATCTAAAAAACTATGAAAAATGGAGAAAACTCTCCAAAGGAAAAACTAAGAAAAGGGAAAACTAAAATTCTGGAATCCTCCCCTGAAAATTCATCAAAAGAGTTTAAATAGTCTCCGTAATGACAACCCTAGCTGAAATTCGCGCATCACGCCTCCACGCCTCTCACATGCGTGTGAGCGTGCGTGGGGAGCTTCTGGAAAGTTTCCACGCTTGCTCACACGCGTGTGGCCTTCCAGATTGGTCCTCCGGGGCTCCGCTTTTGCCTGGTTTGCTCTTTAAGCTCATCTTTTGGTCTTATATGCTCCCGAGGCTCCTGTTTTACTTCTTTTAAGCTAAAAATAGCTTTTGTGCATCACTTAGTGATTTTCAATAAAACACCCTAAAATGTGCCTGAAATAAGGGTATCTCGGAGTCTTATCAAGGTCTCCAGTCACTCCTTCAACATTCAGACTTGCGATGAACTCATGGACCAAGGGAATGAAGGTATCTTGACTCCAGCTCAACAAATTATTCCAATAAGGTTCGTGGATTAACCTTTCCAGTCCATATTTACATTCAAAATCATCCAGAACTGTTAAGTCAACGTACTTGCACTGCACAATTGGGAAATTAAGCAACTGTCTGTATCTACCTAGCATAGTAGGTGTCATTAACAGGATTTGGTTTCCCGTAGGTACTTCAATGTAGGTAGTCTTTGCGTTGCTTGCGCTGTTCTCTTCCTCCGGTGTCTTTCCTTTTTGGAGCCTCCTAACTATTTGTTGTGCAAGTTCATTTGGAGAAGACATTTTTCCTATAACATAGACAAACAAAGCACTATACAAGGAAAAACATTTTCCACTTTAAACATGAATGTGAACAATATTGCACATTTTAAAGAAAGGATCATAAAAATTCATTGCATGTAACATCATTTTGGTATTCATCAACAATTCTATCATATACTATACATGCAAGGATTAGTTCATTCTACTCCATACTGAACTCATAGTCAAAAGGTCAACAATTGGTCAACTTCATCTTCTTCCTCAAGACTAGCTTGAGGTTGAATAATGGAGAAAACATGGAAGTTAAAATTGGACCAAATAACAAGTTGGATATAACAATGTAGTGCCTAAAGAGTAGAAAAGTTGCAAACTTTGCCCACCATGCTCACTATATCATCATGGATCTCATCATGGCAAGAGAATGCCCAAATCATACAATTTCAAGATCTAGCCACAAAGATATGGTAACACATGGAATTTCTAGTAGATAGAAGCAATGTAGGCCTATTACAAGTCTAATAAGTCATTTCATAACAATATATCTCAAGAAAAATCTTAAACAAGAAAAACCCATGGAGATATGCTTCAAGGAGAGTAAGTTCTTCATTCAAACAAGTAATAGCAAAAGAGAATATGTTCTTACCTTGGAAATGACTTAGGAAGATCAAAAGAAGTTGAAAAACTTGGAAGGAAATGCTTTAGAGTTGTGTCTTTTCAGCTTGAGAGAGTCTTTAGCTTGTGGTGGTGAAGAAATGGGGTAGGGAAGGGTTTTAAACTACTTCGCGTGAAAATTCCGCGAAAAATCTGGTGCCCGTCCACGCACGTCACCACGCGTGGTGGTGGGCGTAGGAGCTCTCTGGTTCATTTCCACACCTGCTCACACGCGTGTGAGTGGCGTGGCAGCTTACTGGAAATGTTTCATGCCTGCTTACACGCGTGGTAGCAGGCGTGGAAGGCGTGATGTGCAAAATTTTACCTCGATTTTCCTTTCTTCTTTTGCTAATGATGATGATTGTCGATCGATTGCGGGCAATTTGTAACTCTCGGGTTGATGATCTGTACTTGTTAGCTTAACCGAGGTTATAGAAACATTATTGAAATAACGATAAAGAAAAGTATGTTATAAGAAAAACTTAAGGAAATGTAAGATAACGTTGGGACTGCCTCCCAAGTACGCCATGGTTTTACGTCTCCTGGCCAGACGTTGTGTGTTTTATCCTTCGAAGCACACAGATTTTGGGACCTTACCAAGTGTCCCGTGAACTTTAGATTCAAGGTATGCCCGAAGATGGGAAACATCCTTGAATTTAAAAGCAAAGAAGGGGAAAGCATAATGTATTGATAAATAGACACGGGGTACTACCCTAAGTTGTTTGAGGATAGCATGCCTCTCTTCTCCCTTCTCGTTATAGATTCAATCCCTCAAAAAGTTATCCTTAAAAACTTCCCAATGAACACACTCACCGCTAGCTATTTCACGTGAAGTGTCCACACCCTCTCCCGAATCATCAAATTCGCAGAACTCACTTTCACAAGAATAAAAGGAATTGATATCATCCTCACTCCCCAAAGTATCATCACACAGTTGCAAGAAATCACACTCCCATGAGCAAAAAGAAACTTTGTCACACTTATCAAGATTATCATCATAAATCGTAAAGGAGTCATCCTCACAAATATCATAAGAATTTTCAATTAGAGTTGGAGTGAGAGTTTTACCTTGTGCAGGGTTTTCTTCTTCCCACACGATCTCAATATTATCCTCGTCTTCACTCTCAATCTCTCCCCATTGTTGCATGTTCAACTCAAGAGTCGAAACTTCTTGGAGTATCGGGGTCTCAAGTTCTGTACATTCTTTGACACTCACCTCTTCATCATTAATCGTCTTTTCCATCTTGTCATTCTCTTGTTGGTCGGTTTCCATTGTCGGGTGGTCCATTGGTAGCATTCTCTTCATAAGCTCTTCCGACATGGACAGCATTTTGGTCGCGATTTCATCTAGTGGAAGTCCTTCCTCACGAAGAGCGACAAGTTTCTTCTTCATTTCGCTTCTAATCTCATTTCTTAGATTGATGGTATCTTCCTTGGCCATTTGTATGAACATTTCTAATTTTTCTTTCAAGATTTTGATTTCATCATTGCCCGGTGGAAGGTACTCATAAGATGGTATAGGTTGGGTGAAATTTTGAGCAAAAGGTGGTGTTTCATTGAAATATCTATCATTTTGTTGTGGTGGGGGTGAATAGCTAGTATTGGTGTAAGAATGAGAATACCAATGTCTCTCAGGTTGATGGTTTGATGGAGGGTTATAATGAATTGGAGGTTTAACGGTTGAAGGAATTGTGGCCTTTAATGCCGGTTCACAACTTGGATCAATCTCCTTCATGACTTGAATAAGTCGGTTGTTAATATTCTCTGCTACTGAACTAAGGGATTCCTCTCCTTCATGACTTCATACTCATTGAGTGCAACACCTCTTGATAAACTAGATTATTGTCCACGATTTGTCAACCTGGTACAAAACTGCTCTTTTCTGGCCCAATTAGTTTTTTCAGTAATGGCTTAATACGGTTGGTCATAGCCTTTGTAGTTATTTTATAAATAACATTACAAAGGTTGATCGGCTAAAACTGACTGGCGCTAGTAGGAAAAGAATTATTTTAGATGAGAGCAACCAACGTGTTGTTAATGCTATCCTCCAAGTTCCCACTGTTCATAAAAGTCCTAACTTGTTTAATCATAAAAGCACCAACAATAGACCATTCCGTTTGATAATAACTATGACCTAAAGTATAGAATGCAAGATTTACGTTGTTCAACAATATGCCTAAATCCACCGGAGTAAAACTATTACTACCCCGATCCTCCATCTCCAAAGCCGTTTTATTAGTGGTCCACCTTACTATGGGTACAAAGATCCATGGCATAATTTGTTCTTATATAATATACTACTCTACTATGTATTTATTTATTCTAAATAAATGGTGGGCCAACTCAAGGTTTGCCTAGCTCGTGTTTTGTGTGAGCTCCATATAAGCTAGCTTCTATGTGCGCCTTTAAGATTCCAACCCACTTTTCCCTTATTTCGTGGCATGACAGGTCGATTAACATATTTTTTTTTATCAACCTAGGAGGGAGAAACCCCGAGGGAAACCCAAATTTAGGCATTGTCCCTCACTCTACTAGCACTCGTCACCTGCACAATATCATTAAGGACGAAAGCTTCACTACAAGGAGAGCACGTTTCCAAATCCACTAGGTTAGCTTGTTGTTGAGTACCCAAGGAAGTAAAAGCGCCGCCACTCTGTTTTGTTCTCGGTAAACTCCACATATTGATACACTTCAATTCCTATCCACCCAATTGACAGCAGCCTCACTTAAATCCTGAATTGGACCTCTTAACATGGTACGCTCATGGATCCAATCTACGGCATTCTTAGCATCCGATTGAATTTCAATGTCCCGAATGCCCTTCCCCCAAGCCCATTCCATAGCCCTCACAATAGCAGTAACATCTAGCATGCTTGCATCCCCATAGTTTTCCCTACCCATAAAACCTCCCATCCACTCGCCACCAAACTTCCTAAGAACCCCGCCGCACCCCCGCCTTCCTCACGACATTCTTAACACTTCTGTCCACTCCTCTCGGATCTTGTCCTTTCGGACTAAGAGCGGAGATGTGGGTGAGTTAGACTCGTGAGTGGCCGCTATCGCGCACACACTCACTTCCTTTGGGTTTGCTACCTAATGTGGCCACAATAGGCACAAAGCTTGAAGAACATCATCCACACAAGTTCATCATCCAACAATCAAGAAACTCACAATTCTACTAGCAATTATATCAAACATCCACATAGATTAACCTTGGGGCCACCAATCCCCTATCTAATCTACTCTAACATGCTAAAGAAACAAGAAAAAGAAAGGAAATCTCAAAGAAATAAATATTAGATTAAGAATTGGAGAGAATAGTTACCACCCTCAAGAAGATGATCTTTACACTTTTGTTCTTGAAATTCCAATCTTCCTCCTTTCCCTTGGATCTAATCTAACCTAGAAGGAAAGGAATTTTCCCCCAAGAGGGGAGAAAACCCTCTACTATTTTAAGATCTATCCTATTCTAAAATTTCTTCCCCTCTAGGTTTAGGGCAAAAGGAATTTATATAGGTGACAAAAGGGAACAAATTTTCCAAAATGGCCCTTGGCCCGACCACGCACGCCACCACGCGTGGTGGTGGGCGTGGATGGTTACTAGAAAGATTCCACGCCTAGCCACACGCGTGTGAGGCTGCGTGGGACGATACTGCATTGCGGCTACGTTTGTCTTTTGCTCTATTTTAGCCTCAAATCCCTCTCCAACCTATAAAATATCTAAAAACTCTTCCTAGGATTGATGTTAGAAGATTTAATCACATATGAGTTAAAATGCACGCAATTGTTATGATCGGATGGCAAAACATTACACTTCTAATCCATTTTAGACCCTTTTTAAGTACCATTCTTGGTGCTTATCAGAAGTAGTATTTAATTAACTGTGATGGTGATACCACACCTAGAGATACAATTAATATATTTATAGGCATCTACTTATGTACCATGGGTCCAACTCGATTCGATCCACTCAAATTTCTTGTATGAGACAGACTCAACAAATCTTCACATATGCCCATGGGTTGGGATAACCTATTGGTCCCGAGAGAAAAAGAAATTGTAGAAGGTGGAGTTGAATAGACTTTACCAATTTTTTTTTTAATTTAGAAAATTTTTAAACAGTTTTGCAAAAAAAGTAAATCATATCAAGAGCATGCTACCTACTGACTAGCTAATAACACATGCAATGATTGACTAAAAAAACAAGTTTGGTTAACTTTAAAGATAAGTAGCTGAATGATAAGCTCCTAAGACACCTATTATTTGACTATGTTGGGCGTCGGCAAGGTTGGCCGAGTTCAGCCCCTGCTCGATTCGAGACGTGGCGCTGTGGCTTACCATGGAGGGATGTGGTTAAATGGTATTAGTCCACCTACCTATCACCAATTGATTTTAGGAAGGATATGGCAACCAGTTAGCCAAAGAACTTTGTGGTTAAGCGTGCTTGACTTCCGGCAGTCACGGGATGGGTGACCCCCTGGGAAGTAAGCATAGTGCAGCGCTGAGATCCATCAATTGGTATCAGAGTCGAGGTCACGGGTTCGAATCGATGGCGAGGCGAAAGCCGAGTCCAATCCCAGGTGGGATGTGGGCGTAGGTCGTGCCAAGTCCAAGTCTCAAGAGGGGATTGTTGGCGCTGTGGCTTACCATGGACGGATGTGGTTAAATGGTATTAGTCCACCTACCTATCACCAATTGGTTTTAGGAAGGATATGGCAACCAGTTAGCCAAAGAACTCTGTGGTTAAGCGTGCTTGACTTCCGGCCATCAGGGGATGGGTGATCCCCTGGGAAGTAAGCATAGTGCAGCGCTGAGATCCATCAGACTATAAACAAGGGGGTTTTATAGCGTTTTTAGTATCCTTAAGTGATAATATTGTGAGATTTTGTGCTTTAAATTCATTAACCGCACACAAAGCTACCCTTGGTGTAAATTGAGACATTTCAAAGGTCCGGGGAGCTACTAGGAACAAGGAACGAGCTAAACGAGCAAACCGCGCAAGTCAGGAGCCCCGGTGGGCCCGGAAAGAGGCCTACACACGTGTTGGTGGCGTGGCAGCTTTCCAGTAGCCGTCCACGCCAGCAACCACGCGTGTGGGTGGCGTGGATGGAACACTGCGCGAAAATATTTTTTAAGGCGAAATTTCGGAGACTATTTAAGGCACCTTGATAGAATTTCAAGAGAGTTCTTCTATTACATTTTAATCTATTTTTATTATCTTGTTTTTAGATTGAATTAGCTTTTGCTCTTGAATTCTTGATATGTGTGGCTAGTTTAATCTAGGGTTTGGATTGTGTGAAGCTATGTTGCTAGTGTGATGATCTTATGTCTTATTTTGAGTTTAATTGCTTTGTTTGTTGGAATTCCTATTCTTGTCTATTGATTGTTATTTTGATGAGATCTTGTATGGATTTGGCCAATCTAAATGAGAGATTGAGCTTTTGACTCTTTCATGTCTTTGATTAGAGTTGAGATTGAAGCGTTGTGGCAATCATAGATCCTACGGAATTCTTTAGGAATAGTAGGAAGGTGTGTAGCTAAGGTGTTTGATAGAATGTCTGTTAGAACTTTGGTTGCTAAAAGGCACTCCTAAGTCTAAGTAGCCCTAGTACACAGAGGTGGAAAACGATTAAAAAGACACACTCTTGAATAGCCAACACCAATGCTTCGTTTACCCATTGTTTTAGACACACTAGGATGCAACATAGACGAACACGACCCAATCCCTTATTTTCTTATACTTATTTTCTTATATTTGTTTTATCTTCACTTTGCACTACTTGATGAACACTTACACCTTCAAATCTCCATTCCCCACATCCACAACCACACTCAATGCATCACATGACTCAATTAATCGAAAGGACTAGCACTTGACACACCTCCACGTCCCTCCTTCGAGACCGACACTTGGGGAGTCACAGACTCTTCGTTTTATCTTACACATACATCCATAGTATTTGACAGCTCACCCCTACGCAATATAGGAACACATCACACGCGGAAGCCACAGATGTCAAATTGGCGCCGTTGCTGGTGAGGGCAATAGGTTGTCAATTGTTTTGCTTTTTATTTTTGATTGAATGATTGTGAGATTTGAGTATTGTTAATCAATACAATTTTATTTTTGTTTCATTTTCTATTTTATCCATTTTTGTTACTTACCNAATGCATGATTGGGTACACCTGAACAGTTGATTCCATTTAAAAATTCTGGAGTGTGAACATCAGCTAACATATCAACATTAGAATCAGATTTGCAAGTACTATCACAACTCAAATATGTAATTCCATCTGACGTGTTTAAAGAACTCATATATTCATTTATAGAATGTACCACGTCAAGTGTTGGTGCCAATATCGCCCTTTTTTGTAAGTACGATGGATCATCAATTATACTTGAGAATGATGGATACGTGCTTTCCACAATTGCTTTAATGGGATCTGTAGAATACTGTAAGAGTATTTGTCCAGGTATCTCTATGTATTCACATTCATCTGTTTGCCCCTCAATTTTTCCATCTCCAATTTTTGCAATCCATTCAGAAAAATGTTTCAGTTGTGCATAATCATTATTTGAGGATGAGTTTTGGAGTCTCATATTCTTCGTTAAGCGTATGACTTTACAATACCTCCATAGGTAAGATGCATTTATTGTTGCATGCACAATATCTTGCCTAGTTCCTTTTGGTATAACTGGTAAAATTTGTCTAAAGTCTCCACCAAACACAACTGTTTTTCCTCCAAAAGGTACGTCTAGCCCTTGTGGGTTATTGAAACGCAATATATCATGCAAACTTCTATCCAAAGCTTCAAAGCAATGTTTGTGCATCACTGGCGCTTCATCCCAAATTATAAGTTTGCATTTAACAATGAGTTCAGCTAATTCGCTACCTTGATTGATGTTACATGTAGAATCCTCATTTGGATTTAGTGGTATTGCAAACCTTGAATGAGCAGTTCTCCCACCAGGTAGTAGTAACGAAGCTATACCACTTGAAGCAACGTTGAGTACTATATCTCCTTTTGACCTTAATGCTGCTGACAATGTTCTCCAGACAAATATCTTTCCAGTCCCTCCATAACCGTAAACGAAGAAAATGCCACCTAAATTTGCGTCTATAGCACTGATTATTGTGCTATAAACAACATGTTGTTCTGTTGTTAGATTGGAAATCAATTTTGTATGCTCTTCATGCATTTGTATTCTGTCATATCTCAACTCATCTTGCACCATCCGATTTATTGAACTGGATGCCCACTCAATGTCTGGAAGTGGCATTTGTGCAAAATCACGCAGACTCTTCCCACATCTTGTTAATAGTTTCTCAATCTCAACCAATGCATGGTTCTTTATTTCTTCCTCAGTCATGATCAAATCTATACATTATTAAAAACATAATTAGTTCATGTATTAAGATATTATATTTTAATATCCTATATTCCGTTGCCATTCTTTATTGTTGGAAGGTATTTAGCTACAAATTTGCTACGATTTTTGTCCGTCGCTAAATTTTGAAAATTAAAAAAAAATAATAATAATTTACCCACTAATTATTATCCCATACCTATATTAACCCTATATAATATTGTACTTCAATAACATAATTGCAACATATACTATATTAAGAAATTCGAACTCAATAAAATTAACAAAAATATAGCATTGTCGAGTGTTACATCGTTAGAAACGGTATCAAATATAGTAATACACAAAATCTAATAAGTTGGAAGCACTTATTACAAAACTACTACTCAATGTTAGAACATTCACTTTATATTAAAATCAAACTTATCATGTACTAGTGACAAAAGCACAATGAACTCCATATCAACAATCTGCGATCTCATTAGCTTTCACCCCAAAGATAATGAAGTTTTCCTCTCCAACCTCTTGCATTTTCTCAACATTGGCTCCATCCAAGGTCCTAATTACGATGCAACCATTCACGACAAATTTCATATTGCTGGTTCCACTGGCCTCCATTTCGACAAGTACTGCACACACATAGCAAGAGAAAATAGAGAGGTAAATGCCTCCATCTTCTAGCAATTTATCAGTCTATCAACAAAATTAAAGTTTCTACACAAGAAATAATAGAGAGAAAAGATAATTACAATAGAGTACTATCAACCAAGAATGGGGAATGGGAAATCAATGTAGTGGATAAATACAAGATTTTGAAAAATAATGAGATCAAAACAAGATAGTTTCTGCCCAAATAGTACCCTAAAATAAATAATGGGGAAATCAGAACATCTAAAGTACAAAAAGCACATTCAATAGCAAATATTTAGGCACAATCAGAACAATTATCATATGCAAATAAGGCACAATCAAAACATCTAAAGTACAAAAACCTATCCTATGTCCCAATATGGAATGTAAAAGAACTTGAATATCAAACACTTACCAATGCAGGGATGAAGATGAACAGGGAATATCCATAAAGACAGAAGAGTTGAACAATACCAGCTGGAGCAGAGAAGTACTTGAGAATTACATATAAGTAGAGAGGGACTATCAGTACATATCCATAGAATAAGCCTGCAGACCAAGTCAGGAGATTGATGTCATAGTCCCATTCTTTGTTCTGAAGCTTGTGGGATAGATATGTAACAAACGTGCCAATGGAAGTTGCCACAAATATCAAGGTAGTGCATATCCAGAATGGTCCATACCTGCAAGAGAAAAAAATACAATATTGGGGTGGGCACTATATGCTTTTTAATAAATATCTACTTAAGATTTAAGGCTATTTTGAGCATATGAATTTCATGAAAAGACATTTTCCAAGTGTTTACAACTCTGTCCATATTGAACATAGTGACAGAAGAGCATGAAAATAAAGATTCAATAAACAACAAAAACCTGGTGATGTTTAAATATCAGGTCATCAGTTAATAGATCATTGATTTCTATAAACTGCTTCATGAACACATACTAGTTGGTTCTTTAAATTCTCCTAAAATCTCTAATCTGCATTTCTGTTGATGTGTGTGCATCTTCCATTCTTGCAACATTTAGACCGTCAGCTCTTTCTTTCATGGCTGTTTGAAATTTCCCACAAAAAAAAAAGATTAAGATAATATTCCACCTCGATATACACTACAAATTAAATACGAGTAAATTAATGAATATATATAGGTGCTTGTGTATATAATCTGTTCTAAGTGGCATGTATGCTTGTGTGTAAGTATTGAAGAATGAAGCTGATCACAAGAAGAATGGAAAGGTTTGAGATTCTTAAGGACATTGGCTCTGGGAATTTTGGTGTGGCTAAGCTGGTGAAGGATAAATGGAATGGTGAGCTTTTTGCTGTCAAGTATATTGAGAGAGGCCAAAAGGTCTGTATATATGGTGGACTAATACAGATTACTTTCAGATAAAAGACATATAGAACATTATAAAGACATATCTCAGATCTTTTCATCTATTAGTGTATAAAGGCATAGTGGATGCTACTGAAAAAAAGAGCAAAGGTCTAATACTCCAGTATCAATTGAAGCAACTGAGGGAGCATGGTCAACTATATCAGATGACTTAGTTGTCAAATGTAGTCAGAAATAGCACAAAATACTGAATCTACTCTGAATTAAACAGAGCGTCAAAGCCATGAGCATTTCATTGATATACAACTGCGAATCTTGGATAAAAATTTTTATAACAATCTTTCAATACCATAATACCAATTTATGAATGTGAGTTAGAGGCAGAACTAAACAAACCAAGGATCCAAACATACTGAATAACTTGATTA
>CP025658.1:14488775-14500240 GCA_003576665.1 Ipomoea trifida | reverse complement strand
ATATATATATATATATATATATATATATATATATATAAAAGTGACGTTTTCTCACTCATTTTAGACAAAAAAAAAAATTAGTTTGAAATCAGTCAACGTAAGATTATAATACTTAACAAAATTACATGTATATATATTTGTTTGAGTACTACTGACTCTGTTACACAATTAGCACAAAAAGTCAACAATAGCCTCCGCTGAGGCTTGAACTCACTCGCATAATCCATGTGGGAGTATAAATCGGGACACCAGGTGCCACTAGACCACAAGGTCTTTGGCTTGATTCAACATTTAATTAACCTTAATTGCACAAAAAATAGTGTGTTAAATTTGTATACAAAACTCATAACTACTGATTATATATAAATAAATTTGGTATATAGAATCATTACATATAATTTGCATACATAGCTCATAACTTTAATAAACTTGTATACATTAATTTGCACGGAAAGTCATTACATATAATTCTACAATTTTAATAAGAGCCAATAAAGTTAGAGCTCTAACGGGAAGAAAAAAATGTTGGTAGTAATCATTTACTTAAACGAATGGTTCATATTATTTTGATTTTAGTAATTTTTTTATGATTTTCCTTCTTTACCCTCAATTATATCATTCTCTTTCATTAAATAACCCCATATTCCGTTAGTATAAACTTTAATAACAGAATATTCCGTTAACTTTTAACTCACCCATTAATTTCTATAAGATAGATCTTAGGTTCGAACCACATCCCAATCAAAATTGACATAATTGCTAAACATATATTATGAATATGCTAGAGTATATTATTCATTACCTTCAAATTCATTAAATAATTATATTCATTATATTATTCATTGTCTTATTTTTACACTATCTTATATTAGGGAATGATGAGTCAATAATGAGGGGGTTACGTCATGATACTCCAACCCTTTCTGGTTTAAATGATGTAACCGTTCTCAATTATGGGGATGTTAATGCGGATGCAGTAAGTGATGGGGTAGTAGTAGTGGAGCAGAAGAGGCGTCGGGTGGTGAGTGATGAGGGTGAACGTGGGGAGGATGTTACATGGGCTTGTCCTATGTCTATTGAGGGTCAGCATTTAACAGTGTCTGATGAGGTGGGCTCTGGTTGCCACGCCCACCGGGCCCAATGAGTTGCCTGAGTTGGAACTGTCGGGGGTTGGGTAACTCCCTGGCAGTTCAGGCATTGTTGGGCTTGGTTAATTGTAAAAGGCCTGACATTCTTTTCGTATCTGAAACATTGTGTGATTCTCGAAGGATGGAGTATGTTCGCGTGATGTTGGGTTTTTCGAATTGTTTTGTTGTGGCAGCCGACGGTAGGAGCGGGGGGTTGGCGCTTTTGTGGAGTGGTGGGGTGGGAGTGGAAGTGGTCGGCTACTCAAATCACTATATAGATACTAAAGTTATGTCTGACGAGGCGCAACCTCGATGGCGGTTTACAGGCTTCTACGGGTGCCCTGAGCGTCAACGTAAACGGGAATCATGGGACCTCCTACGGTACCTTTCTACGGTAAACTCTCTTCCTTGGGTCTTAATGGGTGATTGTAATGATCTTTTATGGGAGTGGGAGAAAAATGGGAGGGTGCCTCATCCTGGTTGGTTGTTACGGGGTTTCTTGGAGGCGGTCAGGGAGAGTGGTTTGGAGGATTTTGGGTTTGAGGGGTGCCAATTTACTTGGGAAAGGGGAAGGGGAACACGAAACTGGGTCCAGGAGAAGTTAGATAGGGTGTTAGTTTCGGGTGAGTGGAGAGATATTTTTCAGAATGCTAGGGCATGGTCTTTGGAGGGTGGTACAAGTGATCATCTCCCTATTTATCTTCAACTGAATATGTTGCGGAGAAGGGCTTATAATAGACTCCCTAGATTCGAAAATTCATGGGGATGTAATCCTGTGTGTAGGACTGTGGTTGAGGAGGCGTGGGTGAATGCTACTAGGGGGGATTTAGGTGAGAGGTTATTGAATTGTGGGAAGCACGTTTGCAGGTGGGGTTCTATACAGAACCGAGGGGAGTCGAGGGAGTTGGCGAGGTATAAATCCCGGCTGAGTGTGTTACGCAAGGAGAGAGGGGAGAGGGCGGTTAGGGAGTTTGGGGAAGTGCAAAGGGAGTATTTTCGGTTATTACAGGATCAAAGCGATTGGTGGCGTCAAAGAGCAAAGGAATTGTGGTATGCTCACGGGGATAGCAATTCCCGTTTTTTTCATAATTCTATGAACGAAAGGCGTCGCAGAAATCATATAAAGGGGGTGAGGGATGTAACACCCCAATTTTCACATCTTGGATTTATTACAAAATCCCTAATAATACAATACATTGCGGAAGCATCTAACCAGCAGAAAACTGAGTGTTACCGCCACGCTTAGGTATCTCTCCTATACCCAAACGTTAAGGCTAAACTTACAACCTCAAAGAACCATATCAACATCCAAAAGTGTACATATGGAACTAATCCTTCCAGGGTGTCTATTCTAGGATAGAGTAGTCTTCAACCTCGACTCCCATCCTATTCAGAGCTCATCCGCCACAGGGGCCCACGCTAGACTGCATCTAATAAAGGACACAATGAAGTGTAGTTAGCATGACGGCTAAGTAAGGAAATCCATTGTCACTCAAAAGAAAACAAAGGTTTCGAAAAACATAATTCTCAGAAAACTGTTGCTTTACCCATAAGTTGCAATCTACCTGCAACCAGATTATCAACAAAAAAAAGTATAGCATAGTATATGAGAGACATCGGCATATAATACTTTCATTTCTGAGAATTCCAACATTTAATTCAAAAAGTGAGTTTAACAACACACACTCTTTACTGCTCAGAACCCATGACATTTCATTATGCGATCTAGTTACGGAGTAACTAGATTCTTATAGTTAGTAAAATTTTTACTTAGTTTACCCCTGGATAAGTGTAAGGCATATTTGGAATAATTTCAAGAACCTCGGGCCGCGGCACTCATGCCTCCCGCAGGTCAACATCTCGATAACTTTGGGGCCACGGCTCACAAGCCTCCCGCAAAGTCAAACATTTCAATAACTTCCGAGCCATGGCTCCCGCAGGCCTCCCGTGAAGTAAAACGTTTCAACAACTTTAGGGCCCCAGCTCGCAAGCCTCCCGTAAAGTCGAACATTACAATAACTTTCGGGACACGGCTCCCGCAGGCCTCCCGTAAAGTCAAACATTTCAACAACTTTAGGGCCCCGGCTCCCAAGCCTCCCGTAAAGTCGAACATTACAATAACTTTCGGGCCACGGCTCCCGCAGGCCTCCCGTAAAGTCAAACATCTCAACAACTTTAGGGCCCCGGCTCGCAAGCCTCCCGTAAAGTCGAACATTACAATAACTTTCGGGCCACGGCTCCCGCAGGCCTCCCGTAAAGTCAAACATTTCAATAACTTTGGGGTCACGGCTCTCAAGCCTCTCGCAAAGTCAAACATCTCAATAACTTTCGGGCCACGGCTCCCGCAGGCCTCCCGTAAAGTCAAACATCTCAACAACTTCAGGGCCCCGGCTCGCAAGCCTCCCGTAAAGTCGAACATTACAATAACTTTCGGGCCACGGCTCCCGCAGGCCTCCCGTAAAGTTAACATCTCAACAACCATTATCCAGAATTAAGGTTTTCAAACATTCTTTCTTCCATGGGTTTAATTAGTATATTCATCTGATGACCCAATCGATCATTCTCATCCAAATATATTTCTAAAATACACATATTTGTCAATGACTTTTCGTTATAAAATTTCCAAGTGACAAGAGTCACATGTGTTTCGTAAAAACACAATTTTTCCCCAAGTTAAATGAACATAATTTACAAAATAATATTTGAGCTTTCAAAAATTGACTCGGTTGCCCGTAGGCCTTCCAAACATCATAACACTCGGAAGCAAAAACATCGGGGGAAAGTTCGGTCGAAAACGTGTCCGCGTCGCGCGGACTCGCGGTTGTTCGCAGCAACGGACGCACGGCGGACGCGTGCGTCCGAGCCGCGTCCGCACGTTTGGCATGACGCCGAAATCTGGGCGCCCACGGACGCGCGCGTCCGTGGTCGCGTCCGGCCCTTCGGCCGCGACGCCGAAACGATGGGCGCAGATGGACGCGCGTCCAAGGCCGCATCCATCCGATTCTGCCCACTTCGGGCAGCAAAACGGGGTTGGAACGTCCCGATTTTTCCACTATTTTCACAAGTATAAGCCTATATGGACATAAACACAACATATACATGCATAAATCGACTATGAACATGCATACAAAAATTACCAAAAATCAAAGTGTAGTCTTTTAAGCCAACTTGTAGATCCATAAACTTAACACATAATTTTTCACACAAAATTCCTAGTCACATAATTTACTAGCATTTGATCACCTTCAAGTGTATAAACCAACTTAAGGGATTCCTTACCTCCCAAGTAGATTTCTAAAACCGTAGAAAGATGATGGTCTCCTCCTCCAAACTTTTCACCGAAGATCCTAAACAAAATTACCATAATAACAACATTTTCATGAACCCTTAGCTTAAACTTAAGTTCTAGGAAGGATCCTAGTCATATTAACCGAACAAAACCAAAGTTTTTACCTATTATGGAGCACTTGTGTTGAAGAGAAAGCTAGGGAGTTCTTGGATCACAAGAGGAAAATGACATTTTTTTCTCTTCTTTTTCCTTCTTGATTTTTTGAAAATGAGTGTGGGAGAGAGAGAGGAAGACTTTGAGTGTAACTTACATCTTAGCATGGCTTAGCTTATCCCACACTCTTCCCATTTAATTAATTATTTATTACCATGTGGTAAATAATGGTGCCACTTGTCACAACCCCATGGTGTGCCTTGTAGAATAAGGCTGCTTTGCCAGTTAGGGAGTAAATCAGATAAAAGTTCGGAGGAATATAACTTAATTCGGGAAAATTTTTAATACCAAAATTATTCTAAAAAAATAATCCCGTCATTAACCACAAAAATCGGGAATTCTCCGGTATATCGGGAAATACAGGTACGAAGGTTCGTAATAAATTTCACTCTTACAGTTCGTCTAATTTCCACTGAACTGAGTAGGGAGTTCATGTTTAATCGTATTATGCTTAATAATCCATTTCCTAGGGAAATTCGAACTGTATATACGTCCTTAAAAATTTTGCGGTTCGTGACCGGTACGTAGATCGCAGCTTACTAATAACTAGTCTCAGTTGTAAAAATCCTTCTGAAGTACCGAGAGATCATCTCATAAATATTATAGCTTAAAAAAAATATTTTTCGAACCCTAAACTTATCGGAATATACGGGGGGTTACAGTCTTCCCCCCTTAAAATAGTTTCGTCCCCGAAACTTCCTTCTTGTTATTCATGGATTCAAAGTAGATCATCACTTAATTCTTATTTCCAAAATTATCAGCTTAGGCTCTAATACTTTCTTATTTCCAACATCTCATAGTCTAAGCTTCCCAAGGTTCGAATGGCTCTTGATATCACTTTGGAGCACATAAATTTCCACATAATAAATTTCAACCCCTTAACACAACATTTTTAATCTCATCAATATAAATCACCTTTGATCTATTAGAAGTATATCTTGAGGAAATCATACACATTCAAATATGTATAAAAATGCATACCAAAAATATCTATAAAATTTCCAGGAGATAAGGTCGTTGACTATTTCATAATCAACTATTTCCTCCAGATTCACCATATACAATCTTTATGTCAATATTTCCATATAACATTTTCCTCAATACATATCATAATAATATCTTTATCTTAACTTTTCCATATAACAATTTCCTCAATATATATCATAATATCATCACTACTCAAAATTCCTTTAAACCAAAATTTATTCACCAAAAGGGAGATTTCCAACTCTCAAAATAAATACCAAAGGAATAACTCCAATATCTCAAAATAATTATCAAATAGATAATTCCCATATCTCAAAACATCCAAAGGATAGTTCCATCATCTCAAAATAAACATTCCAAAAGATAATTCCATTATCTCAAAATAAATACCAAAGAGATAATCTTAATCTCTCAAAATAACCACCAAATAGAGAGTACCCAAACCCTCACAATAACCACCAAAGATAATTCTTCGAATAATTGATTAAACTTTTCATATATCCAAAAATAGGTATTATATAAAATATCAAGGGGGAATGGATCCAAATGGAAAGTTTCAACTTCCAAACCAATACCGAACCAACCGGACGAATCCACGAACTGGTGGCCAAAACCAAATCAAAATCAAATCCAAACCAACCGGACGATTCCATGAACCGGTGGCCAAAACCAAATAGAGAGATCTCAACTCTCATCACCATAATCATAATCATAATAATAAAAGTTCGGAGGAATATAACTTAATTCGGGAAAATTTTTAATACCAAAATTATTCTAAAAAAATAATCCCATCATTAACCACAAAAATCAGGAATTCTCCGGTATCTCGGGAAATACAGGTACGAAGGTTCGTAATAAATTTCACTCTTACAGTTCGTCTAATTTCCACTGAACTGAGTAGGAGGTTCACGTTTAATCGTATTATGCTTAATAATCCATTTCCTAGGGAAATTCGAACTGTATATACGTCCTTAAAAATTTTGCAATTCGTGACCGGTACGTAGATCGCAACTTACTAATAACTAGTCTCACTTGTAAAAATTCTTCTGAAGTACCGAGAGATCCTCTCATAAATAGTATAGCTTAAAAAAAATATTTTTCGAACCCTAAACTTATCGGAATATACGGGGGGTTACAGGAATGAGGATGGCAGTTTAGTTACTGATGTGTAGGGGATGGTAGCGGTATTTGTAATTTATTTTACTCATTTTTTTCGGGCATCTGGTGGGGATGGGAGACGGGTGCTGGGTTGTGTTGAGAGCGGGGTGTCGGGAGAGCAAAATGAGGGGCTGCTTCAGCCTGTCACAAGTGAGGAGGTGAGGGGGGCTCTTTTCGCAATGCATCCCGATAAATCCCCGGGTCCTGATGGCTTGTCTCCTGCTTTTTTTCAAATGCATTGGGATATACTGGGAGTTGAGGTAGTGTCTTTCTGTCAATCTTTTTTTCAGAATGGTCAGTTGCCTGTTTCTATGAGTGATACCCATATTGTGTTAATCCCAAAATTAAAGAACCCCGAATTGATGTCTGATTTCCGCCCTATTTCGTTGTGTAACGTGCTTTATCGTATTCTTGCCAAAGTCTTAGCTAATAGATTTCAGTGGGTGCTGGACTCTATTATTTCCCCTTCTCAAAGTGCTTTTATTCCTGGTCGTTCGATTGTTGATAATGTTTTAATTGCCTATGAATCTGCTCACGCTCTAAATCATTATCAGGGGAGTGAGGGGGGGGGGGGGTTTGGTGCTTTAAAGATTGATATGAGTAAGACTTATGACCGGGTTGAGTGGGGTTTTATGGAGAATGTTTTGCTCAAACTGGGGTTTTCCGAGAGATGGGTGAGAATGATGACGGAGTGTGTGTCGTCGGTTAGATACTGGGTTTTGTTTGAAGGGAAGGAATGGGGTCCCATAATTCCTACGAGGGGTTTAAGACAAGGGGATCCTTTGTCACCTTGCCTTTTTATTGTAGTGGCGGAGTGCTTAAGTGCGATGATGAGGGAGCAAGAAGGGGTGGGGCCTTTACATGGGATTCGGGTGGCTCGTAATGCCCCTTCTGTGTCACACCTTTTCTTTGCGGATAACTGCCTTTTTTTCTTTCGTGCGAATAATTTAGAGGCAGGGGTGGTACGGGCTGTTTTATTGGAATATATATGGGGAAGAGAGTGGACAGCAAGTGAACCTACAAAAATCTTCTATTGTTTTTGGGAGAACTGTCACTAGGGAGGATAAAGAGGCTGTTTGTGAGGTGCTAGGTATTCAGGAACAGAGGGGGGGTGGGAAGTATTTAGGGCTCCCGGGTTTGGTAGGGCGGAATAAACGGCAAGTCTTGGGGTTTGTTCGGGATAAGGTAAAGGCTAGGATTTTGTATTGGGGGAACCAATTTCTTTCTCGGGCGGGGAGGGAGGTTCTTTTGAAAACTGTGCTACAGAGTATCCCTAACTATGCAATGAATGTTTTTTTGTTGCCTAAGACTTTATGTGGGGAGATTGAGAGGTTGATGAATTCATTTTGGTAGGGGTGTGAGCGGAGGGGTTGTAAGGGTATTCGGTGGGGTACATGGTTGGATTTGTGTCGACCAAAGAAGTATGGGGGAATGGGTTTCCGATCTGTTAGAGAAATGAATGTGGCTATGCTAGGAAAGCAAGGTTGGAAATTTATCCATAACCCGAACGCCCTGGTTACAAAAGTTTTTAAGGCCTGGTATTTTCCTAAATGTTCTTTTTTGGAAGCGTTATCTGGTTCAAATCCTTCTTTTGTGTGGACGAGTATTAGGGAGACGCAGGGTCTTTTGAAGGAGGGGGTGAGGTGGAGAATTGGGAATGGGGAAGGGGTTAGTGTTTGGGGGATCCTTGGTTAAATGATGAGAAAAATCCTTATATTACAACTCCTGAACCTAGTTACCTAAATAAACCGGTGGTCACATCTCTTTTCCGTGTAGGGTCTGCCCAATGGGACTATGAACTTGTGCATGATATTTTCAATTCTAGGGACGCTCAAGAAATTCTTAGCGTGTCTATTCCTAAGTCCTTGAAAACTGATTGTATTTATTGGGTGGGGGAGAGTCATGGGTTTTATACCGTCAAGAGTGGGTATAGACTTGCAACGCGGTCAAGGGGTAGTGGGGGAGAGCGAGTTTGGGCAGGGGTTTGGGATCTTGATATACCTTCAAAGATAAAGTGTTTTTTTGGGCTATGTGTACGCAACGCTTGCCTACTAAAGATGCATTATTTATTAAACAGGTGGCTTGTGATCCTTTGTGTGTTTTTAGCGAATCTGAACCGGAAACTGCTGTGCATTTATTTGCTAATTGTGGTTATGCGAAGGAGTGTTGGCATGAGGTTGATAAGGATTGGGATTTGGGGTTTGTTACATCCATGTCTGAATGGGTCGAAGAAATGTGGTCTGAGCTTCCAAAGGAGATTATTGAGGCAGTAGTTGTTGTGTGTTGGGCGTTGTAGGAGGGCAGAAACGAGAGGCTATGGAATTCGTATGTTGTGGCTCCCAGAACTTTAGTTCATCGTGCATGGCGTTATGTCCAAAACTGGAGGGATGTTAGCAGGCATGCACACGTGATTCCACATTGTGACACACGGCGTGGTGTTGTGAATTGGCAGCCTCCTCCAGAATCATATCTAAAGGTGAACATTGATGCGGGTTTAGACAATGAAAGGGGAATGATGGGTTTTGGATGGGTGGTGAGGGACGCAGCTGCTATGGTGGTTGGCGTAGGTATGAGGAAGCTCCATGGGGTGTACTCGGTGAGGGAGGCGGAGGCGATGGGAGCCAGGGAGGCGTTGAGTTGGATAAAGGGGAAAGGGTGGACTCGTGTGGTAGTTGAAACAGATGCTCAGCTAGTCACAAATGCGGTCCGCGGTGGTTGCAATATTACACCCTTCGGCGCAATCATTGATGATATTCGTACCGCTTTAGCCGATTCTGAGGAAGTCATTTTTAAATTTGTTAAACGTCATGCAAATGAGACGGCCCATGTGCTTGCGCATAAAGCTTTATGTCTTTTGGGGTTTGATCTTGTTGAGTTTTTTTATTGTATACCTCGTTGTATTTCGAACACTATTATTATGCGTTAATGAAGTTTGTTATGGTTTTTCAAAAAAAATAAATAATTTAAGATTGGTAGGAAATTTTTAAATTATTATATTTTATAACAATTATATGTGAATGCTAAACTTTTGTGTCTTATAATAATTATTATATATAATTAGGCAAAAATTTGTGTAAAATTGTCTCACGAATCTTTGTCCGTGAGATGGATCAGGTCGTAGACAACTGAGTGTATAATTAATTAGTATCACAATTTCACTTACAAGTATTACAATATTTATCATTAATAACAATCAATTTTACTCTAAATAGTATTACAATATCAAGTATTAGAATATCCGTCGAACTAGCATAAATAACCATATAAACTGAGAGGCTAGCATGCTTAGAAACCAAAAGAACATGTTGGTCATTAGATTGTTTTTTATTGGTTAAATTAGATTCCTATGGGAAGTTGCCGTCTAGAATTTAGTTAAAGAATTCTTTATTTGATCGAATAAAAATGACAATGGAGAACAAATGAATAAGAAAAGAGCAAAATATTTAATTTTACATTATTGTCCTCATATTTAACACCTAACTAATTCAGATTTAAAAGAAGGATCAAAATTGGAACAAAATTATTAGAAAAAGGGACCAATTTTGATCAAATTAAAAGTTAAAGATAAAAATTGGTAAAAGTTAATAGTCAAACGACCATTTCTAGAATTAATTCTCTTTTTTTTTTCTTTTTTTTCTTATCAAATGGGAGGGGAAGATCCCGAGGCCGGGAACGCAAAACTAATTGTTATTCATCACTCTACGAGTACTGGTAGTTCTTACCAAGTCATTGAGAAACACATCATCCATTTCTGGAATTAACTCTTTAAATTGCATCCTTAATCTTTAGGCAAATAACAAATGATCCTTGAATTCTAATAAATTATTCAGGCTACATGATTTTTGATTTTTTAATTATTTATTTCACTTTAGTGTGTGTATTCATATGAGAACACCTTCCCACATGAGAACATGAGAACACATCCTGATCGCCCATAAAGATATTTTAATGATTCATATTTGTTTTTCTTATTTTTGGTATCACTGTTTTCATAGTTAATTTACATGGGTGAAATTGTAATTGATTGTGCATTTAAAATTGTATTAATTTTTAATGCTTATCTTTTTGCTTAATTTTAGGACTTTTAATTATGATATAATTGCAAATCTTGAAAAAAAATGATTAGAAGAATGTAAGAGGAGGATTCAAAGCCCAAAATATCTTCGGAAGCTCTATTTTTCAAATGATTCCTAAACTAGTTCGTAGCTCCACCATCCATCGCGTCGCCGCCAATTCTCTCTGTCGTCACATTGACTCTAACAAATGCAATTCATGTCACCTTTTCTTCTTCTTTTTCTAATTGTTGATGAAGTTAACTACCAATTCATGAAAGACGACAACTTTGCACCTTGGGAAGAACGCAAAAGGAGGATTCGAAGCCCGAAATATCATTAGAATCTCTATTTCTTTAAGCGATTCCCAAACCGGTTTGGATGTGTTTATACGGGTGGCGTTCATTGGCTAATGTCGGGAGGTGAAGAGGTGACAAGCAAAACGACGGCTTGATTTCAATGTGTTTAACCTCATGATGATTCCCGACCAGCTTTGTCTGAGCATGTTGTGATTAAGTCTCGCAAGCAAGAAGAAATTTGTTTGGTGTGTTGTGTGCGTTTGTTTGGTGTGTTGCATGCATTGTACATTTTCTATTTTTTATGGAGTCATTAACGATCGGTAAGCTTCTTTTTTTTTCG
>CP025658.1:14373949-14424380 GCA_003576665.1 Ipomoea trifida | reverse complement strand
TAGCGAATGATACCAGATTAGGTTTTGTATATTGAATGTCTCAATCTGAATAAGATTACAAGAGAGAATATATACTATCTACAGAGTTTGAATAGAAGTAGAACTAGTCTAGAATAGGAGTCCTAACATTTTTTTTAAAAAAAAATTATAAAATAATATTTATAAGTTTCACGCAATTGTAATCAATTGTGTCATAATCAATAATTGTCTAAATAATCAACCTTTGACAATAATGCGACACAGAAAAGTATATATTTGTACGTGAACAGCGAAATTGACTATTAGCAAAAGGTTGCTTAGTTGCTAAAAAAGAAGCCTTGGAGGTTAGCGGGAATATATGCCTTTCGTGTGGTCTGTTTGCTCCTAGAAGGTTTATAACTTTTATACGATTACGAAAATACTTTTTTTTTTTTTTCACCTGAATTTTCACTCTAATTTTTTCTTTGACTTTAAGTCATTGAATGATCATGAATTAGTTGATCCATTGATAATTAAAAAATGAATTTAGTTAATAATAAAATATTGAAAAGTTCAATAAGATGATGTTACATCATGAGAAGAAATTTATAAGAAAAATATAAGATGAATAGATAACATTGCTCATATGATTATTATGAGCAACGGTAGTCGTGTATCCACTAATTACCAGTGGGACTGAGTTGCGCACGCTTGGGGGTGATGCAGAGCCGGTAGTAGCTATACCCTTGCCCTTCTCAGTAAACATGCAGGATAATCCTTGTGCTCGAAGGAAGGCCTTGCGGTCGGCCATAGTGGTAGAGACATGTGGTTGATCGTCCTCGGAGGATAGTTCGATAACATCAGCAGCGGTTGCCACTATAGTGCAACGGGAAGAATGATGGGCGATCAACTCGTCTACCTTAGCCTTGTCTACTTGTTCTGAATCACTAGAGGATTCCTTGGTATCGTTGTTCCCTGAAAAAAGGAAGAAAGCATTGTGAAAAATATGGGCGATGCGCAAGCAGTCAGGAGGTAGAAAGGAGCAAACCTGTGTTAGTTGCCCCTTGAGGCAGTAACTTAGCGCTTTGCATGGCGCTCAGCCGGGACCAGCAACGAACAGAGAGGAGCTCCCCCTTGATCAAGACCCTGATCAGCTGCTCGAGATCAACCGGGCAAGGCGACCTTTTGTCAAGGCAATAGCGTGACGCTACCCAAGCAAGAGGGAAATCGAAAGTCGGGTGCACGACAGTTGGTCAGACAAAGAAATACTCCTCCTTTCAACCATTATGGGAGGACTCCAGCTTGTCCAAAAACATACGGTCGTTCCAAACACGAATTTGAACATACCCGGGCGCAATTGAACAGTGAAGAACGGTGAGGAAACCAACAATCAGGCGGTAAGAGTTGGGCACCAGTTGGTCAGGCACCAACCCGTAGTAATTTAGAAGAGTGGTAAGAAAGGGGAAGAGTGGCACTCGAAAGCCGCAGCGGACAGATTGGTAATGAATACCAACGAAACCACCTGTCGATGGTTTCGTAATCAGTCGCAGACCAGCTTCTTGGGTCTCCGCCGTAGGACCGAGCAAGCGACGGGTGTGGTTGTAGTCGATGGTGGAAAGGGAAGAACGGCGGACGACCAGCCACTCCAAGTTCTTGAAGAAGCCCGAATCTCTATCGATTACTCGAGCGACGAAGGTGGCTTTGTGGTAAACACTGGCCTAGAATAGGAGGAAGCCGCCGAAAAAATGGTATCGCCTTGGCGACGGTTAGACGAAGAGGGGGAAAGAATGGTGAAGGACGACATTGTAAAGGGAACTAAAAGAAGCTTGAAGAAAGGGAAAGGAGAAAATAAACAAATCTTTAAGAAGAGAAGGCGACGGGTGGATGTACAGTGAAAGGGGATAGCCGAAGAAGAAGGGAGATAGCCGGAAAAAATGAGAGTGAAAGCGTCAAGGGAAGAAGAAATTGAAAGGAAAAAAGGGGGGAAATAGAGATGACCTGGCATTCGGATGACGACACGTGGAAGGGATTAGACGACTGGGGAGTCGGTTGTAACAGCTGGCAGACAAGACGGTTATTCTTCAAAAAGGTAACCAGCGGAAATTGAGGAGATGCAATGATTACGTCGCATTGATAGCGACCGTTGTAGAGCCAATCAGGAAAAGTGAGTCCAGTCGGGAGGACCTTGACCGGTCGGGAAGGGTGAAACCATTGAAAGGCGAACCGATTGAGAAGTGATATTGTGTTCAGCTACATGCAAGATTGATAAGGTATCGACTGCCTGCTCGTGAGCAGTATGCACTGAAAGGTTTATCTAGGAAATTACTTTCCCGAGTCGTTACCTCTCAAGAGCTTGAGAAAGTGAGGGACTAGTGATGGATACCCCCAGCTGGGGTACCCGACCTAAAGGAACCCAGTATCTAGAGCCTGTTGACTGACCAATCATTCACGATTGGAGGCTCGGGTCGAATGACTCGAGTGGCCCAGTCTACACAAGCAGTCGGGAAGCAGAAACCGACCGAGTGCACCCTAACTTAATGGCATGACCACTTTCGGTCGAATGACTCGGTCATGCCACAATAATACTAGTACCAAAAGTGAATGTTTTGATAAAAAGGGACTAAAAGTGGATTGTCACCTATAATTTTAGGACCAAAAATGAAATTAACTCTTTTTAAAGTCGACTACCAAAATTAACAAAACCCCAATAATCACATGACCAAAATGTAATTTTCTCTACATTAAAATATTAAATTCTCAATTTGATTCAATTAAGTCTATAACTTGTTAAATTGATTAAAACTAGTATTTTCGCCCGTGCGTTGCACGAGATGGATTTGTTATAATATTTTAAGAATATTTGGATCGATATACAATTATATAAATTATATCATCGGATATTATATAGCGCAATTGATGAAATTAGTTGAATCGATTAAGTTTTCTGATGTTTTCCTTGCTTGAATTAGAATAAATAATTGACCAATTACCCGTGCGATGTACGAATAAATTTTTTTATAATACATTTTAAAAATATCAATATGTAATATGACTTATGTAATTATATTATTACTAAAATAAATATGGGAAAAAAGAGAAATAATCTATTTATAATTATTATAAAAATAAATTTAACGACCGATGTTTAGCTTAATTACCATAATAATTATTAGGCAAGTACACTAATATATGTGCAATTATACTTTTATATCTTATTTATTCATTTTCATCATATCGCATTTAATTTTTTCTTCCTCCCTCTGTATTCGAATAAATTAATTTTAATTATTATAAAAAATCTAACAACCCATGTTTAATTAATTTTTTTAAAGTTTAAATAATTTAAAATTTTTAAAAGGAAAGTGTAATTAATTTTTTAAAAGTTTTTAAATAATTTTCAATCAATTAGTAATATCCTTTAACTTTTCTAATTTGTCTAGTTTTCGTCTCCTTTTCTATTAGGATCTTTTTATATTTTCACAAAGGATGATTTTATTTTCATTAATAGTAATATAGATATATAAGTACAAATAAGTATTTGAATTATAATTATTGGTGTAAATAATAATAAATTATTTTTTATTATAAAATTACACAAAAAAAATTTCCATTATTCTCACAATTATAATGGTTTAATTATTCTCAAAATTTGGTAAATAAAATTTTGTTACCAATTAAACTTTATTAATTTTTTATCAATTAATTAATAATATTAGTTGTGATGGAAAGTTGAAGGAGGGATTTTATAAGTTTTATTAATAGTGTTGATACGTGAATATAAAATCAATATTACCAATTAATAGATATTAGTTAATTTCCATTTTACATTTTCTTACCAAATAAGTTTTATTAATTATTTGACCAATAAAATATTTAATTAATTGACCTCAAAAGTTTGTGCAGAAAAATGAAATAGAAGAATTTTACTTTTATATATAGTATAGATTATATAAAGCTTACCAAATAAAGTCATTACATGTATACATCAATCAATAATAATTTTATTCGGTAAACTTTATATATATATATATATATATACCGAATATAGTAATATTTTTTTTGAATACTATAATATACATCATATAGTAATTTGATTGTTGATTTTTTTTTTTAATATTATCATGAGAGAAATCAAATTGCGTACATTAACATAATATAGTAATATTTTTTTTAATACTATAATATGCATCATATAGTAATTTGGTTGTTGGAATTTTTTTTTTTGAATATCATCATGAGAAGAATTTAATTACATACATTAACATAATATAGTAATTTTTTTAATACAATAATATACATCATATAATAATTTGATTGTTATAATTCTTTCTTTTAATATTATCATGAGAGGAATTTAATAATATAGTAATATTTTTAATGGGTTATTGTTCTTATAGTACCAAATAGATCATATATATACATCATATAATAATTTATTAATATTATATATATATATATATATATATATATATATATATATATTAAAAATATGGAAGATTAATATATTCATATAGAAATAGAATTGATTAAAATATTACATTAATTTCCGTGTATAATAAGGAATGGAATCATATTCTGAATATTTTGTTAATTTAGCCATAAATAAGGAATGATAAGGAAGGCTATAATATTTGATAAGGAATTATTATATAATATTATGTTGACCGATTTCAAAATTTTTGGACTAAAATAAGCGGGAAAACTAGCACTTCTGTTTTAATATATATATAGATATAGATATAGATATAGATTAGGTCCATTAGCCATTAAACTCTAGGTGATAGGCGGTAATACGCACTGATGTGCATTTTTTTTTCTACAAGTTTTAAAAAATAAATTAAAAATAGAATTACCAACTTCTCTATTGTAACAGAGAAGTAGACCATTTTTACGTCCAGTGGACGAAGAAGCCAACCTAGCTTCTGGCTTTGTTTGACAATCAGCGGTTAGCGGATTGTATTAGCGGGTTTGACTAGCGGATTGATTATAAAAATATATTTGGTAAAGTTAGATGTTTAAGTTAGCAGTTAACATGTAAAATGATCTAAAGAGTATACATGTATTTCACAAATAATAATAATAATAATAATAATAATAATAATAATAATAATAATAATAATAATAATAATAATAGCAGTAGCAACGTTTGAGACTTCAGCCTTTACCAAACATGGGCTTTGACGTTTAGACCATGGTAAAAACGCCAAAGTCAACAAATTTGCCAAAATATTGACGGATCCGCCAATAACCAAGTATGCCCTCTATGTTTAACTTTTTAAAGTAAATTTTAAAATTAAATTATTGGATAAATAGTGTCATGTTAGCGTTTTTACATGTTACCTTTAGGTAATTTACTAATTGTTTTAGTCGCATCAAATTGAAAAATTGATGTGTTTAATTGGAACTTTTTAAAGTTCAAGAGTTTAATTGTTTTTTTCCTTGTATAAAGTCCATGTGCCTATATGATTGTTTTTCCAAAAAAGAAAAAAAAAAAAAAAGAGAAAAGAATGTTACACTACAATTATCCTAAGAATGCATTTTATTCTTACTTAAATCAAACATTATTCGTTATAGAATATTTAATTTTCTATGCTAAAACTATATTGTTTAAATTAGAATATGTAATTTATTACAAGTTGATCTACTATCCCTAGGGGTGTGCAAATTCCGGTAAATTTTTGGTTAATCGACCGAACCGACAAAGTTCAGTTAACTATTTTTAACCGAACTTTTTTGGTTCAGTTAATGGTTAAAGGTTTTTTAAAATTTTGGTTAACGGTTAATTTGGTTCAAAACTTCGTTTATTATTATATGGATTTATTGTTTTTTATATTTTCTTATGGATATATTATTATATGTATTATTTTAATTGAATTTATTATTATAGGTATTATTTTAGGATTTAAAATTTAAGCTTAAAAAAATTCGGTTAATCGGTTAACCTACCGATTAACTGAAAATAAAAAACTCCGATTCAGTTAATTCGGTAATATAAAGTTCAATTCGCTTAACGGTTAAAATTTTAAAAATTTCAGTTAAAACTGTTCAATTAACTAAAATGTTAATCGATTGCACACCCTAACTATCCCACATAAATAAAGTATAACTTTGATATTTACATATCACAAATTCAATTAGTATTCACTACACACATCCTTTAATCGTGGTTACAAATTTCTCGTCATTAAAAAATAAAAGTCTACTTATTGACGGGGGTCCGAAATTTCTTATTTGGAAAAACAGGGGAAAATTCGGGCAGTATAAGAACGTGGGCGTGGGGCCGTGGGGTATAGAATAACGATCTTTTTCATTGACTAGGATGATCCTATATAACGGGAACTTTCACACCTCTTCTTCTTCAGCTCTTAACAACCCATTCAGGTCACGCTAAGACAGTTTTCAAAGCTCCCGTTTCCAGTGAAAATGGCGGTGAAGGGACTGTGCGGATCTGTGGATGAGTTCCTGACGCAGTGTGAGCTTTCCGGCGACGCCGCCTACGCTGCACTCCGATCACTGTTGGAGCGCCTCGAAGATCCGAATACACGAAAGGAGGCTCGGATCTTCCTCACTCTTCTCCAGAAACGTTTTGACTCCAAGGAGGCCTCCGACCAATGCCTCAAATCCTACCATTTCCAAATTCAAGACGTCTTTCTCGAGCAGCATGAAGGTCTTTCCCCTCCTCCTCTCTCTCTCTCTCTCTCACTGGATCTTCTTCCGTTTCTCAATCTAGCCTTATATCGGTGTATAATCTTTAATGATTTGTTTTTTCACAATTACACATACGAATGCGTATACATGCGATGGTTCAATAGTTTGCCTCCTTGGATTCTTGAGTGGTTTTGAGCTTTGCCTGTTGACTGTGCTAGTTTCTATTGGGAGATTAACGCTGTTGATTGCTTCTTGAAGGCTTCCAGAAGAGGAAGAAATTGACAATGTTGGTGATACCTAGTATTTTTTTTCCGGAGGACTGGTCCTTTACCTTTTATGAAGGACTGAACAGGCACCCTGACTCAATCTTCGAGGACAAAACAGTTGCAGAGCTCGGGTGTGGAAATGGATGGATATCCATCGCGATTGCAGAGAAATGGTCACCTCTGAAGGTGTGTGTTTTGATTTTTGAAAATGTTGATCTTGCAGTACCTGTTTTATTGGTATGACTGAATTCCTAATACAATGACAGGTCTATGGGCTTGATATAAATCCAAGAGCAATAAAAATATCCTGGATAAATCTCTACTTTAATGCTTTGGATGACAATGGTGAACCAATCTATGATACGGCAAAGAAGACATTACTTGATAGGGTAGAATTTCATGAATCTGATCTTCTCAGTTACTGCAGAGATAATCACATAGAACTTGAACGAATTGTCGGATGCATACCACAGGTATTGACTGTTTAAATTGATACTTCCTAGAGGATATTCTTGACTGAGTTTTAGTTTTCTTTTTTTGTTTTCTAGTTATTTAGAAGCCATTTAATGCTTGGTCCCCATATACCTGATGTATTCATTGTTTTCTAAACACAGATTCTCAACCCAAATCCTGATGCAATGTCAAAGATGATCACAGAAAATGCTAGTGAAGAATTTCTGCACTCTCTAAGCAACTACTGTGCACTGCAGGTGGGGACACAAAAAGACTGCTACATTGTTGCTTGCTTATTGTTTGATTTATTATTCAGGCATTATTGTGAAGTATTCAGGTTGATCGTTTAGTGGTATCAGGTGTAACTTATCTATGTGTTTAATTTGCATTTTTTTTTTTTTGCACGTGTGAGAGAGATAGAGAATAAGATGATAGAGAGTTTATGTGGAGTATAACACTAATTATGTTTGCTATCCTACAACATCCTCCTCACCTTCGCCCTTTTGTTCATAATGATTTATTTGGTCACTGCAATGCTGAATCAGATAGAATTCGCTTTGAACTATATAATGCATCTTAGAGAATTAGTTAAGGAACTCAATATAGGGAGCCACTGATTGTACTTAACAACTTATTAGCCCGGTATTTTTCTTTCACTTTCAATTTTTTGTTCATTAAAAATAGTCTTTGTTCCTCAGAGGCAAAGGAACTCTTTTCTGCTAGCTTATCTAGTGAAGAATCTGAAATAGACTGTAACTCTGTTACAACACTTTCCCGTGTTTGCTAAAGAAACTTGACTATGATTTTCCTGAGGAACAAATGGTAACTATTGTTTCAAACTTCAAAGATCTCTGTCACTGTTAGCATGTTACATATTTAAGACCTACTAATGCTTGTTTTCTGCTATGTACTATTCCATAGTAATGCACAGGAAAACAAAAAACAAAAAGCTACATTTCTTGTGCCACATTTGTGATAAATACCTACTTTAAGAAGAATTATGTTTTCTGTGTGATTTTCACTTCACATTAACACTCAATTCATAAATTTAAGCCCATGTCTAAGGAGAAAGTTACTAGTTACTACATGAGGATGCTACTTAAATTTTCATTATATGTAGGGCTTTGTTGAAGACCAGTTTGGCTTGGGACTCATTGCAAGAGCTGTTGAAGAAGGAATTTCTGTCATAAAACCAATGGGTATTATGATATTTAATATGGGAGGCCGTCCTGGGCAAGGTGTTTGCAAACGCTTATTTGAGCGCCGTGGTCTACGTGTTACAAAGCTTTGGCAGACTAAAGTTCTTCAGGTACATGAGTTCTATCTTAGTGAATATGATACACTTACAAAAGATGCACTCTTTTGATTTGCTGTATTGCAGGCTGCTGACACAGACATTTCAGCTTTAGTGGAGATTGAAAAGAATAGCCCGCACCGTTTTGAGTTTTTCATGGGACTTGTTGGAGATCAGCCAATATGTGCCCGAACAGCATGGGCCTATGGCAAATCTAGTGGTCGTATTTCTCATGCTTTGTCTGTGTATAGCTGTCAACTCCGTCAGCCAAATCAGGTACTAAGTAACCCATCCAAATTTGTAATCTGTAAATGTCAATTAACCTTGATTGACTATACAACCTTTATCTTGATGAAAATGAAAGTGATACTGATCCAGCCATATTGACAGGTCAAAAAGATATTCGAGTTTGTCAAGAATGGGTTCCATGATATTAGCAATTCCTTAGATTTGTCATTTGAAGATGATGCTGTTGCAGATGAGAAGATACCATTCCTAGCTTATCTTGCCAGCGTTCTGAAGGAGAATGCATTTTTCCCATATGAGCTACCTGCGGGAAGCAAGCGATTCCGTAATCTCATTGCAGGCTTTATGAAGACATACCATCACATCCCATTAACTGCTGATGTAAGAAATTTAATCTATATTTTATTTGCCATATTTTACGAGTGAATTTTGTATTCCCTTTTATAGTACATAGTCTAGTAATCCAAAACTCTAAATGGCACTCCCTGCTGATTACCCTTATTTATTTGCTTTTTGTCAAATGCTAAGAGGTTAGATCTGTCAGCCATTCATTTTGCATGTAAATTGGGAAATCATTTTTGGGTCTAGAAGTCAGTTTCCAGCTTTGCAACATAAAAAGAAGTTGAAGTCCTCATTTCCTGCCTATTCTCCAATCTCCATAGGTGCTATCAACCTTTATTCTTTCTCTTGCTTGTTAAACCAGTCACTTATGACTGGAAGTTTCCCACTCGATCATATTTTTCCTGTATAAACCATCAATCCACATACCCTCTAAATCAGCCTTTCAGATATTGTTTCTGGTGCTGTCCAGATTTGTGTCAATACTGGGTCCTAACTAAGCATAACTTGTTTTTGCAACAGTAAGCCCATTCTTAACATGTACTTCTTTTTTGCCAGAATGTTGTTGTGTTTCCTTCAAGGGCTGTGGCAATTGAGAATGTTCTTCGATTGTTCTTGCCATGTCTTGCTATTGTTGATGAACAGTTGTCGCGACACCTACCCAGGGAATGGTTAACATCGCTGAACCTCGAGGTATAATAGACACAATTTGCAGTTTGATGAATGCATTTTGTACTTTTGTTTTACCAGTAAATTGAATTATTGAAATGTGTATATTTTGCTTCTTAAGTTCTAAGACTATACTTGAGAGGGATACTGAATGATGGATTATATTCATGTTGAATGGATGTTGAAATCTTTTGTGATTTATGCAATGATATATTCAATGGGATTTCCTTTTCTACAAAAAAAAATAAAAATTCAATGATATTTCTTGCAATATGGTTTAATTGCAGAAGAAAGAAACTGCTGGTTCTTCAGACAATATAATAACTGTCATTGAAGCTCCACGCCAATCAGATTCTATGGTTGAACTGATAAAGAAATTGAAGCCACAATTGGTAGTTACTGGGGTAACCCATTTTGAATCAGTTACTAGCTCTGCTTTTGAGCTCCTTTTGGAAACTACAAGAGAAATTGGGTGTCGTCTATTTTTAGACATATCTGACCAGTTTGAGCTATCTAGCCTGCCCAATCCTAATGGTGTCCTGAAATATCTTGCTGGAACTCCTCTTCCCCCGCATGCAGCAATTGTTTGTGGCTTATTAAAAAATAAGGTATCTTTCTTTTCTTCTTTTGTTTTTCCTTTTTTTTTTTTTTTTGGTTTTTTGTCAAGAGATTACTTAGGATACTCATGCTATATTGTAAAATGTTTTCATTGAATCACTTATCTGTGTCCTATCTCACATATCTCTTTTGGTTCAGGTTTATTCGGATCTTGAAGTAGCTTTTGTGATATCAGAAGAAGAAAAAATGTATAAAGCTTTGTCAAAGGTTGTGGAACTATTACAAGGGAGTACTTCCTTAATTAGCCAATACTATTATGGTTGTCTTTTCCATGAACTTCTAGCCTTTCAGCTTGCTGATCGACATCCACCTTTAGAGGTTAGTAACCCTTACGATTTTCTCTATTGCTAATTGTCATCTTTGCAATAGCACACAAGTGGTTTCTGTTATATGCTCACGTCACGGGCAATAAAACATAAGGACAAAAGAACAAAGAATAGTAGTTGGGTGGGTTTGGTTGACCCTTAACAAATAGTGGCCAAAAGCTCCAAATTTGGGAGTCTAATAAAGCCTCAGAGTTGAATTCATCCTTCTTAATTAAAAGCATCTTTGTGTTATATTTAGTAACATATCAGTTGCTACTAATGGAGGCTAGAAGCTAAAAGATTAAAGATGACTCGTTTTAGTGTTTGAAAATAGGCATAAGTAGTGTCTCAATTTCTCACTCTGGATCTTTGCTTTCTTCAGAGACAAGCTGAAAAGGCAAAAGCGTGTGACATGATTGGCTTTCCTAGTTCTGTTGTCTCGGTCCTTGATCATGCTGAGTTTGCTGTTACTGAAGCTGACAGTTCTAACCTGATTCACATGGATGTTGATCAGAGCTTTTTGCCCATAGCAACTCCTGTGAAGGCTGCTATCTTTGAGAGTTTTGTGAGACAAAATGTTACTGAGTCAGAAATTGATATGAGAAGCAACATTAGGCATTTTCTTAAGACTAGTTACGGTTTTCCAACAGATGGCACTACAGAATTTGTATATGCAGATAGCACTCTGGCCCTTTTCAATAAGCTGGTACTTTGTTGTATCCAGGAAGGTGGTACTCTATGCTTCCCAACTGGCTCAAATGGGAATTATGTATCTGCTGCAAAATTTTTGAAAGCAAATGTTGTACATGTACCCACCAATTCTGAACAAGGATTTAAGTTGACAGAGAAGTTACTTGGTGCTGTATTGGAGAAGGTCAACAAACCCTGGATCTATATTTCAGGACCCACTGTAAGCCCCACTGGCCAACTGTACAGCAATGACGAGATAAAAGCAATATTATCCTTGTGTGCAAAATTTGGAGCAAGGGTTGTAATTGATACTTCATCCTCTGGTGTGGAATTCAACTCCAAAGGCTGGGGTGGCTGGGATCTGGAAGACACATTGACAAAATTGAAGACTACAAATTCATCATTTTGTGTTTCCCTGCTTGGGGGATTGTTTTTGAAGATGCTTACTGGAGGACTTGGATTTGGATTTCTGCTTCTAAACCAGCCAGATTTAGTTGATTTTCATTGCTTTTCTGGTTTAAACAAACCTCACAGCACAATCAAATACACAGTGAAGAAATTGATGGATCTTAGAGAACAGAAAACGGGAGGGCTTCTCGATGTGGTAGCAGGGCGGGAAAAGATTCTGTCTGGTAAATATGAGCACTTGAAGGAGGTATGTTCATGCCTTAATCTGAATGCTTTGGTTCACAATTTGATGGTCAGTTAACTTAAAAATATTCCAATCTTAATTATCACTGCATAACCCTGTTCTGAACCAACTTATGCTCATTAAAATGGGCTTATTCAACAAATTGTAGGACGAAGATTAATTTACAGAAAACAATTATAGCTACTATGTTCACCTGTTTTGTGTGTGTGATATGACTGACTTTGAGAATCATGTTGTGGAATGAATCTATAGTTAATTATAAAATCAATGTGGTTATGAGCTATGGTGTACTTTGTGTGCAACAGACCCTTGAAAAATGTGGTTGGGATGTACTTGGAGCCTGCTCTGGTGTTTCAGTGGTGGCAAAGCCGACTGCATATCTCGGCAAGACTATCAAAATCAATAAAGATTCAAAATCCTGGGAAGCAAAGATTGATGACTCAAATATCAGGGAAGCCATGCTTAGGAGCACTGGCTTATGCATCAATAGTTCTTCATGGACTGGACTTCCAGGTTATTGTCGCTTTGTGTTTGGCTTGGAAGATAGCGAGTTTGAACGAGCCTTGGCCTGCATTGTTAGATTCAAAGAATTGGTTGGTAATTGAAATGTTGATACAGGTCAGTCTGAATTTTTATTTTTTCACAACTTGGGTGTTGTGGAATGAACTCATTTATGTGAACACCAATATAATTCCTCCTGTATCAAATCACTTTTGGGGTTTTCTGATAATGCACACTACTTTTTTTGTATCATAGATATAATTATATATGCTGATGGTTTACTTTAAATTTGCACAAAATTTGCGCTTCAAGGACAATTTGAATGTGCATATATTACAGTATTACACCAGTAAATTTTTAGCTTGAACTGAATTGGTGTAAATTTCTATTTCTCCTTTCATACTGAGACATGATTTGTAAGAACCAATTTTAATGCGTAAAAGTACATGCGTCAAACTTATATTAAACGTGTATTACACATATTCTCAGAGCTTCATATGCACACATATACTGCACTTGATGACTTGAGTATCTATAAAATGATTACCATACACATACTGCACTACAAGCTTCAGTCATACTCATCATTACACCTTTGTCTACCACATTCCAATTTTTAAATGCAACCAAGTCTCATACCCTGTTTTAATTTCATACTCATGTGCCTACCACCTCCGACAAAAAAAGATTTCTAATATGGTGGGTATCAATCTTGATATGTAATACAAAGAGTTAATTCCACTTTTGGTCCTAGGCTTATTAGGCGTTTGCCAGGTTTAGTCCTCCATAATAAAAATGGTCAGATTCTAGCCACGCTTTTTGATCGTTAGACACTTTTGGTCCTCCGTGACTTGTGTCGTCATTGGACCGTGAAGTAGAAGGACTTTTTGGTCTTTTTATGTTATCTTCTTCTAATTCTTTTATACAGAGATGAACAGAGTTTGAAGGCTCAATTTCTCCATTTCGGGTTTCTGAGATTGAAATTAATTTGTTTTATCTCTTTCAATTGCTCTTTGATAAATGCAACTGCATAGATCGGCTGATTCTTTTGTTTATCACTACTTTGCTTGTATGGGGGTCAGTATTTCGATTCTCTCTATTTTTTTTATGCGTTTGGGCTTCTTTAGAATTTAAATTCTTTAAAACTTACACAGCACTCCTTGATGTTCTTGTTTAACACACAAAGAAAAATCAAATCTTTGAATGGAAGAGAGAGAAGCACAATAGAATTAGCTAGAGTGTTTATTAATTTAAGTCTGTAGTAAAAATTTTGGGAATCTTTCAAGTGATTTATTGCACAGTGAAATGATTTAAGGCTTCAATTTTTAGTTTGCTTTTCGATGGTGGGTTTTGGAATCTTGGTATTTTGCTTCCACGCAAAGCAAGAAATAATGGTGCACAAAACTGATATGAGATGTTGTGGTTCTTGATTTCTTTATTATCATGGTTAGCTTGTTTAAGTGTGAGAGTTTTGCTTGCTTGAAGCCAATATTCTATATGTAATTGTGTCATTTAGCTTTAGCATCCTGCGCCTGAGGGCTTTGCTTCTCTATATATGAACAATCACGGTTGTTGCTTATTCGTTTGGATGGAGAAATGTTTTGAAAGGAAGCCTCTTTGTTCAGTTTTTAGATGTTCGAGGGAGAATCTTCGTGCCCGGTTTGTTTTGATGATGAGAAACCTCAAGGAAAGTTGCAGAAACCGTGGATTTGAGGCCTTCAAACTCTGTTCATCTCTGTTCTTGTTGTAGCTGAAAAAAACCCACTAAAATAATGGAGGAATAAAAGAATTAGAAGAAAACAACATAAAAAGACCAAAAAGCCCTTCTAATTCACGGTTTACAGACGGCACAAGTCACGGAGGATTAAAAGTGTCCAACAAGTAAAAAGCGTGGCTAGAATCTGACCATTTTTATTATGGAGGACTAAACCTGGCAAACACCTAATAAGTCTAGGACCAAAAGTGGAATTAACTCTAATACAAACTATTAAATCTCAGAGTATTATAAAGTGTTGAACCATGAGAAATAATAATTAAATTAAAATGGACTTTGAACGCTAGTTAATCCCAACTCTTATGAATCCGGTTTGTCAATATCGCCACGAATGCAATTTAAATATTGTTTTAAGTCTAACCAAAAGCAATAGAAAGTAATGACAACAAACAATGGGAGAAAAGGGATATGATTTTGGCAAACACAACTTGTGTCGGTGCCTTAGTAATGAATGATGATTTAATCCAATGAATTGTGAAAAATTATACAAGATATTTGAAGTTACTTTCGTCATTTCGTGATCAATTGATCATTTACTAATGTTATATTATGTGAAAGAATAAAAGGGATTCATGTAGTGACAATCAACCTCGATGTGTTTGATCCTCTCATGAGGAACTTGATATGGTTACAATGTGTTATACCCCACCCACATACTAACCCCTATCCCGAATTTGTTTTGTGTAATTGGGTATATTGTATTAATATTTTAAAATATTATTGATAACAAGAATTGAACCCTTGAGCTTTCAATTATTTTATAATACTATTGAAACTAACTATGCTAAAAACACTTGTTTAATATCTTAATATCTTTATATAATTCGTTCAAAAAAAAATCTTTATATAATTACATATTTATTTAGATCATTCACAAGCATTATATATATATATATAATTTATTTATATTACATTTACTACAAGTATTAATTAATACAATTAATTGTATCTTTATATAAGTATTAATATAAAGTTTATTTATTATATAAATTATATAAAGTTATAAACTTTATAACATTTTTTTAATACAACTGACCCTATTACATTATAGTATCTATTCATCTATAAACTTTATAACTTAATAATATAATAATTACAAAATAAAAATATTAAATGTAAACTATATTAGTATTGAATATAAAGAAAATAAATTATAATTATATATTAAAGATTAAAATCTAATTTACATCACACACACACACACACACACACACACACACACACACACACACACACACACACACACACACACACACACACACACACACACACACACACACACACACACACACACACACACACACACACACACACACACACACACACACACACACACACACACACACACACACACACACACACACACACACACACACACACACACACACACACACACACACACACACACACACACACACACACACACACACACACACACACACACACACACACACACACACACACACACACACACACATATGTGTATGTGTGTGTCTACACATACATGGTGTTCGTTCAATAAGTTTATTGTGTTTGATTGGAAATGATGTTAATTGTTAACTTAGAGTTGGAGGTTTGAAACTTGAGCTATATAAAAATTTAAATATTTTAACTCATATGAAATAAATTAAAAAATAATTATAAAGATGCTGACGAAGCCCGTCCAACCCGTGTAACCCGTTTCTAGACAAACTTGAGACAGGCTGGCCAGTTTTGACAACTCTACTTCAACCACATCAAGCTTCTTACTCTCCCAATGAATGAGAATAGACAACCGGCCCAATCTGCATCGGAATACCCACCTTACACTAGTGCCCTGGTGCTTTCTAGTCGTGTGATTGTGAGGTAATTCAATTTTTCAATTAATCTCTTGTATCATTCATTCCCAATCAGGCAATGGCTCCCCCTATCCTGGTAGAAGTTTAACATTTGGATCCATTGGATTATCCACAAGTCTACAATTCAGCATACTCGTTTCTTCTAAAATATCTAAGGCATACTTTTTTTTAGAGATGATTATACCACTACTAGATTGGGCCACTTGAATTATAAGAAAATACTTTAGCTTGCCCAACTCCTTGGTTTAGAATCAATTACAGAGATACTCTTTTAATTGAGATATCAGATATATCATCTTGATCACTGCCTGTAATAACAATGTCATCCACTTACACTACAAGGTATATGCATTTCCCATTGTTAAAATAACGATAAAATACAAAAATGATCATATTCACTTTGAATCATACCAAACTCACAAACCACAAAGCTAAATCTCCCAAACCAAGCTCATGGAGAATGCTTTTAATCATATAAGGAGCGATGAAGTTTACATACCAAACTAGACTCCCCTTGAGCAACAAACCCAGGTGGTTTCTCCATATAAACCATTCTTTAAGATCTTCATGGAGAAAAGTGTTCTTGATATCCAACTGATGTAAGTCCCAATGATTTATGGTTGCCAAGGATAAGAACAATCGAACTGATGCAATTTTAGCTACAAGAAAAAAAGTGTTAGTGTAATCCAAACAAATAATTTGACTGTAGCCTTTTGCCACCAGTCATACCAGAAGGCGATCAATCTTTCCATCAAGGCTTACCTTCACAGTATAAACCAATAATAGTTTTATCAAGAGGGGAGGGGGGCAGGGACCAACTCCCATGTCCTACTAGATTGCAGGTCCTCCATTTCTATTAACATGGCTTGACACCAACCTAGATTTGAGAGGGCCTCACGAGTGGATTTAGGTATAGACACAAGAAAGGTGAGAAAAGAAGGCAAAGTAATGCAAATATACACAATGATAACTCGAAAAGATATATATAGGATGAGGATTACGAGTAAAATGTGTACCTTTCCGGATAGCAATGGGTGCCTCAATGGGATCAATGTTAGATTGTGGTGAAGTGGTAGAACCGTTGTCGGATGACTAGGTGGCACATGTGAGTCAATAGGAGTCTCAGTGACACAGGTCGAGAACAATGTTGATAGACTTGAAGAGGGCATTCTAGAGTAGATGGAGGTTCCTGGTCAAGAGAAAAGTGGACCGAGATAAGGAAGAGAAATAACCTTTGAAATAGATATTGTGTCAATTAGTGTAGGATGAAAAAAAAACAGAGTGTGTTGGTCCCGATAGGTGAAGGAGTGAGTCAAGAACGGGGAGGGGGGAGGGGGGGTTGAATAGACTCACTAGGTTTTGAAAATTATTTTCACAAGGAGAAACCCTTAAAGAGTTAATACTTGATCAAAGTTTTGAGACGCGGAAATTCTGTTGTTGTCGATTTTTAAAATTACTTTGCACGATTTTGATAGATATGAAAATATTTGGCTTGGTTTGCTATGCAATAAATAAAAGCAGTAAATAAGAGAGTGAGGGAGAGAGATGTTTTTATAGTGGTTCAGCTATTAACGAATCCTACTCCACTCTTCTTCACAATTTGTGAAGGATTGCATTATTATCTCTGTTTATAGTACAATATCCTCCCAACGTGCTCCTTTGATCACAAAGCCAGGCAGCTACGCTATTGAAGGTTTTTCAACTTCTCCAAGTGTACTCCGCCTCTTTCTACTTCTCCTAAGTAGAGGTTGGTTGAACTTTTCTCCAACTTGGAAATCTTGGCTTTGAGCTTCTTGAATCAACACTTGAGTAGCACAAGATTTCTCTAAAAATATGGATTGAGAGTTTGAGCTTTTTCGAATATTTGCTCACTATGAATTTCTTGAGAGCTTATATGAGTCTTTCACGTATGAACCAGCAACTCCAAATGGGAGGGAACTTGGGTATTTATAGGCGTGAAATTTGAGTCCGTTGGAAAGAAGTCAAATTTCAAAACCTATGACCAGTGTGCAATTTGTCTTATGTCTTACACAAAAGGACATAGCATTTAATGCTCCTTGGGATTGTTTTCTCATACTTGTTTGCAAATGATCATCCACATTATCAAGGCTATGGACAAGACAAACTTCCAGAGAATGTATCTAGACTTGTCCTCATGAGTGAATATTAACTCATGCCTTAGATACTCATGAGAATGATTGACCTTATCATTCTCTCATTATCTCCTCGAATTAAGCAACTTGATTATTCGGTCTTCTTTAAGTCTCAAGAGACTGGCCCTTCCAGTATTCGACCTTAGTCTTCTTGATTTCTCCCAGATTGGTAAGTCTTCGGCCTTCATGTCTTCAAGTCTTCATCTTTGTGTTCTTCTAAGTCTTTGACTTTCAATTCTTCTACGTCTTCGGCCAAGAGTTTCCTCGTGTTTGGTCATGAACTTGTTACTACGAGTTCTATTGAGTATTCGGCCTATTAATAAAAAGCAATGAAGACAATGAAAACAAATTTGGGGGGCGGGGGGGGTCTCCTCTGGGCTTTAGTATCATCAAAATCAATTAGCTCGGGGTTCCTAACAATTTCCCCCTTTTTGATGATGCCAACACCTATACTCAAACCATCAGGCTACTTATATCCAAATTGGATTTTTATTATCATAGCCGAATAGTAGAGCTTAACAATAAATCATTTTGAGAAGTAAGATTAATTGAAAATAACTAACACACGCATAAACCCCAAAAATTGTCTTTTATTCATCAAATGAACACCATTACATAAGATATAAAGCAAATTAAAACTTTGAAGGTCATATCTTCTCTACGGCCTTCTTAGTCTTCGTGGATCATTTCCTCGAACGCTCTTGTCTTTTGTATTCATCTGCATCCCCTTGGTCAGTCATGTTGTTTATAGTCCTTCTCGCTTCGACTACATCCATGTTTTCAATCATATCAGCATATTTGCTTCTAAGACGAAGCACGAGATAGTTCTGAGTAGCTTCTCCAAGGTTCTTGCCTTCAATGATCCTTCTTTTCCACCAACATATCGGTTCGGGTGCTGTCATTCCATCATAGAAGCTTTGTCCTGTTGCACCCATTATCTGACTGATGGCTTGTATCTTCAGAATATCATTCTCATGGTTGCCTACTCTGTTTGCATCTTCAATCCTTTTCTTCATTTCTTCGAACATTTTCTATCCATCTTTTGGGATTTTGAGGATTCTTTCTTGTTCGTTCTTCTGTTCAAAGATGCGTTCATTCTGTGAACGTTGGTAGTTTATCCTGTCTCTGGTGGATTTCTTCTTCTAGAAGGGAGGTATGTTGTAGCCTTCAAATCTTTTACCACTTCCTTCTTCGTAAGGGATATATTCAACTATTTCTCCTTCAGCGGATTTGGTCGTTTCTGGCCTTCCCCTTTTATAACCTTGGCTTTGAGATTTACCATGTCTCGGTGTAGACGACGATGGTGGAGCTGGTAGAGCCAAAAAGTTCTCTCTAGAGACATATCTGTCAGATCCTCTTCTACCATCACTTCCTCGGCCGTCATGATCATCTCTTTCTCTTCTGTCTCTATCTCCTCGGCCTTGATCTTTATAGACTCTATTTTCCCCCTTGTTGGAATCATCATTGCTTGCCAACTCGTCAATCTTGACACTCAAGCGATTAATGACCACTTGAAGCTCCTTGATAGACCGTTGATTTTCGAGAACATAAGTTCCTATTTGGTTTGTGTTTTCAGTGACCAGATCCAGCTTAACACAAGACATATCGAGTCGTTCTTTCACAAAGGCTTAATTGAGCTTTTTGTCTTGCTGAACTCGTTGCACTTCTGATAAGGTTTCTCTTAGGTTTGCAAAAGACTCCATGTTCTCGGTTTGAGCCTTTGCCAACTTCTCTTCAAGATCAACATTTTGATTTGTGACAGGGGATTGTGAGTTTCGTTTCTTCTTCTTCTTTATGTCTCTCTTGACTCGGTCAATAGACTTCTTGAGATATTCAAATTGAGCTGACTGAGTCTTCGCCAAGTCTTGTATAGAGGAAACAATAGAGGAGAAAGCAGGGAGAAAGCCACTTATCTCTTCGATTTGATCTACGTGGCTTGCACTACGAGGCGCTTCCAAATTTTCACCTCGGGCTAAGTTCGGATCAACCTGTACCCCAACATCAACCATATAGGAATCACTTGTTTCATTTCTCGCATATGAGTCTTTGTGGTTTACACTGCGAGATGCATCTTTGTTTTCGTCTCGAGCTAAGGTCGGACTCATCCTCAAATCCACTTCGACAAGATTTTCAGAAAGAATTTCCTCATTTTCATCACGCCTCGGGTCTAAGTCGTCGTGGTTCGCACCACGAGATGTTTCCATGTTCTCGTCTCGGGCTGAACTCTAACTTTCCCGTATATCAGCGTTTTCAACTAGTTCACATTGTTGGGCGAGCTCTTCAGGTTTAGAATTGATAATGTTATGGCTCGCATCACAGAGTCTTGGTACAATCACAGCTAGGGGAACATCGAACATAATATCTTCTTCTCTTGGTTCATCAACTCCTCGGGGTGAGGAGGAATGATCAGCTTGACTGTTCTCTTCCGTAGGATTGTTCTTTTTCTCATCTTCGATTCTCCTTGGCTCGTCCTCATCTTGAGGATGATTAGGTGTACCTTGATTATCATTGTTGTTATCATCTGAATCACTCAAGCTGGATGAATCAGAAGAGTCATCAGAATCTCCTTCCTTCGAGGCATTGGCAGGTGGATGAATGGATTGATTAGAGGACTCGTCGTCATCATCATCATTGACACGAGGACGTACATTGTCATCACAACCTAAACTATCCTTCTTAGGCTATTTGTCCTCGTCTTCTTCATTTTGATCACAGTCCTCAGGTGCATTATTTCCTCGGCTTGTTCCAACACCATGACGTGTATCTCTAAAAGAGGATTGAACTCTAGAGATGTTACATGCCTTTGCAATCATGGTTAAGTCTTCCTTGTTCTGTTCTCTTCGATCCAATATCTCATCATCTAGTTCTCGACCTTTGCCTTTTTCTAATAGCTCAACCTTCAAGTTTTTCAGCATAAACTCTGTCTATTTCGTTAGGTCTTGTTGCATCGAAGACAAATCTTGTGCCCATCCAATCTAGAGCCCATTACTCTTCTTCCCACATCATGCTGCATAACTGGCCTATCACCTTCAAATTTGACATCCGCCATTTCTGCCATGAGTACATCCGTTTTAGCTCTCTGCGAAGAATTTCTTCACGAGAAGACATGTCTCCAAAGATCTCTTTGTGAGCAATTTGCTGAGCCAACACGGCATCCGCATTGATTTGTAAGGCTCGATCATCAGTGGGAATGGGCAATGTTTCGGGCACATCATTTTGGGGTTGCACATCAACAGTTACCTCGGCATTAATCACATTTTGCACCTCTCCTACTTTAGTAGGTTCTTGTGGGAGGATAGAAGATGGATTTTCTACCTGAACTGCTTGAATGTCATTCTTTCTAACCGGCTCAGTCAACTTCTCGGCTAGTACAGTAGGCACAGTATTATGAATTCTTTGTTTGATGGATTCGGCCACACCATCTGAGTCATCGTCCCCTCATATGATTCTTCTATCCAAGTTGAGCTTGAGTCTGACTGATGCAAAGTTAAGGGAAGTGCAGCACCATGAGATTTAGGAACTAATGGCTCGGGTCCCTTCTCTGTCTGCCTTTGAGCTTTTACACTCTAAAAAATTCACATTTCCTCTCCAAAAAAAACTTTCAGCTCTTGCCTAACTTCTCTTTTACTAAGGAAAATGGAACCTAACATGCCGTTTAATTTGTCCGAGTTCTTGATTTCTCAAAGCTTACAAATTTACACCCCAAAGCAATACAGTTTGAAGCCTCGAAGCTTATAACACTCATTGTCACTGGAAAAAGGGATCGCCCGGGCGGCGAACACTTCTGATCATTTTTATAACGAGGCATGAAGATATATCTCGTCTACTTGGGCTTATTGCTGAAGTTCACCTAGGCGAATCATCAGCCCCAACTCAAGGTGACAAGCAACCTAAAGTTTTTCTAAACCCTAACTTCATACATCTTCTTGTTATGTCTAGGGTTTATGTGCTAAAATGTCTATATCTATGTGCTATAAAATTTTCAGGACATTATTGATTTAAATGACTTAGATAATGATTCTCCTCCAAAAAAAAAAATTAGAGAGATAATTTGAAAATGAAAATTGCCCTTGTCTCTGTGAAAAAGAAACCTCTTGATTATGAAAATGATGATACTGCTTATGCTGATTTTACTAACTTTGTTTCTTCAGATGTTGAACTATTTGATTCTATACCTCACCCCGCAGAAATTTTGAAACAACCACCCTCTAATCCCCTCACTCTGACCAAACATGAGATGCATTCAATACTAAACAACTTTCTTCATATTGGACACTTATCCAAGGTCATCAAAATCAGTCTCCCAAAAGAACTTGCTCAAACTACTACCACGGAGCCATTTTGATTTAAATTTTACTCTATTTGTTTATCTACCTCCACTATCAGAACCAACCCCATTTGTTGAACCACCAGATTTTGAGTTTGTGGAAAATTTTGAAACAAGAGATACCGGTGAAGAACTAGATACACACTGCAAAAGCTAGAGCAAAAGGAAAGAAGAAAGTGATAGATACAGATGTGTAGACAAATCCAGTCCAAAAAATCCAAGTGTTTCTAGACAGCCTTGTCCAAGCAATGAGGAGAACAAGGTCTCATTCCATCCCTCTACCACAAGTTGATCAATCTGATGAACAACCATTAGCTGCCATGAGAAGAAAGATTGCAAAGAGAAAGTCAACAGAACCTGAAGAAAGACAATCTTGTGTTCCTTCAAAAAGAACCAAGAAGAAAACAACAACTGCCTCTAGCACCGACGTAGTGATGACTGAAATCTCTGCAGAACTTGAATCTGCACCAGTCCTTGAACTACTAGTCCAGCCAATACCATCTTAACAAATAAACCACCTCACTACCCAAGTGCTAAAGCAGAGTACTGAAGAACTCAATAAATTCATTGAAATAATGGTGAAAAGACGAAACTTTGACATGAAAATGCTAAAAGAACTCACAATGAAGATGGCTATTATTGAAAGAACCACCTTGTTAACACAACATGATGATCCATTTATCATGCTTGGCCTTGCTAAGAAATCTTCCGGCTACAGATTTGCAAGTTTCTGGCAATGAGGGGGAACAATTCTCAAAATTTAAACTTAGTTACTTTGTTGTGATTGTCGAAATTGAAGTAGGTGTCTAGACACTTTGTTTTGTTACTTTGTTGAATACATCATCTTCTGTTTAAAAATTTTTTTAGAAAGTAAAATTATGATACTTGATTGTTTAAATCAGTTTTTTTTTTTTTTTTGTAAATCCACCGTGTCTTTCTCCGTCATGATCCGGGTCCACCCGCGTTCGCTCTAGGAGGCACATGAGCTGGCCCAGGGGGAATCGTCACTTGTGGAAATCGAACCTGGGTTCTCCCAAAATTCTTCCCCACAAAGAGAGCTCGTTTGCTACTTGAGCTACCCCATTGGGTTGATGTTGTTTAAATCAGTGTACTACACTTTAGGTATTAATTTTTGATAAACAACTGCATTACCATAAACTTAAACAAGGGGGGAGATTGTTAATAAAATAAACACTTGTGAAAAGAAGTTTCAAAGAATATCTTTTACCCCTATATGTTGTTATTGTTTATGAGACAAAGCAGTTGTTCAAAGTATATTTCAAGTCCTTGTACTTAGTTAGATTGAGTTTGTACTTGAGTTAACAGTTAGTTCAGAAAAATGTTCAAGACTGAAAACTGATGAATTGAAGACTGAAGGCTGAACCTGTTTCCAAGATAGTTCAAGAGACAACTCAAGACAGTTATTCTGTTACATGCCTTAAACAGAAAGAGTATTTAAAAAGCATATCTTCCCTTCAAGAAAGGTGTTGAATATTCTTAAGACAAAAGATTTCCAGACTACTTTGAGGGCAGATTTCATGGCGCTAAACTGAGCAACTTGACTTATCAAGATTTTGTCAAGTTGATCTTTAATGATTTAATGTACTTGAGTTGTTGGTTACACGAAGATTGTCACGGGAGTGCTGCAATTGAGGGAGAGCCTCAATTTGATTGATCGGGAGATCATTCACCAATTCTTCGAGAAGCAAGTTTGTTTTGGATTGGCTATGGTGTAGCTTGGAGAATAGAGTTCTTCGTTTCACGACATTGTTTTTTTTTTCTTTTTTTTTTTTTTTGTAAAAACGCTCCCTTTGAAGTTGAATGAAGAATCGAGCAACTGTTCGTGTGGTGCCCCCTAATGTAGGAATAGTCTATTCCAAACTGGGTTAACAAATTGCTAGTGTCTACTTATTGCTTTATTTGTTTGATTGCTTGAATGTTACATTCCATCTGTTTACTTTATTCTGCACTAGTTCATTATACAATTTATACTGGGAAATTGTTTGGAAATATTACTACGAAAATAATATTTCTGGGATAAATACAATGATAAGAACGAAAAGGATAATTTGGAAAGGGTTAACACGAGTCGAGCGAAGCACTCTTTCCTTAAAACCTTATTTGCTACCTCCCAAAAGTGTTAGGAGCGTTGTAGCCTAGGTTTCCCAGGATAAAACGTGTTACGATTTACAGTTTGAGCACCCAAACTAATGAACCCAGCGAAGTAGAGCAAACGGTATGAACACAGTGTGAAGAAAGGAGTAGAAGCAGAGTTTCGAGAGAGAAAACAATTCGTTGTTTGGTTGTGTGTCTGTATTGTGTTGTTGTTGTAAATCTCCTGCTTCCACCAACGAATATATATAGGGGTTGAAGATTAAATAGCAATTAACCATGGCATTAATCTGATATTTAAATCAGATTTTTAACTCCTGTAACAGTTGACCATTACTTGAGATTTAATTCAAAAATTAAAAATTGGAATTGATACGAAATTAAATCTGTAACAGATGAATTAAGTCTCTGAACGGTCACAGACGAGAACATGAGGAGTACAAGAGGGGCGAGGACTACGATACGGATCGTTACCACGAGTACTTAAGACCAAGTCCTCTTGGTCTCTAGTACCTCTTCCCTAACGAGTACTTAAGACCAAGTCCTCTTGGTCTCTATCCCTAACTTCCCTAACGAGGACTTAAGACCATCTTCCCATACCTCTTCCCTAACGAGTACTTAAGACCAAGTCCTCTTGGTCTCTATCCCTAACTTCCCGGACTTAAGACCATCTTCCCATACCTCTTCCCTAACGAGTACTTAAGACCAAGTCCTCTTGGTCTCTATCCCTAACTTCCCTAACGAGGACTTAAGACCATCTTCCCTAACGAGTACTTAAGACCAAGTCCTCTTGGTCTCTATCCCTAACTTCCCTAACGAGGACTTAAGACCATCTGTCTCTATCCCTAACTTCCCTAACGAGTACTTAAGACCAAGTCCTCTTGGTCTCTATCCCTAACTTCCCTAACGAGGACTTAAGACCATCTTCCCTAACGAGTACTTAAGACCAAGTCCTCTTGGTCTCTATCCCTAACTTCCCTAACGAGGACTTAAGACCAAGTCCTCTTGGTCTCTATCCCTAACTTCCCTAACGAGGACTTAAGACCATGACTTGGTCTCTAGTACTCTTCCCACTCTAAGTACTCTTCCCAGACCTCTTCCCTAACGAGTACTTAAGTCAGGCATAACTAAGCTCGCATGGCACACGAGTTCAAGCCTTTTCGGACTCATTTTGGGATTTGATTTGCACCCCCCCTGTGTGCTAGAGAGAGCCTCTATGCTATACAATTCACTAAGCCATAGAAAAGCTCTTGTATAAATAGTGGTGCAAACCCACTTCCCAAACCAATGTGGGACAAAAGCTTACTACAAAGCTTTCCCACCATTTTTCCAACTCAAATGGGTCAATTTTGAGAACCAATTTCTCATTCACCCATTATCCGTTTTGTGCGTACCATATATCAATCTTTTCGTCTAACTACGAAGAACCCGAATCCACTTTGGCCCGACCCAAATTGAAAGTGGACCCCACATATATTTGTACCACAAAATAGCCACTAAAAATGCCATTTTATGCTATTTTTTCCAACAGTTCATAGCGTGTAACTCACTCATGGTTTCAGTTCAATGCTTGTGATTTGAATCTTAACTAAAATTTTTAAACAAGGTATTGGACTTAGAGTTAGGGCTATCCTGAATTTTACTATGTTTGTTAGGAAATTCAAAAGGTTTATGAGAAAGAACAACATTCAAAGAAACTCATCAACTCCCTCATCCTCAAACTGGAGACACTCCGAGAGGTCAAGTGCCTTGAAGAGTAATAACTCCGAGGTGATGCAGAATCTCTGTTACAATTGCTGAAGGCTTGGCCACTACAGAGCTGATTGCACGTACCCAATAGTGCGAAAGCATCAAGAGCAACCCTGGAGTGCCAACAAGTCTAAATATACCTGTTTAAAAAGATCAATTAGTCTTGATACCTGTTTTAAAAAAAAAAAAAAAGTAGTCTTGATACCTTAGTAGTAACGGTGAACATTCTTGTAAAACTCAAGCCTATTATTGTCAAGTAAGTTTTATTGTTAACATATAGTAGTATTCAAGAAGACAGTAATCCTCGATTTAAAAAACTCAAGCCTATTATTGTTAAGACACTAATACTAAGTTACAATGCAAGTCTAAACATACATGTTTAAAAAACTCAATTGGTCTTGATAAAGAAAGAGTTCTACTAAGTAATATAATATCACATATTTGGCTTTTTGTAATACGGAGTAGTTAGTAATGCAAATTCATCAATGAAAATCAAGCCCCTTAGTTTAATGGGATGAAGGGCCCATCTTGACCCTGAAGAGTGAGAGGTGGAGATTGGGGTTTAAGAGCCATTTAAGTAAGAGAGGAGATTGAGGTTCATGAACTTTTAGTATACGAATGAATTTTTAAGAATTAAAAATAAACTTTTAGTATATAAAAAATAAATATTATATAAATAATTTGGCTATGTTTGGTAAAATAGTTAGCTTATAAGTCAATTTTAGTTTATTTGACTACTATTAGCTGTTTGACTTGGTTAAAAAATCAATATAAGTGTTTGGTTAATCAGTTTTTTGTAACTCTAAAATGTTAAAAATTCAAAAACTGTTCAAAGCAATTTTTTCAATTAGCTTTTTGAGAAAAGAGATTATACCAAACAGTTATCAGCTAACAACTAATTTATTAAATACTTTTTACAATCAATTACAGGACGTTTGGTGGGTGGGAATTACAATTCCGATCCATTCCCACTAATTCTGAAGGTAACTAAATTCCTTCGTTTGGTTGGAGGGAACCTCATTTTCATGGAATTAGAATCCCATAGCCCCTCTGGGATTTTAATTCCATGGATTTTAGGAAGAAAAAAGATAATCTTGAGACAAAATTACCGTCCCCTTTTTGTTAACCTAAAATTGATATCTGACATTCCCTTCTAAATTATAGCGTGTATTATTCTTCGACTATTGTCAATAGAGAACGTCATTCCTGAGCAATAATCATTATAGACCAACCTTTGATGATTTTATGATTTTTTTGAGTTAATTCCAGCAATGGTTCTCCGACTATGTTGATTTTCTAAAATTAGTTCCCAACTTTTAATTTGGACAATTTAAGTCCATTGACTTTCAAATCCTTTCCAATGTTGGTCATTTCGTCAAATTTTTGTTAAGTTGAGGTCAAATAAAGTGGTAAAATTGTCCGTTCACATGTATAGTGTATTATTACTCATATTTCTCCTGTCCTATACGCTATATATATGAATATAATCTCAGTTGAAGAGGCTTCGACTGATATTATATGGCTTCGATTGAGACTTTGACTGAGATTATATTCCTATATACAACGTATAGGACAAGAGAAATACGAGTAATAATACACTAAACATGTGAACATACAATTTTACCCACTCATTTGACCTCAACTTAACCAAAATTTGATGAAAGGACCAACATCGGAAAGAATTTGAAAGTCAAGGGACCTAAATCTTCCAAATTAAAATTTGGGGACTAATTTTGGAAAATCAACATAGTCGGAGGATGGAATTAACTCTTTTTTGTTTTTTTGTTTTTTGTTTTTGTTTTTTTTTTTTTTGTTTTTGTTTTTTTTTTTTTTGTAATGTGAGCCTATGAAGCTTAACATTTGATGAAGTATTTGCATGAAAATTAATTACAGTATGTCTAGTTCAAGAGATACGGTAGATGAGTGGTATTTGAATTTAATATGTTATATTTTTTTAGAGTTTATTACAGAAATAGTCCCTCGACTATTGTGAAATTACCAATTTGATCCTCGACAATTTCTCATGCCCAATTAAGTCTCTCGACTTTGAAAAATTTAACCAATTTGGTCCTCCGTTTATTTTGTCGTTAAACATCCGTTAAATCGGGACAAAATTGATAATTTTGCTATAGTCAAGGGACAATACATTTCTCACTTAATTCCTTTCCTCCAACCAAACGCCTCGTTAATGTTATAACTAATCATACATTCTAACCCAATCAATTAACCAGTCGTTATATCGTGGACCACGGTCCATAATGCATTGTGGACCGTTGTCACTAATACTACAGGTCATCTCAAAAGATAGTGCCTTACATTTGTTTTTATATTGTCGAATGAAACTGTAGTTATATCGAAATGTAGCTGTAGTTGTATTGAAATGTAACTACAGTGTATATGAACTGATACTGAATAACAGTTTCACATTGTGTTTTATATTATTGAATGAAACTGTAGTTATATCGAAATGTAACTGTAGTTGTGTTGAAATGTAACTGCAGTGTATATGAACTGAATCAACTGATACTGAATAACAGTTCACATTTGTGTTTTTATATTATCAAATGAAACTGTAGTTATATCGAAATGTAACTGCAGTTGTGTTGAAATGTAATTGCAGTGTATATGAACTGAAAGTGAATGACGCGAAACGGAGATGATTTTATCTGTCTGTTTTCATTAATCAAAACGACGTCGTTTTGATGCGCGGCCCACAATATAATTTGCGTCACATAACACTTAACTGCGATTTACTAAACATAACTTTTATCTTACCGGATATATCGTGGTAAATGTGGACATGTGGTAAAACGATTCTTGAAAGTAAGGATGACGAATTGCGCGGTGAAATGACGTGGCTTGGATTCACTTAATAGTGTTTTTCGTGCCATTTTTTGCCCCTCTGCAGTGTGTCTGTAAACTGGTTTGCGACTCTGCGGCGCACCCCCAAAAACCATGGCGGAAACCCCGACTGAAACCCTAGATTCCTCTCCCCAAGCACCTCAAATCTCCGAAGACGCTACCAAGGATAACGAAGACCAACTCATGACCGATGCCCCTAACTCGAACAAGGTGCCCCGATCCGACTCCGACACAGAGTCTGACTCTGATGACGACGACGACGCTAAACAGAATCTCGAAATTCAAGCTCTCGAAACTGAGCTCTCCAGCAACCCCTCTAATTACGATGCTCATGTCCAAGTATTCCTACTATCTCTGCACATAATTTTATGCATATATGCCGTATGCGCGACAAATAAATGGATATTCGTGTTCATAATAAGGAGATACACTTCAATCTACTACTAACAATCTTAGTTGTGGAAATGGACATGCATTTACCAAAATATGATAAATTAGTAATTTATTTTCACTGGTGAATGTTATTCTATATGCCATAAGGGCTTGTTGTGGTCTGTGCAGTATATTAAATCCCTGAGGAAGCAGGGAGACATAGAGAAGCTAAGAATAGCTAGGGAAGCTATGAGTGCCATGTTTCCACTGAGTTCCGAGATGTGGAAGGAGTGGATTAAAGATGAGATGTCTCTTAGCTCTGGGTATTGCTTCTTCACTGAACTAGGCGTTTTTAGTTTATTTTTATTAAATAACTTGAATGATTTTATTTGCTACATTTCCTTGTCTTTTAATAATGTGCTAGCCATGCAATTCTTAATGGGTGTGGTATGTTTTGGAAGTGTTAGGAAGTAGAATAATACAAGTACAAATGATGGCTGGATTCACTAGGCAGGGCCTGTTGCCTGTAGGAAAGTGAAAAAATGGAATCAGAAAGAGATCAGTCCTGCAATTTAAAGAAATCTTTCTATTATGTTTCTCTTCTGTAGTAAAATTGTGTTCCTCTAGTTCTTTTTTTAAACTGTCAATTGAAGAGGACTAAGTCTTTTTGCCTGAGAGTTCTTATCCCTTCGATCGAGTATCCGAGTTGGGGTTGCAATCCATTTTTTTAAAAATTTATTTCGAGGTGGCTATAAAGATTTGATTGCAAAAGAGATTTTGAAAGCAACACAAGAAGCCATATAGTTTAGCCTTTCTTTAGTGAAGCTATTTGAATCAATCTTTTATTAGAATAGTTCAATCTTAGGGATAATCATTGGTTAACAACTCCTTAAACCGATATAGGCATCATTTTTAATAATCTGTTGTGAAGTTTCACCATGTTATTAGAGTGCCTGTTGGTGCAAATGAGTGAACTGGGGGTATTTTTGTCTTCTTCACTGTTATATTTTTTCTTTGATTGTTTTCATCTTTTTTTCTTTGTTTTATTTAATTTATTTACTCAATATATCAAACGCATGGAGGAAAAATGAATGAGTAAACCATGATTTATCTTTTTTTATGTAGTGTACTCACTTTCCCTTTTCATTTTCTTTTATCTGCAGACCTGAGGCTTTCCCTGCTATTGAAAAGTTATATGAGCGTGGAGTGTCTGATTATCTGGTTAGTTGTACTATTTTATGCCAATGTTGCCATTCTTTTCTCACATAAGAATGCATTGTTCAAGGGAGTATGTTGAATGAATTGTGGAAGAATGCAGAGATCTTCTCATGTGTTAAATTATGATTTAATTAGCAGGATTTATAAGCTTAATATTTTATAAAGGGGAAATGACTTTTTTAGTCCCTCAATCTATAATGGTAAACTCACTAACTCAGACCTTATATTATAAGCGTTACCCCATTTAGTCCCTGAATTGTAACCTAAGTGGCCATTTTAGCCCCGCATCTCAGGTACACATTAAAATCTAATGTTGATGTAAGGGCAAATCTGGAAAATTCATTTGCTTATCCCAAAACACAAGTCATAAAAGTATATAATTCAATATGAAATCAAGGTTGCGAAAATCGCTCCTAGGCGGCGCCCGGCTGGCTGGGTTTTTTTTTTTTTTTTTTTTTTTTTTTTTTTTTCAAGTTTTAAATCTTAAACATTTGAACTATTAATGTTATAATGTATTAACTAATACTCTAATAGTCTAATAACTAATAAGTAATAACTTAATAAAATAATAAGTAATAACTAAATTAAACTAATAAGTAATGCACTAATAATTAATAAATAATAACTAATAACTATTAACTTATTAAGTATTAACTATTAAAGTGTAAAGACTTAAAATATTAAACACTTTACAATTATTAACACTTAAAATATATTTAAAAAAATTTTAAAAAAATTAAAAGAAGAAAAAAACTAGGCGCCCGCTAGGCGCCGAGAGGGCGCCTAATTATTTTTTCAACGTTGTATGAAATATGTTGAGTATTTGCGCTACACGAAAATGTCGAAGAAAATATTAGAGTAATAAAAAGCTAGATTCTCCAGTATTGGAAAAGTTGTTGCGGTAACTGCACAAGGAATTCTACTCTCATCAATCCAAATGGTGCCCATGGATTCACCTTCATCTACTTCCTAGATTTTCTTACCTTTAAGATTTTCATCATAGAGTTTTCTGACCAGTGCGGCTATGGCCTGCCTAATAACTCCCAACCTGAATCCAATCATCCAAATTCCAAAAACACCATTCTTTCATACTCCTTTTTTCTTGTACTGAACAACAATGGAAAAATGTCTTGGACCTCTAGCGTAGCAGACTTTAAGAATGTTTGTACTGCTTAGGGAAAATTCTAAATATTATGCATTTTTTTCTTGTGTGGATTCCATCCATATTGGCTCCCTTTTCTCCCCAACATCTGGCTTCTCAGCCACACCAATTTGAATCATGGTATTTGAATACAATTTGTTGTAGTTGAAGTCGTAACCATTTCTTGCATATGAATGTAATATATATTAATTTTCTTCTTTGTCTTCTCTATAATTTCATGTAAATGTATTTTCAGATTTGCCCTTATATCAACATTAGATTTAACATATACATTAGGTGAGGGACTAAAATGGTCACTATGCGAACAATTCAGGGACTAAATGAGGTCACCCTAATAATTAAAGGACCGAGTTTACCATTATGGCACAATTGAGGGACTAAAAAGGCCATTTTCCCTTTTATAAATATTTCAATGGAACTTTGCTCCCTTAAAGCTAGCAATACAAATTATTTACCCTTGAATATAATTGGTTAACATAGGGGTGATGGTAACTAGAGTGTATACACAGATTAGAACAAAACCTTTTAGTATGATCCTTGCCATTATTTCCTGGCAAGTAACTGGTCTTCACTGCTTGCTGTCTATATTGAAATCTTTGGTTTCTCTGGCCGGAGTGATTGGGTTAAAGGAAAATGGAAATGATAAAGGAAAAACCTTAGTTTAATGAAACAAAACAAAATTTTAAGTTTCAGACAGTTTTAAATATACCAATTATCAAACTCTAATGCAAGTTCTGTATAATTTTTAAGGGGAATATAAATTATAGCCTTCTTAGCTCACTCAAAATTTTATTCTACTTTAAAAAAGAAAAATTAAAACTAAGCTTAACTTCTCTCTCTCTGCAGTCTGTGGTTTTATGGTGTGACTACTTAAATTATGTTCAAGAGCATGACCCATCAGTTAGTTCATGTTCTATAGATGGTATATCAAAGGCAAGAAATCTCTTTGAGCGTGCCCTTACTGCTGCTGGTTTGCATGTTGCTGAAGGTGGCCAGATATGGGAATTATACAGGGACTTTGAGCAAGCCATTCTCATCACAATTGATGGAACTGATCACGAGGTGTGTCCGCTTGCCTTGATGTATTTTTCATCCTTGCCTCTTGTTTTTGACACAATTGTGATGAGAGCCATACGTGTCCTGCGCTTTTGCTACAACCTGTTTGAACTATAGCATGCCCTTGTTGATTCTTTTTTATTATTTTTTTAATCCATAGTATGCTGACCAATTCCATAATGTTTATTTCATCTTATGGCAGACAAGGGAGAAGCAGATCCAACGAATTAGAAATTTGTTTCATCGACAGCTGTCTGTTCCCCTTGCTGACCTGAAAACAACTCTTATTGCATACAAGGCTTGGGAAGTAGAACAGGGAGGTAATATTGATGTCAACTCCAGTAACTTGGATGGACTTTCTCCACAGGTGGTATCTGCATATCAAAAAGCTCTAGAGATGTTGAATGCTCGACTTGACCTTGAGGATCTAATATCCAATAAGGATGCAACTGAGACAGATAGACTTCAACAGTTCATGGTCTGCACCATTTTTCTTTTGCTGCTTACCATCTCATCTTGGGAATAAAGGAGTATTAAAGGCAATTTAGAAATTTTGATACTAGAGATCTTAATAATCTGGTTAAAACTCTTTTTTTGGTTCATCTTAATTTTAGGTATGTGGATTATTATGTGAGCATTAATTCCATCGTTAGTATGCCACATTTACTATTACATGTATTGCTTTTGAACATATGATCCGAAAGTTGTTTTTGTTTGTTTGTTTGCTCGTTATTATTATGCATGAATATGCAATTCATTGCATGTTACTGTTCAATTGCTTATCATTATTATGACTTTATCATCTCTTTTTTGTGTTGTTTTGCTTTGACATAGAGTGCCAAAGTGAAGGGTAGAGCATGGCATTTTGAACCAATATAACATGCTGGAAATGAAGTCAATTCATTTTCCAGTCAATTCTACTTGATTTTCTAAACTAATGTGCCAAGTCTCGTTAATCTCTAGTTTATAGACCTTAAAAACAAACTGAGATTAACATATTCTTCCTAAGGCATTTGCTTGAAAGTTTTTATGTTGAAAGATTCATATAACTGTGTGGAATGATCACAATTTGCAGTGAAGATCTGAACCTTACCTTATTTCTGTAGAACAGTGCTTGATTAGTAATTGTTAACTCAAATTGTGACCCACAAGATTTTGAAATTACTCATTTAAAGTATTGATGTTTGACCTTTTGTTGCAGACTTATTTAAAATTTGAGCAGTCATCTGGGGACCCAGCTAGGGTTCAGATATTGTATGAACGGGCTGTAGCCGACTTTCCAATTTCTAGTGATCTCTGGCTTGACTATACTCTCTACATGGGCAAAACCTTGAAGGTATCCTCTCTCCCCTCTCCCTTCAATTCCCTGTTTAATTATAATGGCCCCAAAATGAGGACTCTTTTGTTTCAGACTTCCAGGATTGTGAGAGACATTCATCATAGGGCCACGCGGAACTGTCCCTGGTCTGGAGAATTGTGGACTCGTTACCTACTATGTCTTGAACGTAGTCGTGCTTCTGAGGATGAACTATCCACTGTATGCTCTAGTCTTTAAACTACACTGCTTTGCCTCACAGCTGTGACTTGTGTTCCCCATAATCTATATCTTGCTACACATAGTCAAAGCTATTAGACATGCTTTACTCTTTTAAACTACTTGAATCTAAGCCTCTGTCTTGTTAAATATTTCAATGTGTTTCAAGTAGAAGAACGGCTGTTTGATGTTTGCCATTTGTTTATATAACTCCTTGGAGTTCCTTCTCAAATTTAATTACCATGTTTATTCCTCAATTGATAATAATCATACTATATTATTATGAATATCATAATCAGATCTTAATTTCATAGATTATGTGGTCATTTTTGTTCTCATTCTAGAATGTTGGACCAGTTATTTCTTTCTTCCTTTTTTTTTTTTTTTGAAAGTCAAACTGGATTCATTAGCAAACCAAATCAGTGGCAATTACATCCTGAGTGAGGTTATTTTATATTCTTTTTATGAAAATCTCGGAATTTGTATTTCCATGAACTATGAATTGGTTTAGTGACAATTTTGCACTTTGTTGAATGCATCCATTGTTTGTAATCTTGATGGCTAGAGCAATCTGTTTCTTATATTTTTCTCTTTTTTTTTTTTGTTGTCCAGGTTTTTGAGAAGTCACTTCAATGCACCTTCTTAAGCATTGAAGAGGTAGATGCATTTCTCTCTTTGGTTGATTATTGTTTCACTACTACTGATGCTGTGGGTGGCCAAAATCATGAAAATTGATTTTGTTATGTTTTACTGATCATATGTTATAGATGATAGGAGTGTGATTGTGGAAAATGTAGGATATGGCATGGGAAGATGTGACAACCTTTTTTCTTCTGACCCTTCCCCCCACCGTGACAACCGTTTTTCTTCTGACCCTTCCCCCCACCCCAATGGGTTTGGTCAGTGCTCAAAGAAATTAAATATATGCTGCATTCTTCTATTGCAAGGACTTTCTATATCCATTGCAGCAAAGTGCACTTTTATGGAGTGGCCGGTGGGGAGTTTGTATACTTTGTTTATACATTTTAAATCCTTGTGTTTCTCTTGAAAATGATTTTTAACTTAATTACATGCTTGCATTAATAAGCCTCTGTCTTCCTAAAATTGATAACTGGTGTTCCTGTTGCAGTATCTAGAAGTTTTTCTCACAAGAGTTGATAGCTTAAGACGGAGAATGTCTTCATCTCAAGGAGTGGGGAGTGGCTTGGATTATGCAATGATACGGGACACCTTTCAGGTCTAATTGCCTTTTCTTTTATTCCCATGGATGGTGTTTTTGGTCGGATGCTTTTGAAAACTTATGCTTTTGTGTTGAAGATGTATCAAAAAGAGCTAAAAAGAACATCATCCTTTACCCCCGGCCCAACAAGTGATTGGAAGTTGATCAGCTTTACTTATAGAGAAACGAAAATCAATCAGCTTTCTTATTGTGTTCTATAATAAGGTTGGTGTGTTATATTTTATTCCAGCGTGCATCAGACTATTTGTCCCCACATCTGAAGAATACAGAAAAGTTAATACGAATGTATAGTTACTGGGCCCATTTAGAGGCAAATCTGCGGAAAGATTTAATTGCTGCTCGTGGTGTTTGGGAAAGCTTACTTAAAATCTGGTAATATTATATTTCTTCTTGCCAGTTGAAATCTTTGCATTATTTTTATGTTGTCTTTAATGTTCTAACTACCACCTTGCTGTTTGTTGCAGTGGATCTATGCTAGAAGCCTGGCAAGGCTATATATCTATGGAGATCAAGATGGGTCACATAAATGAAGCCAGATCCCTGTACAAAAGATGTTATAGCAAAAAATTCCCAGGGACAGGCTCTGAGGTAAATCCCCACACAGCATAATGTGATAATATTTTATTATTTTATAAATATCGGTAGTTTGTTATGCATTTTACATTTGTATTGAAGTCATTTCTGTGTCATGTTTTTTTTTTTTTTTTTTTTTTTTTTTTTTTTTTTTTTTTTTTTTTTTTTTAAATTATGGGAGTATGATATCACTCTGCTTACTTATAATGTTCTGCTCATCTTTTACATATTCCAATATTCCATAAATTATAATTATATGTGGAAATTTGTGTGCATTAGTATTTTTTTTATGGATCCTTTGATTGCAGGAAATAATGAATTATGGAAATAAAACTCTAATATCTCTAATTATTTTTTACCTGATGAGTTGCTCATTAATCTGAATGTGTGGAAATAATAATCTGAAGCTGTAGGTATGCAGTGAAGTATTCCTTGGCATTGACCAAATGGCCTAGCTGATTAAACTGTGTTTGGTAAAAAAGAAATTGAGCACTTGAAAGTGATGTGCCTTATTATTGGAGTCCAGAAAACTTCTAAAACAATTCTAGTTCTGTTATTTACTCTGCATTTATCTTTTGTGGATTTCTGGTTCTTATGAATAAGAGTATTCAGTATTCTATAACTCCCTAGGATTCTCTTTGAGATGTATATTGTAAATGCCTGTTTTATGCTGCTTCAGTGCAGTGACGGGGAAAATGAATTTGAATTGATAATGATGGCTATAAATTCTAGACCTTGAACTCTGAATCCATCTTAATTTTCGGTATTCTATGAATGTGTTTTGTGCATTTCATGCTATGGCTGTGCATATGAATTCACAGTTTTAGGTTTACTAGATAATGTTTTTGTTTGGATGAAAAAAATGTGAATTTCATCTTGAATTAGATGATATCTTCTTCTAAAAAACAGAATCATTCAGGACATATGCCATTCTTGGGTGCGCTTTGAGAGAGAATGTGGTTCCCTTGAAGACTTTGATCTTGCAGTACAAAAGGTAACAAGTTTAATCTCAGCTTTCTGTTATTTGATTGACATAATAAGTAGCACACATTTTCTGTATCACCAAGTGGCATACATTGTGCACTGCTTATTTCTTAGCATGTACACACACAGGCTTTCTTAAAGGTTGTTCCCATTCTGGCCGATGTTAAATTCAAATTCATTTTTGATGTGCCTTTCTAAAAAACTCACTTTTGTCAGAAGTCATGGTCAAAATTTCTGTTTCTTAGCAATTTTGAAAAAGTAACTGGCATTTACTCTTTCATTTGATAAATTGACATGTCCAGACAGCTAAGTGAAGATAGGTGAGCTTGTTGAGCATATATAATATATAAACATAAATGTGCAGTCCAACTATTAGCTTAGGCTTTTAGTTGAGATAGAACACACCCTTTAATTGAGGTTTAATGATTTTACCTTCTTTTTCCTTCCATGTAAATGTTGGTACACAAACTTACTGGAACAAGATTTCTTATGGCTACTATGTGTCTTTAATAAAATCAGGTTACTCCTCGCCTAGAAGAACTACGACTTTTTAGGCTGCAGCAGGAGAGCAAAAATACTGGTTTATCTGCAGATCAGAGAGAGACTGCCACTGGGAGAGGAATTCATGAAAAGAGGAAACCACTTTCAGATGTAGCAGATGAACAGCCCGCAGCAAAACGTCGCAAAGAGAAAGCCAAGAATTCTAAGTCCACTGATGAAAAGGGAAAAACTCAAGCTACAGACTTGGTTGGTGCGGGTAAGATGGATGTGGTGGTAGAAGCAAGCAAACCAGCAAGTGCAAGCAAGAAAGAAAAGGAAGATATTTCCACTGGAAAGCCAAAACAATACAATGACCAGTGCACTGCATTTATCTCTAACCTTAGCTTCCAGGTGAGTTGCCTGCTTGTGTTGCTTTTTGAAGTTCTTCACTTGGTTGAGAACTAAGTGGTTAAAGTTACTTGACCAGGCAAATTATGATGATCTACAGAAGTTCTTCAGTGATGTTGGTGGAGTTGTTGCTATTCGAATATTAACAGACAAGTTCACTGGAAAATCAAGAGTACTCTCTTGCTCTCTCACTTTACCCCTCCCCCCTCTGTTTTCAAGTGAGATCTTAAAACCCAACTCAACACTTAAAAAAATGGAGAGAAGAAATTAAGAAAATACAGTTTGAGTTGGTTATGATACATTGTATGCATATGTTACTCATTTTGTATAGTGCTGTACTCACAAGGAGAATACAATTGTTGCATGGTTACTGCTGGCGAACATGGGAAAATTTTCAAATTTTCATTTTATTGCAATTTACTCTGGACTAGCTAAAGTTGTACTGTTAACTTTGGATTATGAAGAATAAACATCTGATAATTATATCGAATGCTCTTCATTTCTCAGAGCCTTTTGGCTCTTCATTGTTAGACTTCTGAGCTAATAAATTATAGTACTAGGTTCCTGTATTCATCCTATTAAGCAATTAAGCATTCTATCTAGTTTATCTTCTACTTCTTGCTTATAAGTTAAAACATAGCTTCTGCATTTCCGGGATTAAAAGTTGACAACATAGCCACATTTCAATCCTGGAACCTGTGGGTTATGGACCTCCACACTTCTGCTATGCCACTTTGATCTACTTTATCCTCTGCTCATCTTAGCTTGCCTAAATGAATAGCCAAAATTCTCAATGAAATATGAATAGTCTTCTACATAACCATCACTTGTTTATTCTTCATATGGAAAATTGCGTGAAGTTCTCTAGGAGTGATTTGGGCTAGTGAATGGCACTGTTTGTTAGTACAGATTGAGCAATTAGGAAACCAGTATGCCTTGCTAGCTATGAGTTGTACAAATCTTCTGAGTACTTCCTTTATTGTGCATTGTATGTGTATTAATCAGAGGCTTTGCATTTCATAATTTCTTATTGTTCTTTGTCCAAACTTTTAAAGGGATTGGCCTATGTGGATTTTTGCGATGATGCACACCTTGCTGCAGCTCTGGCAAAGAATAGGCAAAAGCTGCATGGAAAAAAACTGAGCATTCTGAGGTCAGATCCTCAGCAGAACAGAAAGAGGGGAAACCTTGGGAAAGGAATGCCAACAAAACATGGTGCGCTGACAGCTGACCCCAGTTTTAATTACTCCATATGTATCTGCATATTATTCATTGATGTTGTGCTAGAGTTTCCATTTAACAATATACTTTATATATATATATATATCATTGATTTAATGTTTTACTTAGCAATGATGTGTCTAAAGCTCAGGCTAGAAACTTGAGAAGATATATACTCCGTATAAAATTAATGACAGACCTTCATTTTCTTTCTTTATATGCTTGTGGCAGCAGATTCTGGTGGTCAAGGTTCAAAATCAGATTCCAAGGACAGTGGTGAAATTTCAAGACAGAGTGGAGGGGGGCCTAAAAGAGATCAGTCGGTTGATAGGCAGAAAGATGATATACAGCTCAAGGGTAGGAACATTTTTGCAATGCCAAGAGCTGTCAGCAAAAGTAAACCAAAATTGGAGCAGATAGCTGAGGAAGGAGGAGACGAGAACCCTAAATCAAATGACGAGTTCCGCAAAATGTTCTTGAAATCTTGAAATATGCCATGTGGGAAAAGGTTTGTACATTATACCCGAACCCTGTTAGTGGAGTATGAACAGAAGAAAATGCTTTAGGAAACTGACTTCTACTTGGTTTTAGTGGAGGCATTGTGTTTCTTCTAAATCATATCACGCCTTGTTTTCAAACATCTTATGCTAAAGCATTGAATTATTATGCTCTACTTTTAACTGTGTTATTTTAGTATAACCTCCTTGCACATTCCAGTTGTTCCAGTGGCTCCATGCTAATATGTAAGTATTTGCAAATGCATATCTGTTGCTTACATTCCAGTCTTCTTTCTGTACTTGAGTATATGCAGATTCATATATTTCATTATTATCAAGGTCAATGGGGAATAATATAATAATAATAATAATAACAACAACAATAATAATAATCATAATGATAATAGGGGAAAATGATAATTTGGATCTTTCTAAGTAGTCAACTCTGTCACTCAATAATATGGCGGGGGATCACCTTTGGTCTTGGAACTTGTAGGTTGTGGCAGGCAGAATTTATTTCAAGATTATAGAAATACTCCGTATTAATTTTGACTTGTAACTACTTAAAGCTCCTAACTTTTGTAATTTTGTAACATTTTTCTCTGGGTTGCAAAAATGATCGTGTTGGGGAGTATAGTGCAAATTTGTAAAAATAAATTTGAATAGTTAAAATATTAAGGCAAGCTTGTTTGAACCTACTCCCCACTGCTGACAATCTCCAAAGGAAAAGGGTTAATTGCGCTAGCTCATGCAATATTTGTGCAAGCCACCCAGAATCTGCAGATCACTTATTCATCCCTTGTGAATTTGCTAAGAAGTGTTGGAGGAGTTTTGCTGACATGCCTACATGCAATACATCTCATTGACCTGAGTGGATCACTGCAAATCTGAAAGCCATGGAAGCTAATTCTTTTTCTCTACTCTTAGTAACCTGCTGGAAAATTTGGGAGGTCCGAAATCATAAAGTCTGGAATAACATAAGTCCAAATCACACAACAGAAGCTTGAATCTCCAACCCTCTCAGATAAAATGGACGAAACCTTCTCATGGATGGCTCAAGTTAAATGTTGATGCAGCTATTAATAAGGAGCTTAAAACTATAGGCTAGGGTTTTATCCTCCGCAATGACAATGGCGGATTTGTGGCAGCAAAAGAACAAATGTGGCAGAGGCTTTACAATCCAAAGGAAGCAGAGACCATCGTAGTTCGGGAAGCTTTGTCTTGGATCAAGGAGTTGAACATGGGAAGCTTTGTCTTGGATCAAGGAGTTGAACATCGATCATGTCCAAGTCGAAACAGAATCCCTTCTATCCAAGGGCTACAGAAAAATAGTTGTCTATTCTTTCGACTTAATCTTGGAGGATATTTATAAATTAGCTAGTCATTTTCTTTGTATTAGCTTTATGTTTGTGAAGCGATATGCGAATTTGGCTGCTCACTTGTTAGTTTGAGAAGCTGTTTTCATAGCTGATTGCATTGTCTGGGCAACTTCACCCCTTTTATGCTTGTTTTACATTATCTCCTCGGAGGCTATCTAATTAAATTCGTCCATTTTTTCTTCAAAAAAAAATAAAAAATTAAGCATTTACCATTTATTTTAATAATAATTTTGTCACAATTGAAAACTGAAGAAGGTAGAGTGGGAGTGGGAGTGACTGAGTGAGTTGGATAATATTGTGGTGTCCAGAGGAATGAGAAATGTGGTGAGATTATGCATACACAGATTGCACTAGGAAGGAACTTACGTCTAATCTGTTTGTCAAGTTGAAATGAGAGTGAGTTTTCTTACACGCCACATTAAATCTGACACATGCTAGTACACATGCACTGAATTGCAAAATTGCATGAAGAAAACCAGGCCGGCAGTTTAATTAGGAAAATAAATAAATACTCCGTAGCAACATGTGAGATAGAGAGAGAGAGAGAGAGAGAATCGATGTCGAGTTGACCAAATATTATGTGGGTGATTTTCAGTGCTGTCCGATCCTGCTGCCTGCACCGCACCTCTTTTGTCTACTCTGCACTTCAGATTTCCTCAAGATACAGTTTGGTCAATATCCATCCACCAAAATATTACGGACTATATATTATTTTCTACATACATACATTTTTTTTTAATTACTATCAAAACCCATTTCTCAAGCATATTCTTTTCTTTAAATTATTTGTATCAAAACTTGATTTAAATAACATGCATGCATGAGTTGAGCATATTATTTTCTATACATTATTTGTATCAAAACTTGTTTGAAATAACATGCATGCATAAATAAGTTGATGTCATAAATATATAGGTCTCGTTCAGGTGAGTACAGCTCAAATCTGAACAAGCTTATAGAGGGCCAGTTTAGGTCCTATAAAAAATACGCCAGAGCCCAGCTGAAAATTGACCCAGGTCCCTAACCGGCCTAGGATCGGACAAAATCTAACATGGACTTTATAAATTATAATACACTTTATAATATTTATAATTTATCAAATAATATTACAAGTCTTATAAAAAATTTTAATAGTACAAGTTCAAATGTTATTAAAGTCTTATAAATTTTTAATTTTATAGAAAATAATATTAATTTTTTATTTTGAGATTAAGGTTAAAATATTATTTTAAACAAAAATATTAACTTTGAAAAAGTGCGCGGGCGCGCGCGCACACACACAAATATATATATATATATATATATATATATATATATATATATATATATATATATATATATATATATATATATAAAAGTTCTGGTGCAGGGATGCTCCTAGGTGAAAAATGGGGTTAGATTTGAGCTGTTGATCAAATCTAAATCAACGGCTCAAATCAATGAAAATTGAAAAAAAAAAAAACGCGTCCTGTTGCAAGGTTTGACACAAGTTTCTGGAAAGCTTTTTCTTCATGCACTGTGTCTTTCGTCAGAACAAAACTAATGTGAAATTTACGCCTAAGTCACGTACTTAGCGTTTTTAGATGAGATCTTCACTTTTGAACATAATTGCTAGGTTAGACAGAATCACTCTAACAGTTTATGAACTAGTTCAGTTAGCAGTTTGGATACCTAATTGCCAGAAATAAAACATGCACAAGAATCAGTAAAACACAGGCAATTTGGTAACCCAGTTCGGAAACATCGTTCCTACGTCTAGGGGGCTTCACTCTGGTTGCCAACTCTTCGTTGAATCAATGTTAAAAGTGTACCAACAATACAATTGAGTCCACATGGCAAACTCTTGAATCTTCGTCAATTCTTCATCCTTCGAGTTCTGCCTTGAAGAGTTGTCAAGTATGTGATCTCCTAATCTCCTTGTGTTGAGGCCCCCGCTCAACAACGGCACGCCATGCTTGACCAGAGTGAGTTCATGCCCATCTTCTCGTAATGAGAGTCTTGATCTTGAATCAAAGGCAGACTTTGCCGAGATAACGTATTAGCTCAATCAGAGTATACTCGGTGGATGGATCTTAGTAATCTCAACAACCCAATTGGTATGGTTGAGCTTGTATTTAAAGCTGCTGGAATCTTGATGCAGTTGTAACTGAATAACCGTCTATGAACAACTTGACTGTACCATTGTAATTCCTAGTTCAGAGTTCGGTTTTCATAATCTTCAAGTCTTCAGTCTTCGACTCGTCTGATCCATCTGCTGCACTAGTACAGATCAGACTCTATCTAAGCTAAGTACAAGTAGAGTAATTGATTTTCATGAAACTTAAAACAACTAGGGAGTTTTCTGATATTTTTTTCAAGATACAAATACTTTTTATTAACAATCTTCCCTTTTGTGTAAGTTTCCTGGCAATATAGTAGTCTACTTAGAACAATAACTTCTAACACAAAAAGATAGTTTAGAGACCAAAAGACTTTTGCATTAAATTCGTAACAAAATGTTCATTTCAACAAATCTACTTGACCCTATTACAAAAAAAAAAAAAAAAAAAAAAAAAAAAAAAAAAAAAACAACGTACCACAAATTTATTACAGCTGCCAAATACAAAAGATAATGTCTTCATAAAAGCATAAACTATGGTCTTCAAGTGTGGAGCAGTTGGAGCAGAGGTAGTCACCAATAAGCACGTAACCATAGTATAGTAACCAAGTAACAAGTGACAAGTAACAAGGATTATAAGTTAGTTCCTACTCCCCTTATTGCCAGAAGCTTGTGAATCTGTAGCCACAAGATTTCTTAGCAAGACCAAGTAGGAAGGCAAACCAAGATTTTAAACACAGAATCATTTTGATTATGAAGACACAACCTCTTGGCTAGTCCTAACATTCTCAACAACAGCAGTAGAGGTGGTTCCTTCAGCAGTTTCAGCAGTGGCAGTTTGAGCAGCAGCTAACTCTTCTTGTTCTCACAGTATGAGTTGTTAACGCAGTTGCAATTCTACATTTCTTTTCTCGACCAAAATCTGGACGATCATGTTCAAATCTTGAATACTTTTGTCCAGGAACTGAGAGGTCAGATGGCTTGTCTTGGAACCTTCAATAACTAGGGGCTGTGCAGAACTGCTTCCATGTTTAGGATAGATATCAATGACATGTGGACTCTGTTTAAGTCTGGTATCAATCAGCCTGACTTTGGGTTTCTCCATGGGTTCACCAGTGTTAGGCCAAAACGTCTGAGCACGCAGTATTCCATAGATGGTGCAGGGGAATGGTAGCTTAAATTTGTTCTCCTTTGCAGTAGGATCCCTAAAACCAACGATTTGTTTGAAAATGATGAGCCCTAGGTCAACCGGAATTCCTTTTCCAATTTTGTAAATCAGGCTTGCCATCTGAAGGTTCAGTGCACCCCTATGCTCACTTGGCATCCAGTTTGTCAGTGCAATCTTGTGGAGTATGTCATGCTTGGTTGTGAGACATTTTGCAGGCAGCATATTCGTTTCTGTTGGCTAGTAGCTTACTGTGCCACCAGTGATAGCCTTTGTCAGCACATTCACACCAATATCTGGGTTTTCAAGATCATATGTGTTTATGCCAAAATAAGAATTAATAGTGTTAGCTAAGAAATTGTAGTACTTATTTTGCAACCACACACGACTGCACAGAGGTGAGTCTATATCTTTGATTATTAGCATGAGATTCACATAGAATTCTTTGATTGCCATTGGGGGTATTCATTCAAATTGGTCACTATCCTCTTCTGTTTAATTTTCTCAAAGATTGGCAGGAGTTGACATTGTGCTTTGAATCTTTTAATATCCAGAAATCTTTCACTTAGAATTTTTCTTTTGTCAATGGAGTCCCATCGTGCAGCATATCATCTGTGAGGAATTGGGCTTTAGTGATCTCCAGTGGAACAACTATGGAGAAATCCATTTGCAGATCAGCTGATGGTGAAGGTGTTTCAACAATATTCTTCTTTCTCTTCTTCTGTGCAGTGGGTTGTTCAGGTGAGACTTCAATCTCAATCTGTTCAGGATCTGTCTGTTTCCTTTTAGACTCTCTGGTGGGAGATGGAGCTTCCTTTTGGGCAGTGGCAGTTGTTGGAATCTTGATGCATTTGTAACTGAACAATCGTCTCTAAACAACTTGACTGTACCAGTGTAATTCCTAGTTCAGAGTTCAGTTTTCGAGTCGTCTGATCCATCTGCTGCACTAGTACAGACTCTATCTAAGCTAAGTACAATTTGGACTTAGAGCATCTTAAGCTGAATTATCTTTTGATCTATAAGTAGAGTAATTGATTGTCATGAAACATAAAATTACCAGGGAGTTTTCTTATATTTTTTCAAGATACAAATACATTTTATTAACATGATGAATTAAAGAAGCAAACTGTAGAAAAATGGCGCACTTTAAAGAGGAAAACAACGCACCTTAAGAAGCAAAACAACGCATCTTAAGAAGGGAAACCATGCACATAAAACTTTAGATCGACACACCCGAAGAAAAAAACCACGCACCAAAAGCCTTAGGCTGACACACCTTAAGTTTCAACAACTGACGCACCTTAAGTACACAAATCACTTACCTTAAGAAAGAAAATCACGCACCTGAAGTTTTAGACTGATGCACTTAAGTTTCAACAACTAAAGCACCTTAAGCTCAAAACCACGCACCTTAAGCACAAAAAACACACACCTTAGGAAGGAAAAACATGCACCTTAAATTTGACCTAGATGCAAAAAGATCAAATTGCCCCGCATTTTTTTAATCATTGTTGATCTTGGGCATTGATTTAGGCAAAATCAATGGCTCTCATCTAACCGCACAGGAGCCACTTACCCGGCCCGCACGCAAACATATATATATATATATATATATATATATATATATATATATATATATATATATATATATATATATATATATATATATATATATATATATATATAGGGAATGGTTCAGGTGCTGTTAAAGTTTCCCGTGCGGTTGTGCAGTGATCAATGCTCTTTAAAAAATTCTAAACTGATGCACCTTAAACTTCTAATCTACGCACATTAAGTTGGATAAACATAAATACTCTGTACTACTTTGTAGAGAAAATCTTATAAAGAATATTGGATGTGTTTTTGAACTTAAAAAAAAAAAAAAATTGACGCACCTTTAGAAGAAAACAGCGCACCTTAAGAAGGGAAACAACGCATCTTAAGAAGGAAAACCACACATCTTAAGCTTTGAGTTCACTCATCTTAAGTTTCAACGCTCACGCACTTTAAGCATACAACCATGCACCTTAAGCACACAAACCATGCACCTTAAGAAAAAAAAACACACCGTAAGTTCCAAGTTGACTCACCTTAAATTTCAACAACTACTCACTTTAAAGCCCGAGCCTGGCATGAGACTGGCCCAGGTTTCAGATTTGACCACCTCTAACACGAACGCCCAGTACATTCTTGGTGTAGTCACGAAACTAGAGTAGTTATTATGCATTCATGTAAAACTTACCGCATATTCTGACGTTAAAGAGATGTTCTCACATGTAAATAAATAAACAAACAAACACACACACACATATATATAATTTACAATTAATAAATCATCCTCAATTTTATTAAACTTCAAAAGTCCAGAAATACTTAATTACCAAATAAACCAATACAAGAAGCACAACAACACGTACCAATGATCAATGTATGAGTTGGAGGGATGAGTTTTAATTACTGTGCAGTTTGATGGTAATTGAGTTATACTCATTTTTAAACGGTTGTCCTAAATTCGTATCTTATTGCATGCACATTATCTCTCGTCAAATTAAATATACTTAGAAATGTATGAATTGAAACTCGAATATGAGACTTTAACTCAAAAACGTACTTTAATTTAGATACCTAGCTATAATATATTAGAGCGAAGTTAATTCAAAAGATGGAGGGCGGGTAAGAAAATAATAAAAGAAAAGAAAGATAGATAGTGGGATTGTGGGTGCGGTGTTGGTGTTGGTGTGCAGATCGAGTTGAAATTGCATGCGGGTAAAAGCAAGCAAATTAAGTAGATTGCTAGCTAGCTTCTAAGCATGCATGCAAGCATGTGTAAATATGGATTGGAGTGTTCACTTACTTTGAAGAATGAAAACAATGTATGATACACACTCTCATCTGCACCATTATATTCTTTCTTTTTTCTCTTTCTTTCTTTCTCTCCTTGGATCACTCAACTATATAATGTTACGTTACGTTGTCCTCTCCATTTCTCCTTATTCTGTTTTTCAGCTTTTCATTCCCCTCTTTTACTCTCCCATACCCTTAACTCTCTTCTCAATTATTAATAGGCATGCATCCTTACTCACTACTATCCTATACGACGTACTAATACTATGTTCAACTGAATTATCATCATTTACATCGTCTCAGATGCTCTGTTGGGTCGGGAAGTGGAGTCTCTTGAGATTGGGGATTCAACCTTTTGGGAAGAAAGAAAGAATGAATAGAAATTGACAATTTTACTATTAACATTATTAAATGATGATGCTATTATATTCGTAAGTAATACATATATTACCACTATTACTATTTTACTAATAGTCAATAGTCAATTTCAAGAAGACTTGTATTGTTCGATTGTAACAAATTAAAAGAAAAGAAACCATCCACACACTGAATGGTTAATCCAATAAACCTTATTACCTCCCAAAAATAAATTACTTGTACTCCGTATTATTATATGAATTATATATGAGCAAATGTACGTACTAATAAAGTTGATGGAAAATAGACAAATAGTAAAGCAAAATGATCAAAAAATATCGAAGCAGACTATATATATATCATGCACGGCCCTCAACTATATATTATACTGCAAAAGACATTCTTAATAAATGATTATTGTAATTATAATAATCAATATTAATCCAAATTTGTGATTGAAGTTTATTACGAACGCATCCCTACAAGATGTGATCTCACGATCTTACATAAGCAAGTGGTCTTACTGCAACTCTACCCTATATATATATATATATAGAGTTAATTACCGATTTGGTCCCTCGACTATTGAGATTTCACCACTTTAGTCCTCGACAATTTTTCTTGCCAAATTAAGTCTTTGACTTTGAAAAAATTAACCAATTTGGTCCTCCGTTTATTTTACCATTTGATATCCGTTAAATCGGGACCAAATTGGTAATTTTTACTATAGTCAAGGGACCATTTCAGTCAAAATTAATTACCGAAATGGTCCCTTGACTATAGAAAAATTACCAATTTGGTCCTGATTTAACGGCTGTTTAACACCAAAATAAACGGAGGACCAAATTGGTTAACTTTTTCAAAGTCGAGGACTTAATTGAGCAAGAAAAATTATCGAGGACCAAAGTGGTGAAATCCCAATAGTCCAGGAACCAAATCGGTAATTAACTATATATATATATATATATATATATATATATATATATATATATATATATATATATATATATATATGTATATATATATATATATGTATATATATATATATGTATGTGTGCGCGCCCGCGTGTCACACACACACACACACACACACACACATATATATATATATAATTCAGTTCCCGTGTGATTGTGCGGCTAAATTTGAGCCATTGATCTTGCTTAAATCAACGTTCAGGATTAGCAAAATTAAAAATAAAACACGATGACAATTTAATAATTTTGCATCTAGATCAAATTTAAGGTGCGTGATTTTTGTGCTTAAGGTGCGTGAGTTTTGTATTTAAGGTGCGTGCAGTGAGTTTTGTGCTTAAGGTGCGTGGGTTAGTTGTGTGGTTAAGGTGCGTAGTTCTTGAAACTTAGGGTGCGTAATTTTTGTACTTAAGGTGTGTGGTTTTTGTGTTTAAGGTACGTGATTGTTTTGCTTAAGGTGCGTGATTTTTTTGCTTAAAGTGAGTAGTTTTTGAAACTTAAGGCGCGTGTTTTTTTTTCTTAAGGTGCGTGGTTTTCCTTCTTAAGATGTGTGGTTTGTGTGCTTAAGGTGCGACAGTTTTTGAAACTTAAGGTGCGTCAGCCTAAGGCTTTAGGTGCATGGTTTTTCCTTCTTAAGGTGCATTGTTTCCCTTTTTTTTTCTTTTTTTTTTTTTTGTTTTTGTTTTTTTTTTTTAAGTTCCAAAACAAAACCAATATTCTTTATTAGATTTTTTCTACAAAGTCATATTTATGTTAATCCAACTTAAGGTGCGTAGATTAGAAGTTTAAGGTGCATTAGTTTAATTTTTTTTAAAGAGCATTGATCGCCGCATAACCGCATATATATATATATATATATATATATATATATATATATATATATATATATATATATATATATATATAAAGTGGCTCAAATGCAGCGGAGAGCTCCCATGCAATCGTGCAGCTGCATCTGTGTTGTCTGATTTCATTAATCCAACTGCAGTTCGCGTATGTTTAAGTGTGGGTATTTGGTAATTTTAGTATCTATATTATGTGAATTGGAATGGCGCATTTTAGTACATGGTGTGGTGCGTTTTAATACATGTTGTGGTGCGTTTTATTACGTATGTTGGTACATTAACTGAGTTGTGGAATGGTGTGTTTTAATCAATCCGCTGGTGCATTTTCATACGTAGAATGGTGTGTTCTAATCCGTCCTCTGGTGTATTTTAATACATAGAATGATGTTTATTTTAGCACATGTTTTCTAACAAGTGTGTTGTGGAATTGTGTGTTTTAATCCATCCTCTAGTGCATTTTAATACGTAGAATGGTGTATATTTTAACACATGTTTTCTAATAAGTGTAATAGTGCATGTTTATAATCTAGGATAGGGATTTTCAATAAGTGGAATTTTGCATTTTAACGCAC
>CP025658.1:14359944-14373502 GCA_003576665.1 Ipomoea trifida | reverse complement strand
GTGATGCGTCCCTAACGATGCATATTTGTGTGGTGTATTTTCTAACACTGAGTGGTGTATATCTGTATACATAGTGGTGAGGCCGCACTGTTCACACCTAAGAGCACGGCCACACTTGAACATGACATACACTCAAACACATGCACTATTTTTCTTTTTGTTTTTATAAGTCGCCGCCTAAGTACTGTCTAGACGCTAGACGCTAGTTTACCGCCCGACTATCACCTAGCGCTTATTGCAACCATGACTATTAATAATGAATTTGTCTAAGTATATTTGTAAACTTTGCCACACTCCTATTTAAGTATTCATTAACTTATGTGCTCTAAATTATAAAGTTGATTTTATTCCTTCATTTCTAACCGGTAACGTATATTTGGTCATTCAATTATTCAATCGTGAAAATTTAGTCATTACAGTAAGAATTGATCTGATTCATTTATTTATTTTGGTAGATTATATTAACAGTTGATGTCTTGATCCTTGCTAAAAAATAAGGGGAAAATGGACGGATCAATTTTATAAATATTGTAAACTTAAAAGTTTTAAATAATTATAAAATTGGTCTCATATTCTTTTTTTACTAAAAACATCTGTTATTCATGAACCCTGATGGAACACTATGATCAATCCTTGCTTTATATATAAAAGAGAGAAAGAAACTGTGTGACGGGCTCGATCAGCAAAATTTAAACTCATGAATATCAAGTATAAAAATCATACTACACCCACTCAATCACTCTTTTGAAAGTACTCACATTTTAATTTCTTTTATTACCCAATATGCTATCATTTTTTTCCTTTTAAGAAGCAATATAATTGTAGAAAACTCCTTAGTGAAAGTTGTTATATATCCTTTCTCCCCTTTTTTCCAGGTTAAATGACAACTTTCCGCACAAACAACTCAGTTGATTTCTGCGTAGTAAATTGGATAAGGTTAAATAGCCTATATAATTATGTCAATCGTTATACCATGAGTTAGGGTTTACAGTACACTATGGACCCTGATTCATGTGTTTAATTTGTGTTTTGTGTTATGAATTTTTGTGTCTTGCGTTATGAAATTTAGTATCTTATGAGTATAAATTCTGTACCTAAAACAAAATAATAATTGTGTCTTATGTTATGAATTTTTGTATCTTGTGTTGTGAAATTTTGTGCCTATGAACACAAATTATGTACTTAAATCAGATTTGAAAATAAGTAAATATATAACATGTGTATGGGTCTTATTTTATGATATTTCGTGTCTTGTGTTATGAAATTCTGTACCTTACGAGTATGAATTATGTACTTCATTTTTTCAATCCACCTGGGCTCATAATGCTATGCTTTGTGTCTTGTGTTGTGATTTTTTGTATTTTGTGTTATGAAATTATGTACCTTACGAGTGTGAATTCTGTACGGCAAGTTATATCGTAGACCAGGGTGCACAATGCATTGTGCACCCCGTACCAAAATGTTAGGAGGATGAGTTCTGTGTATTCTAGGCAACTATTCTGTGTATTCATGTTAGTAACACAGGTTGTGATGTGTTTGTGCATTCGAATGTTTAGGATGATGAGTTATATGTATTTTGTGTCAATATTCTATGTATTCTATGAAGACATTATGTGTATTCTAGGCAACCGTTCTGTGTATTCATGTTAGTAACAGATGTGTTTGTGCATTCAAATGCTAGGAGTATGAGTTCTATGTATTTTGTGTCAATATTCTGTGTATTCTAGGCAACCGTTCTGTGTATTATAGGAAACCGTTCTATGTATTCATGTTAGTAACACATGTTGTGATGTGTTTGTGCATTCGAATGTTAGGAGGATGAGTTCTGTGTATTTTGTGTTAATATTATATATGCGTATTCTAGGCAACCGTTATGTGTATTCTAGACAACCGTTCTGTGTATTCATGTTAGTAACATAGGTTGTGATGCGTTTGTGCATTCGGATGTTAGGATACACAGAATATAAGCCCAAGTATTATCTCTTATGTTCCATGTTTTTCAAATTTCACAATGTTGTTTAAATATTCACCTTTTGTCATGTGTGTTTTTGTGATCTAATGAACTTGTGTGGTTTTTGTTCTTGCTTCATCATTACTGTTTTTGTTGTTGTTCAAGCTACAGTTATAATTTTGTTTAAAAAAAACTGTAATGAGATCCGTAAAATACGGCGTCGTTTCGGACCAGAGTCCACAATGCATTATGGATCCTGGTCCACGGTATAACGATCCATTCTGTACCTCATTATTTCAATTCATGGTCCATAATACAATGCAGATCCTGCTTAATGCTATAACATTAGCTGATTGTAGAAAGTTGTTTGATAGATTAGCTGTTAGCTCATAGTTGTTTGGTATAATTTCTTTTCTCAAAAAGCTACTTGAAAAGGCTGCTTTGAGTAGCCTTTTGAATTTTAGCATTTTCCTCCGATCAGACTGTATCGATTTGAAGGTATGATTTGTTGAATTTTAGAAACTCAGAATGTAGCTTCTTATACTCAGCACCCAGATCAGACTGAATCGATTTAATGGAACGACCAAAAGAACGCTCAACCAATGAACGAAATTGAGCAAAAGCAGTATATAAATCAGATTTCAAGCGTAAAGGATAGAACCACGTAAACCGAGTAAAATCATCCACAAATATCACAAAATAACGATAACCAGTAACTGAAGTAACGGGCGCAGGCCCCCAAATATCAGTATAAATTAAGTCTAAAACATGGGTACTAGAGGACTCAGTACTAGAAAGCGGGAAACGCGCAGATTTCCCAAGTTGACAAGCATTACATAGGGAATTTAAACGACTAGGCGAACTAACTAAACATGACTCCAAAATACGACTCTGAACGCGATGGTGAGGATGTCCCAAGCGCCCATGACATACAGAAGCCGACGCACGAGCAGAAAGAAAAGCAGACGAACTAGAAGAGGGCAACACCGGAAGAGTGTACAAACCGCCCGAACTCTTACCCTGCAGAAGGACCGCTTTGGTGCGGATATCCTTCACAACAAAATATGTACGGTAAAATTCAAAAAAGACATCATTTTCAGAGGCAAACTTTTGAACAGAAAGCAAAGAAGCAGACAACCCAGGAACATGAAGAACACGCGACATATTAAACGAACGAGAAGGAGTAGAAAACGATGCACAACCAACACTAGAAATAGGTAAGGCCTTACCATTACCGACACGTAACGTGTCATGACCAGTGTAGTCCTCAGAAGTAGTAAGAACCTGTCCATCGGGAGTAGCATGGTCAGTAGCCCCCGTGTCTGGGAACCATGTCTGCGAGCCGAACGAAACACCCGAGTCAGCCGCACCTTGATAAACCATATGTGCCTAAGAACCATCGGAATACCTGCAGTAGCACGAAACAGCAGTATGTCCAGCTAAATCACAAATCTGACATCTAGGAGCACCAAAATTACCACCACCACGCTGCCTCTGTTGTGCTCCGCGCCACGAACCAGAACCACGCGACCAAGCCGCATGGCCGCCGCGCCACTGCTGGCCACCATGCGAACTAGCAGACGATTGGCCGAACAGCTGAAAACCAGACTGCCGACCGCCTCCATGCCAGTGCTGACCGCCACGCCTACCGGAACCACGTCCAGAACCTCGACGAGCCATGTGAGCGACAGAGGCACCACCGACCGCCGGCGACATCTCCTCGGCGAGAACAAACTCCTGGGAGCCAAGAAGATCTACCAATTCCTCCAACCTGAGCGGCACCTCACGAGACGACAAAGAGGCAGTGAATGCCCGGAACTCAGGCCGAAGACCACGAAAGATGTAAATATTTTCTTCGTCGACGGAGATCGGCCGGCCGGCAAGAACCAAATCCTCCAGAAGCACCTTCACCCGGCCAAGATAATCAGCAACTGAAGCATCACCTTGCTGCAAGGTTTGTAGCTGACTCAGCAGATGCACGGCGCGGGAGCGAGACGATGAGGCTAGGGCTAGTTCGATCGCCTTCCAAGCATCCATGGAGGTTGACTGCCCAAGCACCAGTGGCATCACCTCTTCGGAGAGGGAGGAAATTAACATGGACAAGATCTGCTGATCCTGCTGAACCCACGGACCATACACCGGATTAACCGAAGCAACAACGGAAGAAGACGCTTCGCCGGCAGGAAGAGGAAGCGTCGGCGCCGGGCAAGGAAACGAGCCATCGATGAAGCGTAGAAGATTCTGCCCACGTAAGAACGGAAGCAGTTGAGCCCTCCAAAACAAAAAATTGCGGTTAGTGAGTTTTATGCTCACAAAATGATGAGCCGAAGACAAAGACGTCGGTAGAGAGGGAACAGGCGCATCCGAAACAGTCCGCTCGGAAGAGACACCGGCAGAGCTGTCATTGGCGGCCATGGAAAAGAAACCTAGCGATGATACCAGATTAGGATTGAATAATTCTGTATATCTCGAATACGTAATTACGCAGGAGAAATATAAATACAATGTGTAGAAGTATAGTAAAGCTAGAAGTAGTCTAGACTAAGAGTCCTAACAGTTACAAAAAGCTTATTAACCAAACAACTAACAGTGGTCAAATAAGGTAAAATTGGCTAATAGGCTGATTATTTACCAAACAGGCCCATTATGATTTTTGTTTCATGGCCCGGCCCGTTACACTTCGTTATTAAAATTATTTCATAAATTTCATCTTTTAATGTCTCATTTCGTTTTTAGAATGGAAAATTAATATATTTTTAATTTCTTCTCCCAATATAGTTAAAATAAAAATTGCACTTTTCGTCCTTAAGTTATAGGATAATTGTAAAATTCGAAGTGTTGGTCATATTTATTTTTCGTCCATAAGTTATCATTGACGTTGCATTTTTCGTCTCTCTACTAATAAAATATTAGGAACGAAATTTGCAATTTTAATAAAACTCAGTGATTAAAAGTGAACGCGAAAGGATAAAAGTGCAACGCCAATGATAACTTAGGAATGAAAAGTGAGCATGACTAATATTCATGGATGAATTCTGCAATTATCTATAATTTAGGGACTAAAAGTATAATTTTTTTATTTTAAATTTCTCAATGTACTGTACAACACAATGAAAAAAAAAAAAAAACTAATAATTGTGGCTAATTTCCTTCTTCAACCTGGGACCGCCTCATCTTTATTTGTGTAAGTCAATGCATGATGTAGCTTTATAAATTAAAGATATATTCTGCTCATAGTAAGAAGGGAAACACAAAAGTTATATTAGCATTATCTCTTTTCTCCATCTTTCCCTTTCAGTTACTTGCCTTCCTGGTTTCCTCCCTTTGCAATATAATTTTTTTTTTTTTTTTGTAACTTATGATTTTTTTAAAATGTAGTATTTGTTTTATATTTTCTCAATCGTTTTCAACTCGGAAAACAATTAATACAATTAATACATTCTTCACTAGAGTTTGATCTTATGACTACCATTTAGAATAATAACAGATGTATTATCACACTATATAATAGTTGACACCCTTAGTTTACAGTATAATACCACCTCATCATGTGCATGCATTAAACAACTTAACCCAAGACTTATCAATAATTCAATAAATAAGTTTTTTTAAAAAAAAGAAAAACTCAATACTATACACACACATATATGACACATGTACACAACTACACACAATGATTATTAATTTTTTTTTTTTTGAAAACAATGATTATTAATTCTTATAATCATGGAATGGTATTTCGTGGTGTACTTTTCTTTGAGTTGATTCCCTAGGGCTCATCACTCAAAGTGTTGTTTGATGTATAGTATATCACTACTGATTTAATCTATATCTATAGTATATAAAATCCCAAATAAGCATATTTGCAAGCTAACAATAATAGAAAAAGATAACAAAACTTATAATAGCTAGTATGATTTTTTTTACTTAATATATATATATATATATATATATATATATATACATATACATACTACAATTCATATAGTATAATGTGTATAAGAAATAGTAATAGAAAAACTGAAATAAATGAATACTCTTTAAAAAAGGGGATTTAAAAAAAAAAATTGTAGTATAAGTCTATGCACTTGTAATATAAAATTTTTACACTTTGTAGTATAAATCTATGCATTTTATAGTATATACTAATGCACTTTCAAATATCAGTTTAGTAAAAATGCGGTAATATTTTCTAAATATCTCAAACTAATATTACTCTTTTTACTCGTAGTATAAACTTATGTACTTGTAATATAAAACTTTTACGCTTTGTAATATAAATTTGTGCACTTCAAAGTTAGAATAAAGTACCAAAATGATAACGCATTTTTTCTAATTTCACTTCATTCAAGGGCATTGATATAGACAAAATCAAGGGTTAAGATTTCGTCCCAATTTTTACTTGGGCGCTTCTTTTTATTTGATCATATATATATATATATATATATATATATATATATATATATATATACACACACACACACACACATAGAGAGAGAGAGAGTTCAGGTGCGGCTGCGCCTTAACGTGTGGTTAGTGCGGTCAGTGGTACGCAAATATACACTACACAATGTTAGGAAATGCACAACATAAATATGCATCATTAGGTACACATCACCAAAAAATCGCACCATTAGATATGCATAAAAGCATCACACAATGTTTGGAAATGCACAATTAGGTGTGGGGAGTTATGGTACATTATTTTTGGTGTGTTGTGCGTTTTTTGGTGTATTTGTGTATTTTCATTGTTGTGCATTTTCGTAACACTAGTGGTGTATATTTTCTAGCGGCCGCACCGATAGCACGGGAAGGCGAAGCCGCATTTGAGCAGACTTTTATATATATATGACAATATGAGATCACCCTTTTAGGTGAGATTGCGAGATCAAATCTTAACCATTCAATTTTGTTTTTCAATAGTTGTGATTGCTATTAATGCTGACATGTGTTTTCAAATGGTAAGGAGTATTGTAGTAATTTTGTTGTTGATTTCCCATTCTCAGCTTTTGTGTACTAAGGTTATTTTGCGATATTTTACAAATTTGTTCATAAGGTTAACAATAGATTGACAATTATGTGACGAATTAACTTTGACAAAATCATAAAAGTCTAAAATTAAAATCTAACTAAATTATTTGTCTAAAAGATTTACATTTAAAAAATTGTGAAAATTAATTATTTCATGTGTTAATAGATTATTGTGCTGTTTAATTTATTGTTTTGGAACAGTAAAATATGGTCAACATTGAATTGATGTCCTAAAGAAATGTGTAATGCACATAATATTATCATCTATGCGTGCACGCGCTATATTTGTACACACACAAACTAACCCACAAGAATACACACACTTATGCATCCTTCTACTGCACTCGTAGCTTTCCTATGACGTTGTTTTGTTGTTATTCTTGAAGACTTAAACAACCTAAATGCACAAGCTAAGCTGTATCATCCTATGCAAACACTACTCCAGCCTCACGCACCCGCTAATGCATGCATTTATACTGTCGCATGTAACCTTCTTGCACACACTCAATTATGTGTTATTGCAATGTGCACATACCTGTATACAGATCAGACATGCATGCATATCTGTTTCCACCAAAGTGCACATACTTTGCATATATTCTTCATCACCTCTCACTGTGCCATGTTACACAAATGACCAAAAATTCTACATTGAATTCTTAGCCGATTACCATCCTAACACAACAGTCATACACACGCCTGTATAGTCGTTAATTGGGCACACTGCACACGTTGTGTGATACCTACTATAGGGTGTGGTGCATTTATGAGTGCTCTGTGGTGCACTTATGAATGCTCTGTGGTGCACTTTTGAGTGAATTGTGGTGTACCACAAGTGCTAGTTTGTGGTGCACTAATGGAAAAATGCAGTGGTATTTTGGTAGTTTGCTGCACCATGTATATTTCGGTGGTGCAATAAGTGCTGGAGTGTGGTGCACTTATGAGTAGTTTGTGGTGCATCTATGAGTATCCTGTAGTGTACTAGGAGTAGATGCACCACAGGATATGTAAATGCACTGAGCCGCAAGATCGCATGGAAAATAACTACAAATATAGAAATATTAAATAATGAGGACTAATATATAACTTAGAAATCATGGGACTAAGTAGTTAGTCCCGGTAAAAGATTATTACAGGGCGAAGGTAATTAAAATTTTGCTTAACATTTTAAAATAATTTGATCAACATCGATCTGGTTGCGGATCAAGAACAATAAAGAACAAATCTTTTTGTCGTCGTCACCATGCTAATACTAAAGGAAGATATATAATGGTTGGATATACGTAAAGGATATTCATCAAAAAGATATATAAAGTAAAAGGAACTTGCTTATTGACATATCTAATATTGCATTTCGAATATTCTTTTTAAACTTAATTATTTACAAATATATGCATGCATGGTATGCTGGTTATTGGTTAAGAAGGTGAAAGTGGGGTAGGGTAAAGAGTGGGGAAAAGAGAGAGAGAGAGAGAGCAATGGATTGTGTAAAAGGAAAGAAAGAGTTGTTTTTAAGAATAGAATGGTGTAGATGAGTATAGAGTGTAGTGTTGCTTTGAATCTTATTCTTTGATAGATATAGATAGAAAGAAAGAAATAATTGTTGGATTGAAGAATTAATGTTTTTGTTTGGTGAGTCATGTGGTGATGCCTTAGCTTTTGAGCCTCAACTCCCTTCTCCACAACATTTTTAAAGCCAAAGGAATGTTCTCTCATCAATATATATAATATATAAAATATTAGTGTACAATCTGGAATTTTAACTGACATGAAATACAAAGTTTAATTTAATATCAAAATCAACTCCATACAAGAAGTTATGATTTTAAATCTCTGCGTCAACCAATAAAAAGAGACTACGCCGCTCCACGTATTACTTATATCTCATAAAAGAAGTAATCGGATAACACATATAAGGGGACACGTTTAACACATAATAATATTTAAAAATAAATGTATAGTCCAATTATCAATAACTTAAACTTTTAGTTGAGACATAACACATCTTTCAATTAACACCTCTCTTTTCCTTTTCTTTTCCCATTTCTATTTTATTTTTTATTTTTAGAAAAAAAAAAGAAATTAATAATAAATTAAAGAAGGGAAGATGACAGTTTTATCACTAAGTTACTGCTAATGTAAACTAGTCTCTTATTAATAATTTGAAGTGTAGGATTTGTCTCCCAATTTTTCTAGAAATAGCATTTTTAATTTATAAATGACGGATTTTGTTAGCTCTTGACAAAAATTTAAAAAATTGTAATTTTGCAAAATTAATTTGGTCATTTAACCAGTTATTATCTCCTTCTTACTTATCCCCTTACTCGACCCATGTCATTTTCAACTCAAAGAAAGTTTTCAAATTTGTCCGATACAATAGCAAGTACGACCAAACTAGTCCAAAATTTGTGGTTATTAAATTCAATTTGGAGATTTTAGCACTCATCATTGTGTTGAAAATTGCATGGATGGAGTAAGGAATTGAAATGGGTAGATGGAAGATATGTAACTAATTTTGATAGTTTGAATTTCTATTTTGTTAAATGTTCTCCGAACTATGTCGCTCATATGATTGTTAGGGAGGCACAATTATGGTCAGGCTGTTTCGAGTGGTTTGATCGACCACGTACTCATTTTTATTAATCATGTTTTGAGTTTGAATTCTGATGAGTGAAGTTAAGTTTTGTGTTCAACAAGGTAGATGGAAGATATATACTTAAATAACCAAATTCACTTTGCAAAATAATAAGTATTCAATGAACTAAAAAAAAAAAAAAAAACAAATATGAACAAAATCTACGTCTCAAATTATTAAGGGACTACTAAGAGTACAATTCAATAACCAAAAGTTATATTTCCCTGAAAAAAAAATTCTGTAAGTGTTATATGTTTAATAAAAGTATACCATATATATGTTGCCAATAATATAAATAAATAAGAGCATAATTTCAACAAATATTGTTTTCAAAACAAAAAATTCAACAAATATAAAGTGCACCCAAAACATGATTGCATATTACATCGTCGAAGTTTTCATAATAATAAATGCCCACACTGCTTATGACACGTCCACGTCATTGCACATTAATCTTCTTTTATATTTACTAGTATTTTCACCCATGCGTTGTACAAAATGAATTTGTTATAATATTTTAAGAATTTTTTGATCAATATACAATTATATAAATTATAACATAAAATATTATATGGTGGAATTGATGAAATTGGTTGGATCGATTATGTTTTTGATGTTTTCCTTGCTTGAATTAGAGCAAATAATTGTCCAATTACCCATGCGATGCATGGATAAATTTTTTATTATATATTTAGATAATAAAATTAAATATGAAATTATTAAAAATTCTAATAATATATATTGAACGTGTACATTTATTTGATTATAAGATTATTGCTAAAGTATCACTTAATTAATTAAATAATATATGACTTGTTTGTCTACAATTATCTTAAAAAGATCGATATGTAATATAACTTATGTAATAATATTATTACTAAAATAAATATTGAGAAAATGAGAAATAATTTAATTGTAATTCAGTTTCCTTTTCCATTTTCGAATTAATTAATAATATTACTTTGGGTGGGAAAGTTGAAGAAGATGATTTTAATTATTTTTATTAATGGTATATATAGAGTATGGAGTAACACTATGATTTGCAAATAACCTTTGGTCTAAATATAGCACTCCCAACATCAACATTAGGGTTTGATATATTTTGTCCCATATAAATTATGGCATTAAAGCTATATTTCTTAATGTGTATTTCAAAATAATTTTTTGTATGATATTTTCTCCATGAGCTAGCTGAAAATTAAAAAAAATAATAATAATAAAAGGGATGAATTCCCTCTTTAATTTCTGCAACCCAAATAAATGTTAGTTAGGTTGAGCATATAATATACCATGTATAAATATAAATGTGCAATTCGACTATCAACTTAGACTTTTAGTTGAGATAGATCACATGCTTCAATTTGGTATTAGAGCCAATCGCATGCCAAATGTCATGCGTTTGAATCCCAGCATCACTCGATTTTAAAAAGAAAAAAAACTATATATGGTCCATGTTTTGCTTGGAGCCCATAAAGTTGTGTATTTAGGTACTACTAATTATAACTTTTAGTATAGTGATGTTCAGTTCGAATCTCTGTGGGTCGGAGTTGCTTATTATTGGTCTTCTTGGTTCTCACTCGATTAAAAAAAAAAGGTCAACATTTTGCTTGGAGCCTATAAAGTTGCTTATTTACTACTAATTATAACATTTAGCGTAGTGATGTTCAGTTTGAATCTCTGTGGGTCGGAGTTGCTTATTATTGGTCTTCTTGGTTTGAGTCGGTTAACTATGAACAACCTGGGTTTGATCGATTTACTTCTTTATGATACTTTAATTCCCCGGTCAAGGTTACAAAGCGAGCTTAATTCATACCACACTTTTGGATAGAGGTTGCAAGCTTTATCGTCAATCAAAGATTAATGCAAAATGAGGTAAATGGGCATGATGAAACTATAATACATATAAAACCCTAGCCAACACTAGAAGCAAAGTAATGCCATATTCTGAACTATTCAATCCAAAGATACCCAGATGTTCAAAGGGCTTCTTCATTTATGGAATTATATCAACAACTTTTAACCCACTTTATTCTTCCCAATTCCACATACACAGTAGAAATAAATAAATAAATAAATAAATAAATAAATAAATAAATAGAGTAGAAAGTTAGTAAAGTGATGAATAGTACTCAAATAAGCAAGGTGGAGAAAACTTGCTCCTAGTGTATGTATTTGTATTATTATTATTATTGGGTTCTTGAGTATTCACCAAACAAAACCCACACCCACTTTAGATTCTTGTATGTGGCTTGTGTCAGATGTATCTATAATGTTACATTACAACTTTAATTTGCTAGCTACATACCTTGCTTGCTTGCTTCACCCAGGTGTGATTTAAACACACGTATATTTATACATGATGGAAAAGCTTAACATTTCTAACCACAAAAAAAAAAAAAAAAAAAAAAAAAAAAANNNNAAAAAAAAAAAAAAAAAAAAAAAAGAAGTCAGAAATCTAAGATTTCCTATATATAGAAAAATTCCTTAGAAAAAGTTATATATTATAAGATTTGTTTACATTGTCAAGTTAAAAATTATGTCATTTCTCAATATTTCTAACAAGTGTCACACTTGTGTGATACCGTCTCACGGATCCTTATTCGTGAGACGGTCTCACACAAGTTTTTGCCTTCTAACAAATAGGGGAAAAAAAAACTACACATGACATTGTACAAATCATCAGTAATACAATATAATAGTGAAATATATAATGTGGATATGAAGATGTTTGGGCATAGTTTTGGTCCCCCCACCCTCCACACCAAATGCAACTACCCCATTGGGGTGGTGGGGTTAAAAGCAGTACATTGTAATGCGAATGGTTAAGCTAAGCTAGCTAGTTGTAATGCAGAATATATATATATATATATATATANACTAATCAAAAATACAATTTTTGTTACTTATAAGAGAAAAAGTAATACATTTTTCATAATAAGTAATGTTGACAAGTGTCTCTCACTTATAAGGCAAATATAATACTTTTGAGGAAAAATGGAAAATGTAATACGTTTAAATCGAAATGTAAAAGTATTGTATTTTTCCTTAAAAGTATTAGATTGACCCTAATAAGTAACAAAAATGTTATTCCTGATTAGTATTACATTTGAGCATATAAGTATGACATTTGTGCATATAAGTGTCACATTTGCATCTTGACCCGACCCGACCCGTCTCATGGTGAGACGGTCTCACACAAGTTTTTGCCTTCTAACAAATAGGGGAAAAAAAAACTACACATGACATTGTACAAATCATCAGTAATACAATATAATAGTGAAATATATAATGTGGATATGAAGATGTTTGGGCATAGTTTTGGTCCCCCCACCCTCCACACCAAATGCAACTACCCCATTGGGGTGGTGGGGTTAAAAGCAGTACATTGTAATGCGAATACTTAAGCTAAGCTAGCTAGTTGTAATGCATATATATATATATATATATATATATATATATATATATATATATATATATATATATATATATATATATATATATATATATATATATAGTTCAAATGTGGCGCTCTATTCCCGTGCAGATTGCACTATTAGATATGCATAAATGTACAACAATGTGTTCAGAAATGCACAAATACACCATATCCAGGTGTATTCTTACATACCTAATGGTGCTTGACCGCATGAAGAAAAGTTCAGACTGCACGAAAATATATAATTATGTGAATTGAAGATGGAAAAAATTGCATTGCATGTGGTGATGTAGTGTGATAATCTGATCTGAGAGAGGGCGGGATTATGATAAGAGAGTATTTGGTGTGTGTCTGACAAAGAAGAATTTCGGCGTGAAACTTGTTCCATCACTTTTAACACAAAAAGTAAACATGAAATTTGTAAAAGTAAAAACAATATATATAATGATTGGAAATTTAAAGCTGCTAGGTGGGAATTGAAGTTGCTTTAATTTGTTTTGTCCAT
>CP025658.1:14307801-14358359 GCA_003576665.1 Ipomoea trifida | reverse complement strand
TATATATATCTTTAACATATATCCGTGGCCGGCAGGCATCTTTCAGCCCAATTCAAGTTCTTTCATCCAATCTTAATTATACATTTTCAAGACTTTATCGAGAAGCTAAGCTAAACCGACGATCATATATATATCTTTAACATATATCCGTGGCCGGCAGGCATCTTTCAGCCCAATTCAAGTTCTTTAATTAACAGTACAATATAATTGTGGTGGTTGCATTACTAGTCTGGTCTCATCTGTTCGATCATCAGCTGGCACAAGTTATCGGGCTTTCAAGCCCCAGCTTTTAACCTCCTAGGCTCTGTTTGGTAAATAATCAGCCTATCAACCAATTTTGGCTTATTTGACCACTATTAGTTGTTTGGTTAATAAGTTTTTTGTAACTCCAAAATGCTAAAATTCAAAAAGCTACTCAAAGCAGCCTTTTCAATTAGCTTTTTGAAAAAAGAAATTATACCAAACAACTATCAGCTAACAGCTAATCTATCAAACAACTTTCTACAATCAGCTAATGTTATCAACAAATCATACCTTCTAACCCAATCAGCTAACAACCATTTACCAAACAGGGCCCTAATGTTTACATGCAACTGACAATAATTTTAGGATGTGTTTGGTTCAAAGATGAGAATCTGAATCGGATGGGAATCAAACGCACCCTTAATTTGTTTGTAGCTAGAAATGAAAATTATTATTGCATGCATCTTCATCAAGTTTAAAGATGAGAGATGATTGGGGATTGCTAGCTTGTAGCAGTGAATGGAATGGAATGGAAAGAAACGTGTGTCTGAATTCTGTGCTCCAACCTACAATGGAATTGAAGAAAGAAAATTAAAATTTTGTATATATGTGCAATGTGCTAGCTAGCTTCAGATCAGATAGATCAGAATCTTGAAAATGTAATTGTAATCAAAGTAGCGCAGCTAAGCTAGTCTCATTATTTACTCTCATTTATTCCAGTGGCCCCTTCCTATACAGTACCATAATTAACACAACCTTCTCATGCCCCCCTTTCTCTCTCTCTCTCTCTCTCTCTTTCTGGTTTGGAATGTTGAACAAAACCTTTATGCTGCAACCGAAACAAATCCCCAGAAAAGGTAATTAAGGTCAAGAAATAATACCACCCATTAATTCATTTTAAAGTCTCAGAAACATAAAAAGAAACTCAGCAGTAACAATCATTTTACTAGGTGGGATGGGCAATGGGCAGTAATGTAATTAGATTTTCTTTTAAAGAAAACCAAATAGATTATTATACCGATATTTATTTATATAACTCACGATTATAAAAAGTAAATCAATTGTAAATTAGGTTTCTTCAGCACATCCATCAACAAGCTAACAATTTTAACTTTATACAAAAATGTAATTAAGTCCTCAAACTTTAAAAGGTTCAATTAAACTCATCAATATGACGAGATTGGAAGCAGAGAGCGTTTATGAGAGAGAAGTAGAAGTCAGTTACTCATTGAAGAAGAAGAAAGAAGATGTTCATTAACAGAAGGGAGATACAAGCTTATATATGGTTTGCATGGCGGTAAAGGTGGTTACAACAGACTGGATACATGAAGTTACCACACTACCCTTCTTCTAACCGCCTAGTGTATGCTAATACCCCCCGTAAGCTGGCGCATGCAAGTCTTGCGTGCCCAGCTTAGACTTGAAGTGTTGGAACGTCGGGGCAGGAAGGGATTTTGTAAAGCCATTAGCCACTTGGTTTGCAGACGAAACTGAGAGAAGCTTGATCAACCCTTGAGCCAATTTTTCACGGACAATATGGCAGTCGATATCGATATGCTTTGTGCGCTCGTGAAAGACGTGGTTTTCAGCTATGGCAATCGCCGATCTGTTGTCACAAAATATGGTTGCTGGCTTGGCTGGTTTGATCTGTAAATCATGAAGCAGATAGGTAAGCCATTGGACTTCGCATGCAGCAGAGGCTAAGGCACGATACTCTGCCTCGGACGACGACCGTGAAACTGTAGCCTGCTTTTTGGATCGCCAAGAAATCAAAGCAGAGCCTAAGAAAACACAGTAGCCTGTGATGGACTTTCGGGTCTCAGAACATGAAGCCCAGTCTGAATCGGAGAACATTTGGAGGTGTAGTTCTGTATTACTCGGATAAAATAGGCCTTGTCCTGGAGAAGCTTTAATGTATCTCAAAACCCGATGAGCTGCTGACAAATGAGTGTTCGTAGGGGCATCAACAAACTGGCTTAGTTGTTGAACCGCATAGGCGATATCCGGTCGTGTGGCGGTGAGGTATAATAGTCTGCCCACCAACCGTCTGTAACTGCTAGGATCATCGACTGGTGTACCATCACCATGAGCCAACCTCAAACCTTGCGCCATGGGCGTATGTGCAGGCTTGCATTCGAGAAATCCGGTTTCGCTCAGAATTTCCAAGGCATACTTGCGCTGACAAATGTTTAACCCTTCTGCTGATCGATGAGCCTCAATCCCTAAGAAATAGCTCAAGTCGCCAAGATCTTTGATCTTAAAAGTATCATCCATGAACTGTTTAAGTTCATGAATCAAATCCAACTATGCACTGGCCACTATAATGTCATCAACGTATACTAATAGGGCAATAAACTGAGCATTAGTCCCTCTGGTGAACAATGACGGATCAGATTTGGACTGCACAAAACCACTGCGAAGTAAGGCTGCATTCAACTTTGCGTTCCACTGTCGGCTCGCCTGCTTGAGGCCATATAAGGATCTTAGTAATCGACAAACTTGGTTTGGTTTGTCACTCTGGAATCCCGGTGGGAGGGCCATGTACACTTCTTCATTTAAATCACCGTGTAGAAAGGCGTTATTGACGTCCATCTGATGGATATGCCAACCCTTGGAAGCAGCCACACTTAAAAATGTCCGAATTGTTGTTATCCTGGCCACGGGTGAAAACGTCTCAAGATAGTCCACACCCAATTGTTGTGTAAAACCCTTAGCCACAAGTCTTGCCTTGCATCTTTCAACGGTACCATCTGCTTTAAGCTTGGTTTTGTATACCCACTTGCAACCTATAGGTGCCTTTCCGGGAGGAAGCTCTGTTAGTTCCCAGGTGTTATTTTCTTGAAGAGCTTTGATTTCTGCTTGCATCGCTTCTTTCCAACAATTATGTTTGATGGCCTGACTGTAGGTCCGTGGATCATGAATGGTAGTAACTGCCATGGCAAACAGCTTGTGTGCTGGAGTGAGACAATTGTAAGAAATCACTTTTGAGATGGCATGAGGGGATGTTCTGTTCTGAACCACAACATCACAATAATAATCAATCAGTTTGTGTGGCAGTTTTCGCTGTCTGTTTGATCTCCGGGGAGGAGCCTGAGGGGGAGATTGTGCACTGTTATCCACACTATCTGCATTCGTGTTGCTTGTTTCATCACGTACCGGTTCCACTACCAAAGGAACATTACTGATCTGCTGGCCATCATTCTCAGAAATCTCAGCCTCTGGTGTTTCTAAGGGAGTTGGTGGTACTGTGAAATTATCTGTCTGATCACTGCTGGGAAATTGAAGCTCCTCACAGTGTGAAATAGGTATGGCAGGTAAGCATGGCTCAGGTGTCTGTATCTCATCACATGACTGCTCAACTTTGTCAAACAAGAATTGCGTCTCATAGAACGTTACATCCCGTGATATGAAAACAGACTTATCATGAATATCATAAATCAAGTAACCTTTTGTATGTGCAGGTATTCCAAGAAAAATACCTTTTCTGCTTCGTGCAGCCATTTTGTGTCTTAAATGTGGTAGAGTCGAAGCAAAGCACAGGCAACCGAACACTCTAAGATTGCTCAAATCCGGATCAACCCCATGTAATCGTCGATATGGGCTTTGCCACTCAATGACCGGAGAGGGAAGTCGATTGATGAGAAAGGCTGCGTGTAAAACGCACTGACCCCAAAACTCTAATGGAAGATTGGCCTGAAAGCGAAGAGCTCTGGCTACATTTAACAAGTGTTGGTGTTTGCGCTCCACTACTGCATTCTGCTGGGGCGTATGAACACAAGATCGTTGATGTATAATGCCATTTTCATTGAAAAAATTAGGCATATTAAACTCCCCTCCATTATCAGTTCGTATCACCTTCACTGTCGCAGCAAATTGAGTGTAGACAAATTTATGAAAATTCTTAATCAACTGTTGGGTGTCAGATTTCTTTTTCATTAAGTAAAGCCATGTATACCTTGAGTAATCATCGACAATAGTAAGAAAATATCGTTCCCCTTCTAACGATTTGATCATAAAAGGTCCCCAAATATCCATGTGCAAAAGCTCAAAACATTTTTCAGACACTGTATTGCTCAAACCAAAGGGAGACCTCTTGTATTTGGCAAAATGACAAACATCACAAGCTAATGTCTTATTATTATTCACAGAGAAATCAGAGGAAATATGTAAACGTTGCATCTTATTTATAGGGAAGTGTCCCAATCGTTGATGCCAAGTTTCAATACTACATTGCATAGCAAAATGATTACAAGATCTGTTATAACCTCCTGGTGGATCATGCAGCACATACAGACCTCTCTGTTGTTTAGCCAAACCAGTCATCTTCCCATTTTTCCCCCGGAGCATACACTGATCAGAATTGAAAACCAGATTATAATGTGAATCTTGAAGCAGTTTTGTAACAGAAACAATATTAAATTGAAAGGTTGGGATATGTAGAACATTTTTCAGCCATAGTTCCTCATTGAGTCTTATATTTCCCACATGCCTTACTTCAGTGTGTTTCCCATCTGGCAGATTGACAACAGCCCCCTTTATTTCATGATACTCATCAAACAATTCCAGAGAGCAAGCTATATGATCAGTGGCCCCTGAGTCTAGAATCCAAGTAGAAGGTTCTAAGGTTAAAGCATTAATATGAGTATGAGAAGAGTACTTGCCTTCCTTTTGAGAGCTCTCTTCGTTGAAGGTAGGTATGAGGGAAACCGCTGCTGAAGTAGATGTTTGTTTCTGTCCAAACTGTGTCTGTAAGAGAGACATGAATTTCTGAATTTGATCAAGAGAGAAGCTGTCAGAGTTGCTTGCAGGGGCTGTGATAGCAGGCTGTTTTCCTCTGGATTTGAAACCTTGCACCCATCCAGGTGGATAGCCGTGCTTCTTGTAGCATTTCTCCACTGTGTGACCATTCATACCGCAGAAGGTACATTTGGCAATTTTGTTCCCAACATTGTTTGTGTTTCTCCGATTGTTAAAGTAATTAACCGCAGCAGCTACAATATCCTCATCAGTGAGAGTCTTATTAGTTTGAGTTGCATTAGCATGAGCAATTTCCAGGCTACTCGGATTTGTGATATGCAGTTGCCTCTCAAACTTTTCAGCCATAACATACACCCTGTGTATATCGAAGGGGATCGAGAACCAGTATATTTGATCGGAGCGAATTATACTCATCGCTCAAGCCTTGGAGAAATCGGATGATATGATCCGTTTCTCGTTCGCTCCTTATTTCCTTAATCAGACCGCACGAGCATTTTGGATTGCATTTACACATTGGTAATGGCCTTAATTCATTCATCTGTTCCCAAAGACCACGACATTTAGTGAAATAATCATTGACGGAAAGGTTACCTTGCTTAAGATCATATATCTGACTTTGCAGAATTGAGATCCGATGAGGATCTCGCTGAGAGAAACGTTCCTTCAAGTCGTTCCAGACTTCAGTAGCATTCTGCATGTACATGACAGTTTGAGCGATCGACGGATGCACAGATCTGCATAGCCAAGAACAGACCATTAGATTGCACCTCCTCCATGCCGGATATTGTCGGTGTGTTTCCTCCGGTGCGATGATGCTTCCGTCGACTATTCCCCACTTGTTTTTCACCTCAAGCGCGTTGCGCATCGAAATACTCCACGTGCCGTAGTTATCGCTGCCGGCAAGCGCAGGAGTCACAAGAACTGCGGTTGAGTGATCATTGTTGCCTAGATGCAGAGGATTCTCGTCCTCTTCTGAGTCGATGCTCCTCTGCGGAGCATGGTTTCTTTGCGGAAAATTTGTGCGAGCAGGAGATCGAGTGACTGGCGTGGATGGCGATCTCTGGTTGGACTCTCCAGTGCCAGAAACAGCCGCAACATATGTGTATTGTCTCTGCTCTGATACCATGACGAGATTGGAAGCAGAGAGCGTTTATGAGAGAGAAGTAGAAGTCAGTTACTCATTGAAGAAGAAGAAAGAAGATGTTCATTAACAGAAGGGAGATACAAGCTTATATATGGTTTGCATGGCGGTAAAGGTGGTTACAACAGACTGGATACATGAAGTTACCACACTACCCTTCTTCTAACCGCCTAGTGTATGCTAATACAATATGTTATTTTTGCACATTGAAGCTCATCAACCCGTAAATAACCTTTAATAGGTAGTCAGTCAATAGCATTGAAGCTCATCAACCCGTAAATAACCTTTAATAGGTAGTCAGTCAATAGCTTTCTAGCTACCAACACACTGATCCGACGATTGGCAATCCTCGTTGATCGCCTTCCAATGGGGAAGATGACCATCCATTTGGTCGCCTTCGGCACGGACGGTTGATTCAACGACGAATAATGGTGGTCAACGACGATAATTTTATCGGTAACCTATTCGTTACGGTAAACATGACTTATTTGATTCATTTTAATAAATTTGAGTGTGTAATTGTATTTTTTTAAAGTTTGAGGACTTCATTGAATTTTTATGTAAAGTTTTAGGGCATATTTCACCCTTATTATTTAACTTGAGTTCCATTAGGTGGATTCGATCTCCTCCTAAAGGCATTGGTCCCAATTTGAGTGTAGATTGTACAGTGTGGTGGCGTTGCCATTTATAGTTTCTTTTTCTTATTTTTAATCTCCACTCTTATATCTAAATAAAATAAGAAAATAAAAAACAATTCTTCAAACTCGGTATGTAATAATTTAATTACATACTACATTATACCATCAAACCCAATAAATCTACTATACTAATATCAAATAAAATTGTATAAGAAATCCAAACAATGTTGTACTCAATATATAAGGTGAGATTGGGAGACTCGAGCGAGGCCTTAGTTTACACTGGAGACTATGGAAACCAATTGAATCATATATAAATATTGATCTGCAATGAATTAAATTTTTAAAATGCAAAGCCATATATGCTTATAAAATAAATTATATTACTAGAGATATAAATATTTGTTTTTGCTAATAATTTCAATTTGTGCTGAATATATATATATATAAATAAAGAACTCGTTAAGGATAAACTAGGTGATCCAAGATGTTGATTTAATTTGACAAAAAGAAAAAAAAAAAAAAAAAAAAAAAACTAAACTAGATGCAAAGAGAAAGGACGAGAGAAGTGAAGACAAGAAATTAAAGAAAAGATAAGAGCCTTTAATAAGAGTGTGGATTGTGGAATAAAGCTAAGGGCATGGATAATAAATTGAAGAATATTTAAAGTATTTTGGATTACTTAATAAAGAGAATATTAGAGAACTTTAAAAAAAAAGTGTGAACAAAGAATATACTTGAATAACACTTTAACCGTCAATGGCATTTTACTTTAATGGTGGAATAGATTTTTTTATTTATTTCTATTTTTTTTTATAAATTTAGATATTCAAGTCGCACAAAAATGTCTACTCCTTCCTCCCATTTTATGTGTCTAGTCGGTTAACGAGATTTGACTGGAGTTATTTTTAATTTAAATTTTCATAATATTAAGTTTAGAGTTAATTCTATTTTTGTTCCTAGCTAGATTTATAGGTGTCATTCCACTTTTAGTGTTTTTTTTTTTCAAAACATCCCCATTTTTTTGTCCTTTATCAATAAAATCATTTAAATTCTCATAAATACAAGGGCATTTCGGTCTTTAAATATGGATTTTTTCAAAAAAGTAAAAATAAAAATATAGCGGATCAACCTACTTTGTAATTAAAAAAAATAAAAGATGATCAAAATGCCCATGTATTTAATGTCATTTCAACGATTTTATTTACGGAGAACAAAAAATGGTCATGCCACAATAATACTAAGACCAAATGTAGATGTTCTATTAAAAAATGACTAAAAGTAGATTACCACCTATCAATCTAGGACCAACAATGAAATTAACTCTTAAGTTTAGTATTAATATACAAAATTTATATATTTAGAAACTACACTAAAAGTACTAGCTATTGAACACAACAAAAAATCAAATTTAAAAATAAGTAAAAAATAATAAAGAAAATAAACAAAGAAGAAAGAGTTGATTTAACAAATGAATAGTAAGTAGGACAAATAAAATGAGACATATGGAGTATAAATTAAGGTATAAGTCATATCTTTTAATTAAGGTATTATTTAATTTTAGAAGTTATTGATTATTATTGACGCATAATAAATTCTAATCTTATTAATGTACTAGCACATTGCGTGATTAAATTAATATCCAAAATGAAAAATAAAATAGATAAATATTCAATATAATTTTTAAATATTAAATAATTAATATAAAATAAAATGATTATTTTCAATATAATCAAAACAAGTATTTTAACTTGTAATAAAAGTAGTAGTAAATATGAGTATTGTTGTAAATATATAATTATAATCAAGAATAAAAATGATGTCCTCACAATTTTCATATTAAAATAAATTAAGTCTTCTTGATGAGATATTGAGGAGCCAGTAAAACTTAATTTATTTTTTGTTAAAAGTTGTATGATTATAATAGGGTTACTACTGTTTTTGAATAGTAACTACTATTTTTACTTGTGCGATGCATGGATGAATTTGTTATAAATGTAAATTGAGAAAAGTGTCAAATTGGCCCCCTAAGTCGGATGGATAGTGCAATTAGGCCCCCTAACTGAAAAAAGCTCCATTCAAGTCCCCTAAACCGGCAAAAAAGTGCAATTGAGTCCTAAATGACTTGTTTATCAGGTCAAATTCAGTTAGGGGGCCAAATTGCACTATCCACCCAGTTTAGGGGGCTAATTTGACACTTTTTATTTTTTATTATATTTTTCAAAACAAATATTTTTTATTTATTTCAGTTCAAAAAAATTATTTTTATTTATTAAAAATATTATTTATTATAAATAAAAAAATTTAAAAAAAAAAATAAAAAACAGCCACCGGCCGTTTAATAATTTGGTCCTACTGTCAAATTAATTTGTAGAATTCGTCCCCAAGTGTTGGCCATACGCATTTTTCGTTCCTAAGTTATAATTGATGTTGCACTTTTTGTGCCTTTATTAATAAAACAATAGAGACGAAATTTACAATTTTAGTATAATTCACGAACGAATACGTTGGCATTGCATTTTTCGTTCTTTTGCGCTCTCCTTTAGAGACGAAAAATGTAAATTTCTATTTTTTGTTTTTTTTTTTTAAAAAAAAATTATTTTTAAATTATTTAAAATAATTTTACAAAACTTTTTTCATAATATAAAAACAATTATTTAAATAATGTTTTTGAAAAAAAAAAAGAAAAAAAAAAAAGTCGGCAGTCCCCAGCTGGGATTGCCGACTCTTTTTTTTTTTGGTTTTTTTTTGTTTAAAAAAATTAAAAATTATTAAAATTATTTATAGAATACAAATTAATTTGACATTATGACCAAATGTGATACAAATTACAAAGTTTCTCACTTAATTTCAGTCCAAGGAGTAGTAACCTGATAAACAAGTCATTTAGGACTCAATTGCACTTTTTTGCCGGTTTAGGGGGCTTGAATGGAGCTTTTTTCAGTTAGGGGGCCTAATTGCACTATCCACCCCACTTAGGGGGCCAATTTGACACTTTTCCCATGTAAATTATAATTGAAACAATATAATTTTTTAATAGAAAATTGAAATTTGTGTTACAATAAATAATGTTTGATTTAAGTGAATAAAAGATAATGTACTTTTCGCACAATTCTAGTTTGACATTCATATATTTTTAAGGTGACGATTAAAAATAATATGGAAATGGTCCAATAAGTCCCTCCCTAAATTATATTCAAAAAGTCAATTAGGCTATTAAACTTTTAGAAGTTGTAATTAAACCCACAAACATGTTATTTTGGAGCAATGAAACCAACTAACTTGTTGGTGACATGTAATTGCAAGTCAATTAGGGTTCCTACCAATTCTAGCGAACATCCGATAAACATTAGACTAAATTCTAGCAAGTTTGGTGAAAACCCCGCGATCGGCGACTGTTTACCGGCGACCTTAAACAGTCAGTGGTTGCGTTCTGCTAGATAAGGCGACCAAGAACGTTGCCATCTCTAGCAATAGAGAAGGCGATAAACTTGGTCGCCTTCTCCGACTACTAGAGAATGCGAGCAACTTGGTCGACTTCTTCGGCAGAACGCTATCAGCGACCGTAAGCAGGTATTTGACCTAGCTTGCTGGAATTTAGTCGGATGTTTACCGGAAGTTCGCAGAAATTGGCCAGAACCCTAATTGACCTGCAATTAGATGTCACCAACATGTAAGTGGGTTTCATTGTTCCAAAACAATATGTTTGTGGGTTTAATTGCAACTTCTAAAAGTTTAAGGGCCTATTTGACTTTTTGAATAAAGTTTAGGGACTTATTTTATAAGGTTGAAAAAAATAAATCAAATTAAGTAAATATTATTATATTTTAATTCTTATCACAAAAAAAGTTACAAAAAAAAATAATAATTAAAAAATTGTCATGTGTTCTATTCGTATATACTAATTTAATTGTTATAATAATAAAAAAATAAAACTAATATAAAAACAAAATACTTGTTATTATTATTGTTGTTGATGTTGTTTTTGTTGTTGTGAAAAAGGATCGAAAAATTATTTGTAATAAATGAAGTTAAGAATAATAATAATAAGTTAAAAGAATATTCTTGATGTGCTTAATTCTCGTATCTTTAGGATTTATCCGTACTCTCTTTGGTCCGGGAGTATACAAGTAGAGTCGGGTAGGCCTGGGAAAGTTGGAATTAGGTCTAAATTAAAGTCCCCCTCTTAGTATTATATGCATCTTATATAGGAAAAAATTGGGACACATGCCGGTGATCCGACGTGAGCTACACGTGGAAAGTGTGGGTTGCCCGGTTAGAGAAGTGGCTCCAAGTGTTCTAACGTGTAGAAAAAAGGAGACGAGACGTGATTAGAGAATACACTGAGTGTAAATTACATAAGGTTTGACGGGTAACTGGGCAATTCTTCTTTTTGGTCATATAGAGACCTTCTTGGTCATTGATAAGCACCAAAAGTAGTCGAGTTTAGGGGTCGGTTTAAGGGTTTTAATGCACTATTCTTCACCCATTTGTAATCATTTCCTACATAATAGGCTCGGATGTGATCATTCTTGAAAACTTCACTTTGTGTTGTGTTTCGAAGCCATTCCCGCAGGACAAAACAGGACCCGATACCAAAGGAAGGAACAAACGAAGAAATGAAGCAGGCACAAGAGGGTCCACGCCACTCCCACGCGTGGAACAATTCCAGTAGGGTTTCACGCCAGGCCGGCCTCCACGTGTGGAGTTGGCGTGGACGGGGTCATTAAGGGCAATTTCGGGATTTGGCTTGAGATGAACTATTTAACTCAATCCTCAGCATTTTGAAGGGGATCCCAATTTAGTTTTAGATCTGATTTTCAATTTCTCTCCCCCTTGGGGGAAATCTCTCAAATTCCCTTAGTTCTAGATTTCCTAGTTATGGGTTAGATCTAGCTAGATTTAAGCAATGGAAGAGAAGATGTAATAGAGCTTAAGCATTGGATTGGTATCTCTACTCTACTCTTGCTTTCGTTAATTTCATTGCCATTTCCATTTGAGTTCATTTTTGTTATCTTTTGGTTTTGATTCTTTTGGATTTGAACGATGTTTACTTAGATTAGTTTAGGGGATTTGTTGCCCCAACCTAGCTATTGTAGTTGATTTGTTGAAATGCTTCCATTTGATTGTAGACATGATGAATTATGGTTCTAATGACTTGTGCGGTGATGCTTGTCTTGATTTGCTCTTATTTCTGGCCGGGATAGGTAGTAGAGTAAAGGGAAGTGTGGATTGCGCGATAGCGGATCCACACGAGTCCTAATCAACCACATCCCTGCCCTTAATCCAAGAGGATGAGGTCTGGGAGGAGTGGTAGACCAAGTGTTCGATAAAATGCCCCAACCGAATGAGGAATTGGGAGTCCGGAGTGTGACGCCACCCGGTGATGGTGCCATGGGTTCCGCATTTGAGCCCGAGTCACATTGTCTAGAATCCCCGTAGAAGGGTCAACCGCATGAGCTAGCTAAGACTCCAATCCCTGTTCCTTTCCATTGTTTACCTTAGTTTATATTCGCTTAACCTTTCCCTTAAATGTTTCTTTTGTTTCCTATCAATTCATGCAACTCTTACCTCTTAACCTTCTAAATGCCAACACGTAATTTAACTCCAATTTGTCTTCCTTGAGAACACGACAGTCGAGGAAATTTTTCTCCGTTTTACCACCTACATTCCACCACCACTAAAACTGCATCTTCCAAAATGGCGATGTTGCCGAGGAAGGCAAACGGTTTTTGAATTGTGTTTGACATTTAGAAAGTTGTTTGTTAAGAGTTTTTGAATTGCTTTCTTTCACTTGTTTTGTTTTCCTATTTTTGTAGTTTGATTGGAGAGGTGAGCTTATTTGCTTTACATATCTTGTGCTCACTTGCAACTACTTCTAGTTGCAAAGAATTGTTGTTGGTTAAGCTTTGTGCAGGGAATTTGTATTGAAAATAATATAGGAGCTTACAAATGAGTGCTTACATGAACCCATATGGTTATCCAAACCATAGAGGACAATCTTTTAGAAATATGCCACCCCAAACCTTTGAACATCATCCACATTACCATCCATATCCTTTTAATTACCCACCAACACCTTATTATTACACCCCACCTCCATATCCGTATTCAAATCCTTATCATATTTATAACCCTCCACCATACACCATATCATATGTGCATGACCGAGAAAGAATTTAAAACCCAACATTCCATGACGGAGAGGAATGATTGAGCTCTATAGCGGAGAATATCAATAACCAATTGTACCCTGTGATGAGGAAGATTGACCCGAAGTGTGAAGCGCCACCGAAGGCCATCATTCCCCCGAAAAATGATCCTCTACCATGTGATAATCCTCTACCTAAATACACCCATGATCCATATTTCTATCCTACTTCTCACCCAAACACTTGTTACCCACCTCAACTACAATTCCACCAAAGACATAATGCTATACATTTCCAAGAAACACCACCTCCTACTCCATATTTGAACCATGTTAATCCCTACATAAGATCACCTTGTGATGAACTTTCACCGGACAACGATGATATCAAATTTCTCAAAGAGAAAGTGGAAATGTTCATACAAGTGGCCAAGAAGGATATGGCCAAGCTAAGGGCCGAACTCCGGAGTGAAATGAAAGATTATCTTGCTACCCTCCAGGAAGAAGGACTTCCATTGGAGGACATTGAAACGAAAACTATGACGGAGGAGTTCATGAAAAGAATTTCACCCCGTCATAATCATTCTACGATGGATGACCTCCCGATGCTTGGAACCGAACCAAAAGGAAATTTTGAAAATAAAGAAAGAAGCGAGTGGGAAGAGGTGAGTGGAAAAGAAAGAGACATGAACAGTGAAACTCCATTGCTCGAAGAGACTTCAACCCTTAAGTCGAAAGATCAATATGAGTATGAAAGTAAGAGTGAGGATGATGACGACATTAAGGTCGTATAGAAAGATGAAGAGCCAAAGCAAGGTATAACTCTTAATCCTTTTTGCAATAGTAATCTTGAAAATCCTAGTGCTCATATTCTTGTAGACTCTACTTTCGATTTTTGTGAGGATGATTCCTTATTGGAAGATGACTCCATTGATTTTTGTAGTGAGAATTTGATGAGTGAGGAGGATTATGTGTCGTTCTATTCTTGCGACAATGGGTTTGAGGAGTGTGAGAATATTGGTGGGGAGGATGAGATAACAATTGAAATTGGAAAGAAGGATAATATGCTTACTAAGAAGGTTGTCACCTTTGGCACCTTTATGGAGGGAGAATCGGAAACTTCGGGTGGAGTAGAAGAGGGATATGACAAAATGATTGTTCAAGAGTTTGCTCTCAACAAGGAAACCTTTAGGGGAGGACTAGAAGTAGAAGAGGGAAGGGAAATGCACACTATCTTTGAGAGATTGAGGATATGAAGCATTGCTCATGTTTGTCAATCTATATCATTTGTTGTTCTTCCTCTTGTTCGTGAATTCAAGGATATTCCTCATCTTGGGGCATTCCTTGAAGCCAAAGTGCACGGGACACTTTTCAAGGTCCCGAAATTGGTGTGCTTCGAATGATAGGGCACACTGCGTCTAGCCAGAGACATTAAACGTGGCGCGTTTGGGAGGCATTCCCAACGTTATCCCCTAGATGTTAGAACTTTGATTCTTGTTTTTCGTCTTGTTTTATCTTGTTTATTAGCAATTTCTATTTTTTGGAATAGCCCCGTTTGAGCTAACAGCGCAGGTTATGTGATTTTGAGGCATGTTTTGACTATAAAAGCATCAAGGAGCCATCAAATATAGCAAAGGAGGCCAAAATAATCAAAGTGGGACTCAAGAGATGAGTCTACGCCTCTCCCACCCGTGGAGAGGGCATGGACCATTTCCAGAATGGTTCCACGCCAATGGTCCACGCCGACCTTCCACGCGTGGAACCGGTGTGGACGGGCACCAGCGGGGGACTTCATCTTTTGCGAAATCCTTGGAATACCCATCCCTTCTTCATTTTAAAACCCTCCCACATGAAGACCACTCTTCCAAGGTAAAACCCCTCCATTTTAGAGCTCTAAACTTGGTAAAATTTAAGTCTAAAACACACACAAGATCACTCAGAGAGGTAATCTCCATAAACTTCATGTCACATTGTCTCCATATGATAGATTCTTGCTTCGTTGTTGCTCCTCCATCAACTTACATTGTCTTGTGTCCTTCCCATGGTTTACTTTGCTTAGGATGATATAGGATGAGTAGATAAGCTTACATTGAGGCTACATTGTGTCTATTTTGAGAATATTTGAGTTTGTTTTGCTAGTAGGAAGAACCCTAGATTTGGATTTGGGGATTTTTTTCCATGAACTTGTGTAGATGTGAAATTGGGCAAAATTGAAAATAAAATTGATGTTTTAATGCTTTAGTAGTTTTATATTGTTGATTATCATTTCACATTGTGAGTTTTGAAGCTTGAATGTTCACTTCATTTTTGAATCTCAACTTGGTCTTGAGGAAGAAGATAAAGTTGACTTTTGGGCTTGAATTGTTTCAATTATGTAAGTGAATTGTCTTGTAATTGTTGAGTGTTGAATATGGCAATTTATTAAGAAATATGTTGGAAGGAGATGGAAATTTAAGAAATGAAAATATGAAGTGCTTGGATATGTTTATAGTGGAAATCATGATGATATGCTCTTGACATGAATTGTGGGACGTTTCCTTGTATTATGCTGAAAATGTTGATTGTTTTATAGGAAATTAATTCACAAGGATCTTCTTCACAACGGAAAGAAGCACGTGCTAGGAAAGGCAAGGCACCGATGGAAGGACCAAGCGTCCAAATGCCGTAGGAGGAGAACGACAGTGAAGATGGGCCACGCTGGGACATTATCATGAGTTTCAAAATGATGCAGCGTTTTCTATACGTGTCCCAAATCTCAATCACCCGGTGGAATTTCATTGACTTAACCGCATTTAACTCTTTCAAATGTCGGTGAGCAGTGGAACACCTCATCCACCAACCATACTGGAGTACAATTTTTGGATGGCGCCACACAACATACACTCAGGTGGTCATTGAGTTTGTGGCTAGCCTTAAGGTCACAGGGAGAAGTGGTAATTTAATAAGCCCGACAATCTGATTTTTCTTGTTCAACGATGACCACCACATCTTAGTTAACACGTTAGGTGTACTTCTAGGATTCTACAACAGAGATGACCAAACACGGCACTGGTACCGAAGGTTCAAATGGGACTTCGGGGATCTTGAAACTCCGAAGAAGTATTGAGCATCCATCGCAAGAAATGGAGTTGATTGGAGTTGATTGGAGTTGGGCAAGAGTACTTCATAATCACATCCGAAGGGAGGACCTCTGAGTGGTATGACGGGTGCTTGCTCACTCTTGGGGAGGCCGCAGAGGAAATTTTGCCAAGGTCTATAAATCCGATTTGTTTGCATTATGAAGTATGGACACAGGGAGATCCGTGAATATGGGCATGGTATGCAAAGGATGGTTGCAAGCTCAACAGCAGGAGGGGGTGCACTCCGTGTTTATAGGACTGTTGGTTACCTAGTTGTGCATTGCTTTGGGGTACCAATCAAAGATGGAATGGACAGAATATAGCGTACCAGAGGCAAAGATGGCCCCTTTAACATTTGATGACTTGATTGTTATGAATCTTAACCGCACACTTAAGGTGAGAGAGGAAGTGAGATCGTCTAGAAGGTCCCCAACCATGTCACAAACACCAATTGCACAAACCCTGACTCCATCTTCATCGTCAACATCTCCACCTGCTCCATCCCGTCATCAGACAGCTTCTTCGTCATCTACTGCACCTTCATCACCTCCAGTCTTATCTCCCAATGCTTTAATCTTTTCTACATCCGTGGTTCCGTCACCCAACAATTCGGCACCATCCTCATCATCGGCACTTCCTGTAGTGCCAGCGCACTTTATCAAGGTGACAGACTGGAAATCAATGCAAATCTTTCAATACCAGCTGCATCTTGAGCACCTGAAGAAGATACAAGAAATAGAGGATAAACACATCGAGTTCATAGATGAACAGAGCATGAGGTTGGATCAACTCCGGAAGGAGTATGCGAGCAAATGGTCCAATCCTCCTAAATGAAGGAAGCTGAAGAATGAAAGTGATTCCTTGGAAGTTGTTTACTACTTTTAGTTGACTTGGGTTACTTGATGAACAATTGTGGTTGATTTGTAGGTATTTGGTTATTTTCCTTTCTTTCAAATGATGTGCTAGCATGGACAATCAGTAAAATGTTTTGGGAATGAAGTCTCGTCTAGCCAAGGACGTTAAACGTGGTGCTCTTGGGAGGCACCCCAAGTCCTGAAAAGAGAGAGAGAGAGAGCCAAAAGAGAATATTGAGAAGTAGAAAAGGTTAAGATTTATATTCTTTATTCTTTATGCTAACCTGTGTTGTAGGGAAATTTTTGAAGGGCTGCGATTTGTCAGGATATGTGATCGTCTAAGAAAGGGATATATGCTCGGTTGCTATGTTTTTCTATCCCTTTTTCATTTCAATGCCCCGTTTAACTCTAAAGTGTGGAAATATTTTCTTGGAGTTTTGTTTGTTTTGATGCACATATGATGAGCTTGAATGATTTTGATTTATGAATGGGTGCATGTTTGTTGTCCTAGCCCGGAAACACTTCTAAGTGTGGAAAGGTAATCTTGATATTTGATTAAGTGACCCCTGCTCCTTTTTCTACTGTTCCTCATGGCAACATCAAGGACGATGTTGATTTTTAAAGTGTGAAAATGATGCATTGCATAAATGTAATGTGTAATGCTTGAGTTGATTGATTGATTGAGCTTATTAGGTGTGTTGAATCTTGGGGAGTGTGTCATTGTCAATACTATGTAGGAGGAATTTTAATCATATGCCAAGAAAATTATATTTTTGAAATATGCTTTAGAAGTCTCCTTTTGCACCAAATATTGAATTTCTTGGAACCAAAAAGGTTCATATTCTTGTGTGATTGCATGTTGTTCACCTCTTATTTTGTGAGGAGCTTAGTCAAAGATCTTTTGAAGTGGGAGTGTGTACCCTTTTAACTTGAGAAATATAATGCAAGCGAAACCCAGAAAATTGACTAATTTGGTAGGGCATGGGGCAAAAGGAGAGCCTAGCGAGCTAGTGAGTAAATCCAGATTCCCTAGAAAAAGGCATGAGGGGTTGTTTTGGGAAGAAATGAGAAAAAGGCTAAGAAATGGCCAATCCTGGAGATAAGATCAGAGGCAAGCCGTCTTGCTAGGATTTGGGGCAACCATTGCACTGTTCTTCAAACAAGCGTAGAGATATACGTGAAATTGGTTGTCCCAATAAGATCCTAGAAGATGAGAAAATTGAGAGGAGGTGAGCCGCCCTGCCCGGATTCGGGTATCCATTGCACTGACCTTCAAAAAAACATGGAGCTCCATATGAAGTCGGGTGCCCAATTAAGTGATCCGAGGGGGTTGAGAAGGAAGAGTGACCGCCCAAGTCATGGCGGTGAGCGGTCCATGCCCCTACCCTCACTTATTTTTACGCATATGGGCTTTGGCGTAAGGTGGGACGTTTGGTTAGAGTGTACACATCGTTCCCACTAGGGGGATCGGCTTAAGGCCCTTACAAAATGGAAGGTGAACCCCTTATTGTTTGCATGCTTGAAGAGGTGTGAAATTGGTTTTCTTGTTCTTGAACTTTACCTTAAGAGATTTTTGCTTTCTTAAGCATATTCTTAAAATTCAATTGGCATGTGTTTAACATTCCTGGTAGATAAGTATGAGGGATTTCACCCTCTCCGCTTAGTAACACCCGCGAATCGCTTGGTCAATCAATTGATAAGAGTACTTAACTACTTTTGGGGCTTAAGTGATTAGAGTTTAGATAGTAAATTGCTTGAGGACAAGCAATGTTTCAAGTGTGGAAACTATGATAAGCGCCAAAAGTAGTCGAGTTTAGGGGTCGATTTAAGGGTTTTAATGCACTATTCTTCACCCATTTGTAATCATTTCCTACATAATAGGCTCAGATGTGATCATTCTTGAAAACTTCACTTTGTGTTGTGTTTCGAAGCCATTCCCGCAAAACAAAAATAGGACACCGGAAGAAACTGAATGTTCTTCAATTTACGAGAGGGAATGTTGAATAAATTAGCCAGCTTTTGTTATAGTGTTATGAGATTTATAACACATGCAAAGGCTCTCCTTGATTGTAGGAATATTTTAACATGTTTACGTTAATGTAATGCCTATATAATGGCTATTCAATAATAACGCAGTATTGTATTCTTCTAATATCTTCTTCTGATATACATCTTCCTGTGATGTATTCTGCTTGCTTCTGACAAGAAAGACCCATCTACCAAGAGATTAAAATTGTTAATATTTTATAAAGTTAGAAATGACAATTGCAACTTTTGAAAGCGCATAATTAGAATATCATATTTTAAAAAACTAAAATTAATATTATATTCATTGTATCAATAAAAAAATTTTCTTGTAATTAATAATAGTTGGATGGAATCTTAAGTTAGTTGGTTTTCATATCAACCACCCACCATAACAAAATAAATTCAATAGGATTTATTAGTATGTAGGTAATTAATACGTACGTATGTACTATTGGGCAAAATGTCCACATGACCCCCACACATATGACTTGTAAATTAACATCATATTAACTCCACAATAACTTAATTGCTTTCCTTGCTACCCATTTGTATTTTCATGTTAAGTAGTATAATTGTATAAATAAATAAATAAATAAATAATTAATTAATTAATTGTGACAACGGTTATATAATGGGGCTAAATTATTCGTTGTTAATGTAACTGAAATAACTCAATGTGATAGTTCAAGTGGCAAGTGATGAGTTCTTTTTGTGGGAAAGAATTTCGGGAGAACCTGGGAGTTCCCGAGCGATTTTTTGAAGGTTGAGTCCCTGATCTCATATATTAGAGAGGGCCTTCTACTTAGCTAGTAAATCAAAGATATCATTGACAAGAACATATTCCTTGCATGGTCCCAAATTTAGTACGTGAAGTTTTATGATCCAGAACATTTTGTATATGAAAAATTTTGTGCGCATTGAATGCTTAATCGATGAAAATCATGAAATGATGTACCTTACCAGTGTTACCATCTTTTCATTTTTATTCATTATGTTTTTTTAATTGACTAATTGAATTATAAATTAATTAGCTATATCCTCTTTTAGTATTATTTTTTTTGTTGATACAGAGGGACCTCCTGGATCCCAAGTCATTTTTCCCGTCCAAACTTTTTTAGTCAATTAATTAAATATTTTATTAGTCAAATAATTAATAAAGCTTTTTTCTTTTTTAATAGAACTAATCCTATTACTAGGGCTGTTAGTGAACAGAGCTTTCGACAAACTACTCGTGTTCGAGCTCGGTAAGCGTTCGTTTATGTTCGTTTATTAAGGTAAACGAACATTAACAAACAAAATTTAGAGCTCGGTTAAAAAACGAACAGAGTCTGAACAGTGGTAAGCTCGTTTGCTAAGTGTTCGCGAACAAACTCGTTTGTGTTTGTTTAGTAGTGTTCGTGAACAAGCTCATTTGTGTTCGTTTAGTAGTATTCGCGAACAAGCTCGTTTAGTGTTCGTTTAATATATATATATATATATATATATATATATATATATATATATATATATATATATATATATATATATATATATAGGGATGCACTCCCATGCGAACTGCCGCCCATGTAAGAAATGAGAACGCTTCATAGCCGTCCACGTGTCCAGATCAACGAATCAGATGCAATTTTAAAAAAATGACGCGATGGCATTTTCGTAAATAACTGGAACTTTGGTGCACCTAGTTTCACTTACAAGTGCACCTATTTTCGCACCTATTTTCACTTACAAGTGCGAGTAAATTACCTTGTTAATATTCATGCACCTATTTTCGCAAATATTTTCACTTACAAATGCAAGTAATTTACCTTGTTAATATTCATGCACCTGGTGCAACCTAGGTGCACCTAGTTATAACATTAGGTGCACTTAGTATCGATGTTCATTGTACAATTCACTTGCACCTGGCCTGTAATACATTTTACTTGCATCTGCAATACATTTCACTTGCACTTGTGCAAGTAATTTACTTTGTTAACATTCATGCACCTGGATGCAAAATATGTGCACCTAGTTATAACATTAGGTGTACCTAGTTATAATATTATGTGCACCTAGTTATAACATTAGGTACACTTAGTATTGATGCTCATTGTACAATTTACTTGCACTTGTAATACATTTTACTTGCATGTGTGCACCTATTTTCACGTACAGGTGCAAGTAATTTACCTTGTTAACATTTATGCACCTAGGTGCACCTATGTGCACCAAGTTATAACATTACGTGCACCTAGTTATAATGTGATGTGCAACTACATTCCGGACACGTGGCATGCTGTGATTCGTCCGCAGTTCTCCCCTGGGCAGCCAGTACGCACCTGAACGCGATCCTATATATATATATATATATATATATATATATATATATATATATATATATATATATATATATATATATATATATATATATATATATATATATATATATATATATATATATATATGTATATATATATATATATATGTATATGTATATATAATTGTTCGTGAAGATGTGAATGCAAATTATTTATTGTTCGCGAACAAATTGTGTTCATGAACATGTGCAGGTGTTTGGTTATTAAGTGTTCACGAACGTGTTCATGAACGTAAATGAACATGTTTGTGAACGTGTTTGTTAACGTTTGCGAACACGTTCGTGAACGTGTTCATTAACGTTAACGAACACGTTTGTGAACATGTTCGCGAACGTTAACGAACACTAACGAACGCTTAACAAACGAACACAAACAGGATTTTCAAAAACCTTAAAAAACGAACATGAACACGAACACCCCAAAATCTTTAACAAACGAACACAAACAGCCTCTGTTCGTTTATGTTCGGTTCGTTAACAGCCCTACCTATTACATTGTAGTATATATTTATTTACCTATATATACTTTCTCACTATGACTCGATCTCATGACCTCCCATATGGAGAGTCACTACATGCCATCTGAGCACAAGGTGTTTGTCAATAATTAATAAAGCTTATTTGGTAAGAAAATGTAAAATGGAAATTAACTAATATCTATTAATTGGTAATATTGTTTCTATATTCACGTATCAATACTATTAATAAAATTAAAATCATCCCCTACAACTTTTTTGCACAAACTAATATTAATAATTAATTGGTAAATAATTAATAGAGTTTAATTGGTAACAAAATTTTATTTCCCAAATTATGAGAATAATTAAACCATTACAATTGTGAGAATAATGGAAAAAAATTCTGCGCAATTTTATAAGAAAAAATAATTCATTAATTATTATTTACACCAATAACAATAATTCAAATACTTATCTATACTTCTATTTCTATACTACTATTAGTGAAAATAAAATCATCCTTTGTAAAATAACTGTCCAAACAGTAGTAAAGATAAAATGGAAAAGAAAAACCGATATTACTAATTGATTGAAAATATAAAAAGATCTTAATCTATACTATATATAAAAGTAAAATCCTCCTATTTCATTTACCGCCCAAAATTTTGTAGGCAATTAATTAAATATTTTATTAGTCAAATAATTAATAAAGCTTATTTGGTAAGAAAATGTAAAATTGAAATTAACTAATATCTATTAATTGGTAATATTGTTTCTATATTCACTTATCAATACTATTAATAAAAGTAAAATCTTCCGCTTCAACTTTTCTGCACAAACTAATATTAATAATTAATTGGTAAAAAAAATTAATAAAGTTTAATTTCTAACAAAATTTTATTTCTCAAATTATGAGAATAATTAAACCATTATAATTGTGAGAATAATGGAAACAATTCTGCGCAATTTTATAAAAAAAAAATAATTTATTAATTATTAATGGCACCAATAATAATAATTCGAATACTTATCTATACTTCTATATCTATACTACTATTAATAAACATAAATTTATCCTTTGTGAAATTCCAGCCCAAACAATTGTGAAAGTAAAATGAAAAAGAAAACTGAATTTACTAATTGATTGAAAATATAAAAAGATCCTAATGGAAAAGGCAATGAAAATTAGGCAAATTAAAAAAGGAAATGGATATTATTAATTGACTTAAAATTATTTAAAAACTTTATAAAAAATTAATTACAGTTTCTTTTGAAAACTTTAAATTATTTAAAGTTTAAAAAAATTAATTAAAATGAGTTGTTAGATTTTTTATAATAATTAAAATTAATTCATTCAAATATGGATGAGGAAGAAAAAACTAAATGTGATATGGTGAAAATGAATATACTTAAGGTATAAAAGTATAATTGCACATATATTAGTGTAATTGACTAATAACAATTGCCTAATAATTATTATGGTAATTAAGCTACATTGGTCGATGAATTTATTTTTATAATAATTATAATTAAATTATTTCTCATTTTTCCCATATTTATTTTAGTAATAATATAATTACATAAGTCATATTACATATCAATCGTTTTAAGATAATTGTAGACAAACAAGTCATATATTTTTCGTTTCAATTAATTGAGTAATACTTTTGCACTAATCTTATAATCAAATAAATGTACACTTTCAACATTAGAATTTTTTATAATTTCATCTTTATTTTTATTATCTAAATATATAATAAAAAATTTGTTTGTGCATCACATAAGTAATTGGACAATTATTTACCCTAATTCAAGCAAGGAAAACATCAGAAAACATAAATCCATCCAACCAATTTCATCAATTGCGCTATATAATATTCGATGTTATAATTTATATAATTATATATCAATCCAAAAATTCTTAAAATATTATAACAAATCCATTCTGTGCAACGCACGGGCAAAAATACTAGTTTGATTAAAGATAAAATTAGAACAACTAGCATTCTCTCTTTTGTACTAGGTAGGAATGATAGAAAATGATATATGTATTCCTATGGAGTATAACTCCCATCACATGTATAAATTTTATTGGGTAAATAAAAGTGAATGAATAAAAACAATGACTCACTTTGTTGACTTTGTTGTTTAAATCAATCAAATGATGACATATCAGTAGAGAGTCAAAAATGAAGTAAAAAGTGATAGAATGATGCATTTTTAATTATTATTACGTATCTTGGTCAAGATCAAGAACTCACCCATATATCAAAAGTTAAAGTCAATCGTTAAATGCACAACTTTTTTTTATACTTACGTATGAGTATCTTGGCTCACCAAGCCTCCATCCAACAATTACCTCCTAGCACAGCCATGCTTCGATTGCAATATCCAAACTTGTAACTATTAGGATTTTGTATTATTCTAGTCACACTAGAATCCCATATCTCTCTCTCTTTATTATTGTGAATATGTCTTTTATCATTCCTCATTTGACTAGAACTATTTGTATCACTATAAGCAGTCCCTTCATGTACTTTGCATAGTCAAGCTATTCAATATCAATATTCTTCTCAAAATTATTGTTTTCACATGGTATCAGGTGACCAAAACAATTCATGGGATCCATGGCTCCCAACCCACCCCTAGCCCCAATAAGCACTTTACAGACAGTCCATCACTTTATCTCCCTCAAACTTACTGCCTCCAAATGATAGCTAGTCATTGATATCAGAACAAGTTATTTGGTATCAATAGACCTAAAAGATCCATGACTGCCAACCAATAGACTACCACTATCGATGGAGACATTGTGCTGCAACCGTCTACCAGTAACGTTGTGTCCTCCTCTCATACCTTCTTAAATATATCCTCCACCTCTCAACCACCAATAAATACCTTGCAAATACCCTATCACTTTATATCTATTAAACTTACTTCTTCCAATTATTTATTCTAGAAAACACAGCTTGTTCCTTTTTTTTTTTGCGGACAAAATCTTAGTGGTTATGTTGATGGCACATTCCGGTGTCCAGCTTTTCTTATTCGGGCTCGGGATGGATCTTCTGTAGTAGCCAACCCCGCAAGTCAAGATTGGTTTTGTTAAGATTATTTTATTTTGTCCATGCTCATATTATCTCTATCTGATGAGGTTATGTAATGGGACATACCATGTCCTGAGCCCTATGACTAGCTATTCAAGCTGCTTTTGGATCCTCTTCTCGGGTACGTTCTCTAAGTCTCCTAGTGCAGTCTTTGCACCATGGAGATTCCATGACGAGTGAGTATCTTAGCAAAACCAAGGTTTTAATTGGGCTTTTTGCCGAAGTTGACTGGGCAATTGGATTAGATTAATAGAATTCCATCCTAAGTATCGCGTGATATTTTCTTCATTGACCACTAAGGAACGTGTGACCATTGATCAACTCAATGACTACTTAACTACACATCAGTTTATCTATGTGGATTATATCCCTTTAGTTGCTCCCCTAGCCCCGTCATCCGCTCTTGTTGCACAAGGAAAACTAACCACTACCTATCAGTAGTAGCAAACTATTACTCAACCTCGTGGACATGGACGAAGCAATAAAGGAGGCCGAGGTCATGGATGCGGTCGTAGTTATGTTCCAAAGTGTTAGATCTGCAACAACCTTGTCATATTGCTCTACAGTGTTACCGGAGATAATTAGGTACTCATATTCCTCAAGTAAATCTGACATATGCAGATGATCTAGATACCGCTCTGTTTTCTCAGAACTGGCTTCCTGACACTAGGGCTACACATCATGCCACTCTAGACTCCTCTTCACTGCAGCAAGTAGAAACCTATATGTGGAACGACACTCTTTGAGTTTGTAATGGTACATGTTTGAATATTTCTGTTATTGGAAACACTTCTATATCGTCTACCTCGTGTTTCCTTCAATTACAAAATGTTTTACATGTTCAAAATCTCACCAATTTTCTCTTGTCGGTCAAACATTTTGTCACTGAAAATAATGTTTTTTTTTAGTTTTATCTGTTTGTTTTTGTTGTGAAGGACGTCACCACCAATTGGATTCTACTTAGAGGAGAGAGCTCGGGGGGGGGGGGGGGGTGGGGATTATACAAACTTCTAGTATGAAATCCCATGGCATTCATCACATCCAAATCGTCATTAGAAGTTTGGCACAACCGTCTTTGTCATCCTCACTCTAGAGGCCTACATAGAATTCTACGTCATTGTCCAGTGTCGAAGTCGTCAAGTGATAGTAGTAATTCTCTTTGTAGAGAAATTATCACGATTTCCTCTAGAAAGAGTCACAACATATAGTTCTTCTGTTTTAGATTTAATTTACACAAGTATTTGGCGACCATCCCCGATTTTATCCAAAAGAGGTCATCGTTATTTTGTTATATTTGTTGATGATTATTCCAAATATACGTGGTTCTTTCCCATGAAACTAAAAAAAGACGTCTATGATATTTTTAATCAATTTAGGGCATTGGTTGAGCGCACCTTTTCCACCAAAATAAAAGTCATTCAATCTGATCTAGGTGTAGAATACAAGAAACTTGGCAAACTCTTTGTCAGTCCTGGAATAAACCATTGCCAATCATGTGCCTACGCCCACCAGCAAAACAAACGTGTCGAAAGATGTCACAAACATATTATTGAAAATAGTCTACCATTACTTGCTCAAGCCTCTATCCCAATTAGGTTTTGGTCATATGCCTACGCAATGATAGTTTTTCTAATTAACTGAACGCCCTCTGCAACCTTAAACAATATAAGCCCATATGAAATTATCAACAAAAAGCCTCCAGAGTACTCATTCCTCTGTATCTTTGGTTGTCTATGTTTTCTCTATCTCCATCCCTACAATGAACACAAAATAGAGTATCGTTCTGCTCCATATGTTTTCCTTGGTTACCCAGAGTCATTGAGAGGATATTGTTGATTGAATTTAAATACTGAAAAATTCTTACCATTCGCCATGTTCAATTTGATGTGTGTTTTCCCTTTTGCAACTAAAACTCCTCCACAGGTTTCCGCTACGACTTAGGATGCAAAACCATTGGTTGTCGTCAACATTCCAAGCGAACCCGAGTGTCGGAATTTCAACACACTCGTGTCGTCGGCGTGTTGCACCCATGTCGACATTCAAGTGACTGAGATGACCGTGACACAAGCATGTAAAGGTGAACCCCAGTGTCATGACTTTTGACACGAACGTGTCACCGCTGTGTTAGGACATACAGTGTCCACTTTCAGTAAGGGACACGACCCCGACACGCACGCAACACACCAGTATCGTCAGAACCTCCACACCCCCTGCCGATTCTACTCCCGATCCTCCTCCGGTTGATCTTTCTAGACCCGAGTGCCCTCAACGCACATCCTATGATCCTAAGGCACATGACTCATGATTCCACAAGTAACAAAAGCTCTAATTGTATGTGTTGATGACTCAAAACCTACATGCCACTCCCAAGCTGTGAAAAAACCCTCAATGAAGGACTGCGATTGATGAAGAATTTAATGCACTGCTGCACAATAACACTTGGAGGCTGGTTTCACATGAAAGAGATATGAATGTCATTGGATGCAAATGGGTTTACCAAATCAAAAAGAGAGTTGATGGTACAATTGAACGATACAAAGTCAGACTTGTTGCAAAAGGGTTCAATCAGGTTGAAGGAGAAGATTACTTTGACACTTTTAGCCCTGTTGTCAAACTGACTACATTAAGACTTCTCTTATCTCTTGCTATAACAAATGATTGGTCTATTAGACAACTTGATGTTCACAATGTTTTTCTCAATGGTTGTCTTACTGAGAATGTCTACATGAAGCAACTACTAGGATATATTGACAAAAATTTTCCCTTCTCATGTCTATAAGCTCCAAAGGTCTCTTTATGGTTTGAAATAGGCACACATGCATTGTTCAAGCATCTTCAAGATTGTTTACTCTCAATTGGTTCAAAGCATTGAAGACTGTACTAAAGTGTCATTATTTATTTATTCCACTGTTAATAGTTAATGCTCATATTTTATCTCCTTGTCTATGTTGATAACATACTAATCATGAGCAGCAGCACCAGTGTTTCGGCTTCGGTAATGAGAAAACTAGCTGACACTCAAAAAAAAAAAGAAAACTAGCTGACACTTTTAAAACCCCTAGGATATGGGACCTCTGAGCTTCTTCTCATGAGCAGTAGCACTAGTTTCTTGATTTTTTAACCGTGGGGAATTATTTTTCTAAAAAATTGAATTTTGTTGTATTTATATTTTTATATAAATTCGCTTTATCGACTTATTCATCCCTATATTTACAAGATTTATAAAATAAACTCCACCCTTTTTCCCTTTCTTTCCAGTTTCCAGCAACACTTCCACTGTTTGGTTTACCCAAATAGATCATATCAATCTTCACTTTTTAACTAAGCCTGTGTTTGGAAATCATAAAAATGACATATGGAAAATGTTTTTCAAAAAATAAATCATTTTTTAGAAAATATTTTCCTTTTTAGTGTTTGGTTGTATTCTGAAAAACAATCTTGATGTGTTTGGTTTATTTACTAGAAAATGAGTACAATTGTATAATTAAATATTTTAATTATTTTATTTAAATTATAAAAATATTTATAATAATATTAAAAGTAATATTATTTATTAAAAAATGTCGGGAACTAGAGAGCAGTATTCTCTGGTTTCCGGCGGCGGAAACCAAAGAGGACTCTCTGGTTTCTAGCGGAAACTAGAGAGGGCTGCGATTTTCCAAATTCGCGCAAACTTGGTCCAGAAAATGACTTTCGTCAAATTTTGGCAGAAGCCATTTTCCCCAAAAATAGCATTGTTTTTTACCCGAAAAATTATTTCCTTTGACTTTGATTTTCCAAGCTCTCCCAAACACTGAAAACACGGAAAATGATTTTCAAAAATCATTTTCCAAGTTTCCAAACACTACCTAACTGCATGTTTGGTTGGATGTAATTGAATTGCAATTACACTATTTTGGTTGGAGGAAATTGCAATTCCCTCCATTTAAGGAATTGGAACTCAACTAGCTCACCCTATGACTTCTAATTCGGTGCAACTTGAAAAAGGAAACCAATATGAAATTACAACAACACCCTTGGTTGTTGTTGTTATTATTATTATTACTAGTATTTTCGCTCGTGCGTTGCACGGAATGAATTTGTTATAATATTTTAAGAATATTTGAATCGATATATAATTATATAAACTATAACATCGAATATTATATAGCGCAATTGATGAAATTGGTTGGATTGATTATGTTTTCTGATGTTTTCGTTGCTTGAATTAGAGCAAATAATTATCCAATTACTCGTGTGATGCATAAATAAATTTTTTTATTATAATTTAGATAATAAAAATAAAGATAAAATTATAAAAAATTCTAATATTGAATGTGTACATTTATTTGATTATAATATTAGTGCAAAAGTATTACTCAATTAATTGAATAATATATGACTTGTTTGTTTACAATTATCTTAAAAAGATCGATATGTAATATGACTTATTTAATTATATTTTTATTAAAATAAATATTAGAAAAATAAGAAATAATTTAATTGTAATTATTATAAAAATAAATTAGCCGATCAATGTTTTGCTTAATTACCATAATAATTATTAATTTATTAGACAATAATTATTAGTCAATTACACTAATATATGTGCAATTATATTTTTATACCTTAAGTATTTTTATTTTTACCATATCGCATTTAGTTTTTTTCTTCCACCTCCATATTTGAATTAATTAATTTTAATTATTATAGAAAAATTTACCAACCCATGTTTAATTACTTTTTTTAAAGTTTAAATAATTTAAAGTTTTCAAAAGGTAAGTGTAATTAATTTTTTAAAAGTTTTTAAATAATTTTCAGTCAATTAGTAATATCCTTTTCCCTTTCTAATTTGCATAACTTCCATTTCTTTTTCCATTAGGATCTTTTCATATTTTCAATCAATTAATGAAATCAGTTTTCATTTCCATTTTATCTTTACTATTGTTTGTGCGAAAATTTCACAAAGGAAGATTTTATTTTTATTAATAGTAGTATAGATATAGTAGTATAGATAAATATTCGAATTATTATTATTGATGTAAATAATAATGATTAATTTATTTTTTCTTATAAAATTTTGTAGAATTTGTTTCCATTATTCTTACAATTATAATCGTTTAATTATTCTCAGGATTTGATAAATAAAATTCTGTTACCAATTATTCTTAGAACTTTATTAATTTTTTTGCCAATTAATTAATAATATTAGTTTGTGTGAGAAAAGTTGAAGAGGAGAATTTTACTTTTATTAATAGTATTGATACGTGAATGTAGAAACAATATTACCAATTAATAGATATTAGTTAATTTCTATTTTATATTTTCTTACCAAATAAACTTTATTAATTATTTGACCAATAAAATATTTAATTAATTGACTACAAAAAAAAATCGGGCGCGAAAAATGAAATATGAGGATTTTACTTTTATATATAGTATAGATTAGGATCTTTTTATATTTTCAATCAATTAGTAATATAAGTTTTTCTTTTCTATTTTATCTTCACTATTTTTTGGGCGTGAATTTCACAAAGGATGATTTTATTTTTATTGATAGTAGTATAGATATAGAAGTATAGATAAGTATTCAAATTATTATTATTGGTGTAAATAATAATTAATTAATTTTTTTCTTATAAATTACGCATAATTTGTTTCCTTTATTAACACAGTTATAATGGTTTAATTATTATCATAATTTGGAAAATAAAACTTTGTTACCTTTATTAATTTTTTTTTTATCAATTACTCCGCAATTAATAATATTAGTTTGTCTGGGAATGTTGAAGGGGAGGATTTTATTAATAGTATTGATACGTGAATATAGAAACAATATTATCAATTAATAGATATTAGTTAATTTTCATTTTACAGTTTCTTACCACATAAGCTTTATTAATTATTTGGCATATAAAATATTTAATTAATTGACTACAAAAATTTGGGCGGGAAAATGAAATATGAGGATTTTACTTTTATATATATTATATATTATATATTATATATATTATATATAGTATAGATAGTATAGATTATTATTATTATTATTATTATTATTATTATTATTATTATTATTATTATTATTATTATTATTATTATTATTATTAAGTGCATTTTAAGCTTTTCATTTCAATCCCCATCAATTATATTACTTTCTAACAAACAATGTAATTTGAATTCCTACTTTATATCCAACATATTCTTTTTCCACCGAATTACAATTATTTCCCCTTTAATTCCTTCATTCCAATCAAACCCCCTGTAAGTGTTTTTTTTTTTTATCACTTATATATATATATATATATATATATATATATATATATATATATATAATTCAGGTCTCGTGCAGTTGTGTGGTGGATTTAGGTGTGCAATTTTTTTCAGTGCGCAATTTTTTTTCTTAAGATGCGTGATTCGTATGCTTAAGGTGCGTGAGTGTTAAAGTTTAAGGTGTGTGAACCTAAAACTTAAGGTGCGTGATTTTTCTTTTTAAGGTGTGTGATATGATATGTATGCTTAAGGTGCGTTATTTTAAAACCTTAGGTGCATGGTTTGTGTTCTTAAAGTGCGTGACTTGTGTACTTAAGATGCGTGGTTTGTCTACTTAAGGTGCGCAGTGTATTCTCAATTGAAGGTGCGCCATTTAAAAACTTTAGGTGCGTGATTTATGTTTTTAGCTTAAGGTGTGTGGTTTGTGTATTTAAGTGCATCATTTTAATACCTAAGGTGAGTATGTACCCCACAATCACACAGAAAGATATACCCGCATCTGAATCCCCCTCTATATATATATATATATATATATATATATATATATATATATATATATATATATATATATATATATATATATATATATGGGATCGCGTTCAAGTGCGAACTGGCCGCCCAGGAGAGAACTGCGGACGAATCACAGCGCGCCACGTGTCTGGAATGTAGTTGCAACTAACGTTATAACTAGGTGCACTTCATGTTATAGCTAGGTGCACATAGGTGTACCCAGGTGCATAAATGTTAACAAGGTAAATTACTTGCACCTGCAAGTGAAAATAGGTGCACACGTGCAAATAAAATGTATTACAAGTGCAAGTAAATTATACAATGAGCATCAATACTAAGTGCACCTAATGTTATAACTAGGTGCACTTATTGCTATAACTAGGTGCACATAGTTTGCAACCAGGTGCATGAATGTTAACAAAGTAAATTACTTGCACAAGTGCAAGAAAAATGTATTGCAGATGCAAGTAAAATGTATTACAGGTGCAAGTGAATGGTACAGTGAGCATCAATACTAAGTGCACCTAATGTTATAACTAGGTGCACCTAATGTTATAACTAGGTGCACCCTATGTTATAACTAGGTGCAACCTATGTTATAACTAGGTGCACCTAGGTTGCATCCAGGTGCATGAATATTAACAAGGTAAATTACTTGCATTTGTAAGTTAAAGTATTTGCGAAAATAGGTGCATGAATATTAATAAGGTAAATTACTTGCACTTGTAAGTAAAAATATGTGCGAAAATAGGTGCACTTGTAAGTGAAACTAGGTGCACTTGTAAGTGAAATTAGGTGCACCAAAGTTCCAGTTATTTACGAAAATGCCACCGCGTCATTTTTTTTAAATTGCATATGATTCGTTGATCTGGACACGTGGACGACTGTGGAGTGTTCTCATTTCCTACCTGGGCGAGAGTTCCTATGAGAGTGCACCCCTATATATATATGTATGTATGTATGTATGTATATATATTGGTGCAAATAATTTCCCTTTCTTCCTGATTGAGTGAAGCGTGTCTGGCAGAAGCAAAGACACTGAAAAATATGGTGTTAATTGCTGTGTTCTGATATTCCGAGAGACATGATTGTCATGTTTGATCAGAGAGTACTCACTTCTCTTCTTCTTCTTTTCTTTTTTTTTTTTTCTTTTTTTTTTTTAAAGTTCTACTACGGATTCCCATTGTCTACTTCTTCACTCTTACTCCCTAACGTGACAAAATATAATAGGTTATTTTCATTCTGCGAGTCCAAAAAAAGTGTCAATATCAAACTTTTGTGTTAGGAAGTACAAATAAGGAGTATAACTTGAGAGTGCATATAATATTTTCTTTTTTTTTTTTTCTTTAAATTTCCTGTCAATCTGATACTGATTTTACAATACAGCGCACACACAGAGAGTAGGGCAGACTGCTGCTCTGCTAGTTTTCCACTCTCTACAGTGTTGTTGTATCTTTTCAACTCTTCATAAAAACAAATAAATTATCTAACAATAATAAAATTTATTCTATAGAATTTAAAAACAAATAAATAAATAAATAAATAAATAAATAAATATATATATATATATATATATATATATATATATATATAAAGATCGGATGGCATTCAGATAAAAAATAGGAAAAAGAAACGTTATTTGCTTGTTCTGCTTCGCTTTTTAAGCAACAACTTTTAATCGGAATCAATAAAATATTGTTCTATTAAGTGTAAAATTGTCTATTAATAAATCTCTAAATACATTAAACGTTATTTACCATTAATGGCACAACAATTTGTTGATTTCGATTAAAAGTTGTCGCTCGGGTGGCCGAAAGGACTAAAAGTGGAAAAAAAAAATCAAAGTCATGAACTAAAAGTGACAAAAAATTAAAGTCAAGGACTAAAAGTGACAAAATGAAAGTCGTGTACCTAAATTGACGGAAACACTAAAGTCATATGACCAAAAGTGAAAAAAAAAAACTCTTATTTTAACAATTCTAATGCTTACGAATCGAATAAAAACTCTTAATTCTCCAAGACAATCATTCATTACTTTAATTTGTTTATGCATACACACACTTCTACGGTTCTACCACACCCATCGTCACCATATTTTATACAAAATTATACTCTCCCATATGACAGAGATTCAAAAAGAAAAAGAGAGAGAAATTTTGTTTTTGATAAAATTGTACTCTGGTAGACCTAAAGGGAGGAGGATCACAATTTTTTTTAGTACTACTAACTCTATTACAACTTACAATGTAATATTTATTCATAACTATTTTTTCAACCTACCGAAGTAGAAAGAATCAACTTTGAAAATATGTGTTTTTACTTTTCACTCATAGCCAGTAGAGGGTAAAATAGACTGAAAAGAGATATAGCTAAAATACACTGAGAAGAGAATATTCAAATTGTTTGGATATAGAAAAAATAGAATGAAGTAATAGTACAAATTTGTTATAATGATGAAATTAATTTTATTCTTAAAGAATGAATAATTCTACAATAATTATTATTTTAATGTTTCATTCTATGTTTGAAAAGATGAAAATTAAATTTCAACCCCTCTCATACTTTTTTTTTGCTGATTTATCTTTTTTTTTTACACGTCAATTTTCCTCTTTTAAAAAAAATTAAGATCAACATTTTTTTTTTAAAGATCAACATATTCTACGCATTTGTGACGGTAAAACTATCGTTTAATTAATTTAAGCTTTTTTTTAATTAAAAGTTAATTTGTATATTATTATGATTATTGACATAATGATATACAGAAAGGGAAATTAAAGAATTAGGAAGATTGGATAATGTGTGTGAATGTGAGCAATTAATTAAGGATCACATGAGTTGCATGAAAGGGTGATCTGATCTTTAGTGAAAGTGCATGAGATGATCAGTCTTAAAGAGGGGTAGTTTTCCATTAATAAAATCTGTAACCAAAATCATGATGGATATAATTACATGTATGTGTGTGTATATATAGAGAGAGGGAATTATGATTATAAAATGTCATCATATTTTTTTATTTATTTATTTTAATTTTCAATTGTTAGATCTATCAAACTGATGGTTAAGATTTGTCCACCGCGAATTATTTTATAATTTTTTTGGTTTGTAATTTCATGCATGCTACAAACCATAAAGTAAGCAATCAGATTAGTTCACAATCTAATCAACCTTATGTGACAGTTTGCCTAACAATCAATGATTTCATTTTTACTTTATTTCTTTTAATTTAAAGAAAGTATTTCTACTAAGAAATATATATATATAATTAGATTTGTTTAAAATTTACTTTTATATCAAACAAGAAGTCACAATTTTTAGAGAGATGGGCAGCAAGATCAGCAGCAGTTATCTCTTGTTTGCCCTAATGTAGCTGCTTCAGATCTGTGTGCTTCATGCAACTATAAACTCCCAGATTATAAGAGAAAATTAATTAAATAATTATTTATCGATTTTTTCACCTAATTAATTAGCTGATTTTAGAAATTTAAAAAAAAAAAAAAAAAAGGTTGTGGGAGATTATTTTCCTAATTATGATGAATTTAATGACAATTTCTTTTCAAGAATTGTCTCTCTCTCTCAGTCTCTCTCTCCTCGTTTGTCCTCTCCCCATTTTCTGACACACTGGTCTGTATTGGAGTAAACTTGATTCCTGATAGTGCAAGCAAAGCAATCACCCCACTTTATTTATTTATTTTTGTTTTAATCTTCCCTTTCAAAATTTTCACTTGCATTCATCTTTTTTTTTTTTTTTTTTTTTTTTTCTGTAACCAAAAGAAAAGAAAAAGAAAAAAAAATTGAAGACTTTCTCTCTCATGGGGAAGCCGACCACTTTTTGGGCCTCATCACTACTACTAATAAGCTCATGCTTAGCTTAGTGCTTCTTCAGTAGCAAAAACTCATCTATCTATCTATCTTTCTTCTCCTTCTTCTTCCTCAACACATACATACATACACCCATGTCTTAGTAGTATAATATTATTTGTGTGATGAGATCAGCTCAAAACAACATACATCTATCTATCTCCACTTTCTTAGGAATTAAACAGCACTAGCTACCCGACCTTCATTGCAGTTTTGTCTGTTAGTTGTTAGGCAAGCTAAGATGGTTTAATGTCAAGATTTTTACACTAGTTTTCAAAAACCCAAAAGGAGAAATAAACCACACACAAGAGTCTTGGTTTAGTTTAGTTTAGTTTAGTAGCTCTTCTTCTTCTTCTTCTTCTTCTTCTTCTTCTTCTTCCCTCCGCCTTGTAAAAACAAACTGTTTAATTTCTTTCTTCAGCCATTATATTATATTGCTATTTCTCTATCTTGATATATAGTTTCTACTTTCTGGGGGCTGTCTTGAAGTCCAGTCCAGTCCAGGTAAACTTGCATTGCATTGGTGTTGTATGTTTATTTCAACCTTAGCCGCTTTGTGATAAGGGAAAAGGGCAAATTTGAAGCCTTAGCTTCAATGTACGTACACATACTGATTGTGTGCTGCTCTGAAATCAACAAGCGAAGCTAAGCTAAGCTAAGTGGGGCATTTTTATTTGGTCTAAATAAACAATTAAGTTTCCATTCTCTCTACTCTATCTAGTGCCGAGTCTTGTGTACGTGTTCAAATTAAAACTCCGATCGATCAAGAAATGGGTTGTTTTTATCTGGTCTAACTAAAACATGGGAGGGAGCTGAGAATAATGTTCAAATTTCAAGGATTTTTGTAAGCTGGTACTACGTGTGTGTTCTTCCATTCCATTCCCTAGCTAGGTGGGTGGAATAACTCCACTTTTGGTCTCCAAACCAAAAACATCATCTTCTTCTTCTTCCTCTTAGATTAGAATGGAAATTCCGTCAAGTCATGAAGATGGAGAAATGCCAATTCCGATAAACAGCACATATGGGCATGGGCAACACATGATAATGCACCATCATGAACCCCCAACTCACAATCACAATCACAATAATAATCACATAATAATCCCACCTTCCTCCAATGGCCCCCCAATTGCTGATCACCCACCTGCTGCTGCATACAACAACAACAACAACAACAGCCAAAGCCAATTGGTGATCAGCAGCAGCAAGAAGATGGTGAGGTACAGAGAGTGTCTGAAGAACCATGCTGCTTCCATGGGTGGCAATGCCACTGATGGGTGTGGTGAGTTCATGCCCAGTGGTGAAGAGGGCAGTCTTGAGGCTCTCACTTGCTCAGCCTGCAACTGCCATAGAAATTTCCACAGGAAAGAAGTTGAAGGTGAGCCACTCCCTCCTCCTCCTCCTCTATCTCTGCCCTGTGACTGCTACCACCATAACAGCATCAAGAGGAAAGTCTTTGTGGGCCACCACAAGGCATTGCCAGGGCCTGAGCCTCCTTTGGGAGGAGGAGGGTACCCTAGAGCAGCAGCAGCAGCAGTACCCCATCAGATGATCATGTCCTACAACATGGCCACCCTGCTGCAGCCATCAGAATCAGATGAGCATGAAGAACAACGCCCACCACACCAGCTCATGGTGAAGAAGAGATTCAGGACAAAGTTCACTCAAGAACAGAAGGACAAAATGCTGAGCTTTGCTGAGAGAGTAGGGTGGAAGATACAGAAGCAAGAGGAATCAGTGGTGCAACAATTCTGTCAAGAAGTTGGAGTCAAGAGAAGGGTCCTCAAGGTTTGGATGCACAACAATAAGCACAACCTTGCCAAGAAAACCAACAATCCCAATCCCAATCCCAATCCTAATCCTCCTCAAATTCAACTCTAGAAATCATCAGTACACTTATATATATAAACAAACACCAACTGATGATCATCTAATGTTCCCCTCTTATTTTTAATTTGTTCTATATCTTTTGGTGTTTATTTAGCAAGATTTCCACTTTGTGGCTGGCTGGGTATGGTCGTATGGATTAGGATTTTAGCTCTCAATATAATTTAAAATAATACTGAGAATGAAGGAGAGGGAGGGAGTAGAGATCAGAGTAAAGTAGTAGTAGTATAGTTCATGCTGTTCCCTGTTGGTTGCATTGCTTAGAGACTGGCCGGCTTGATGCACTCCATCTTTTCAACATTTTCTTGCTTGCCTATTCATCAATAATTACTTTTCTTTCATCCCAATTTTTTTTTTATTATTATTTCCTATCAACCGTTTGATGAAATATATAATTGACTATATTAATGAAAAGGTCCACCTTATATAAAATCAAAATTAATATCAAACATACAGGCCATCAAATGTATTACTTAAGCCATGTACTCAACTAACCATCTAACATATGCATTTAACTAATTTGGAGAATTATAACACTTTAACAACTCTCAGCTCTAAGTGAGAAAAATGAAAACAATATACTCAGAATTCAACCGCTTAGGCACCACTTAAACGCTTTAGGCCCTAAGCGCCCGACTAGCGCCTAGCGCATTCTGCACCATTGATCTGCATCAAATATTACATGTCAAACATATGCTTTTTTTATTTTTATTTTTATGCATACTACATTGTTGATGTCGTTAGAAGGACAAACATACATTGATATACTAATATTTTAATAACTTCATCATTCATATTTAACAGCTAATTATCCTATTTATTCATGGAGTGTGGGCTATAGTAGGGGCCTGGCACCACCCCATGATGTAAATGATTAATTTTTATTTTTCTTTTTCTCATTTAGGGTAGTTTAATTGTTTCCCTTGACAAAAAGCCAAAAAGAAAGACTTAACAAATCCAAAAAGGGACAATAATTAGACAAGAAAGGCAAAATCAAGAATAAAATGAGTTAGGGCAACCATCTAATTTGGTTTCAACTTTCAGTAGCACATTTTGGAGAACTGTTTTCACCTTTTATTTGGTCATTTCATCCATTTATAAGGTTGTTCGCAACTTTTGCTAGGGTTTTGTTCCATTTACATGATTTAATTTTATACAAAGTTCATGTTTGATAACATAGTTAGTTTATCAGTCAATTTTGGCTTATTTAACCACTATTAGCTGTTTGACTTGGTTAAACAATCAATATGAGTGTTTGATTAATTAGCTTTTTTGTAATAGCTTATTGCTCTAAAATGCTAAAATTAAAAAAGTTACTCAAAGTAATTTTTTTGATTAGTTTTTTAATAAAGTCATTTTGCATTTAATCAACTATCAACTAATTTACCATACTTTTCTACAATTAGCTAGTGCTATCAACTAGTCAAACTCACTACTAACTCAATCATCTAACAGCTATCGGCTAAGAGCTATTTACCTAATGCCCCATAAGTCTTTTCGATTAGTTTTTTTTTTAAAAAGTATTTTTCTATAATTGTTTTTAAAAGAAATTAAAGTGTCAAACAATAATAAAGTGTTAACCATACTCAGTATAATTCGTTATACTTATGAAAATTTATTCACAAAAATTAAATAAATTAATTGAAGAAATAAAAGGTAAAAAAATTATTATTTATTTTTTATTAAGGCAAACACATAAAATAAAATATTTTACCTTTCCTTATTTAAATATCATATTTTATTATTAGTTGTTTTTACTTTTTTACCAACAATAATGAAGTAAAGGTTGATAAAGGCAGTAGAGCTAAATAATAAATATGGGAAGCATGATCTTCTGTTGCCTGATTAATTGTGGCAGAGCGCCTATTTATTGTCATTCTGCACACTTGTCTTTTCTCTTCAAATTCCCTCTTCCTAACCTACTTTTAACTCTTTCATTCAATCCATAATTCAATTACGTTAATTTAGTCTTTAAATTTTTAACAAAAAGCTATTATCACTTGATTCGGTGAAGAAATTCAAAATTTATCGAATTAATAATATATAATAAATAAAAATATAAAATTTTGTTTGTTTACTTATATTTTTGAAGAGATGATTAAAAGGGAAAACAAAGGCGGAAGGGAGCAATAAATAATGGGCCACAGAGACAGGTTTCAAGGGATAAACGTGACCCAGAAATCCAAAGCTAGAAATTGTGTTCCACCACCTATTACCTTACATTACCATTACCATTAGCATTAGGCAGTGAACGACCGCACCCTGACTTGTGACCCTTGTCCCCCTCCCATGTGGTCCTCTCTCTTCTCTCTTTGAGAATCCAAAGATTACTTTTTTTTTTTTTACCTTCATTTTTCCCATCCTCCATTTCTATATGCTTGACTGGACAGATCATGCAATATCCATTTATACGTCATTTTCATACATGCCATATGTTTTCATGTCTTTAATTTGTTCTCAACCTACCATATTAAATTATCAGACATATGAAAGTCAAAGCTCATAACTTAGCTAATAAATCGAGTCCCGAGTAGTGTATGATATTATTATTTAAAATCAAAAGAAAATACATTCTCCTCTTTTAAAATTTTGAAGATAATAATGGGACAGACTAATTATCAAATCCATACCATACATTATGCTAATCGAGTTTCCACACTATTACTATTATAGAAAAGCATGCTATATACACTTTTATGCTAATAGGGGTTTACATAACACACTCGCAAATCATAATATAAGCATACATGTTATGCTCTAAACATTATGCACCTCATACTGTAACAACAGCCAAAAGCACCTAATAGAAAAACAAACATGACAAAATTTACACCAAGTGGTAATAGGTATATATTACGCTGGAAACTCTGGTAGGAGACAGGTTATTTCTTGCTTACATTGCGGAAATGCAAGCTACTATCATATAGGTAGAATCTTCTTGCATCTCTGTTTACAGCTCTTACGCATTCTGTAGTTTGTGCAAGCCATGACAGGAAGCTCTGCATGATACACTCTTTCAAGGCATGATGATCTTGTTACTGTCCAAATGAGTGTTACTTGTCTAAGCAGGCTTATCAAATTTTTATATCCAACCTCAGATGTTCACACAAATATATTACCCGGTGAAAACATCTTATTCAGCCAAGTCACATAGGCGAGCTCGACCAGGATTAAGCAGTGATTCTGACATTACCCACCCCTGCACCAAGAATATACAGCAATCAACAACACAATATGACATCACTAATGTTGATTTTGACTGTACAAATGCTCATTTTGTAAATGACAGATATGCAGTGTACCATAGATCAACTGACAAAATAGTTGCCCGCTCAAAGGGAACTTGCCTACCATGCAAATTATAAACACTATTTCCCATAAAAGAAATAGCAAAGCCTCTTGAGAGTCATGGCAACAGTGAAATACTGAAATGCAGTCAGATCCTAGCTGAGTTAAATTTGACAGCTCCACAGACCACAGTGAACCCTAGGGTTCACTGACAGACATGACTAGAGAGCTAATGTATTGTGTTGGATACAGAAGCCAGATAAGCCTGGACATATGCCAGCCCAGCATTTGACAGGTCCCTAAACTTAGGGCACCACATTACTTTGACATGATTGGTTCTGATTCAGAAAAATAAAAAATAAAAAACAATGCCGAAGAAAACCCATGGATTCAATGTTTCCCTCACCTGTTCTTTGGCCTTACTCTTGAAAGGTGCATACAGAGCTGAGACCATTTTATAAGATTCTGCAACATGAGCATGAAGATCAGCACTGGATGCCAAGGAAAAAGAGAGATCACCCTGCATTTCTTTCCCGGACGAAGACTGATAATTGGAAGAATTGATGAAGTGCAGAAGAATATGTGCCTGTATTATATTAAGAACAATCAGGTAAAAGAAACACCCAAGACATGGGCAGGCACCATATCATCAAAGTCAGAAATCTCACATGGAAAGCCGCTTTGAGTACATCATCAGATTTTGCTTGATTCTTGAGCAATGCATATACATTCCTCTTCGAAGGATTGTACGTCACTATATACTGCTCCCTCTGTTAACAATAAAAAGATAGACATGCATTTTTTCAAGACAAAAAATAATTTAACACAACTAGCATTCAGAATTTTAAATGAGAATGTGAATAAGTGATATCTCAGCTTCATATGAGATATGATACCTCAAAAATAGGCTTCACTGCAAGATATGAATCAGGATCTTGAAACGCCTCTTTGAATCTTGGTCCTGGAAGCAATTATGACAATGTTTCACTCTGTAATGTTAGATTAAAAATGCAAACAGAAAGTTGCTCTAGCATGTACCAAGAATAATAGGTCTCTGATTTTTCCATGGGAAGTTGCAAACTTTTTCCATTGAATTTCCCTCCTTCAATGTAGGAACTCCACCTAAAGAGCAAGAAACACAATGTTTTACAGGAAACCACCAGATTAAGGGGATGTTTAGAAAAGCTTTTTTAAGATTATATATAAAAAAATAATAAAAATAATCCACTTCATATAAGTTCAGCAACGATTATGGATTGTACAATCCATAATAATAAATTATAATCATAACCCCATAATTATAAGATTTGTAAAATGGGGACCAAATCATCTTTTTTGGCATGCATCTTCACAGCAGCAGTACAATTATATGGATCCCATATCTAATAGTACATCTTGTCTTGAGATTAAAACTTGACTAACTGTTAGTGAACAGACATGCAATCCTAGCAAAGCAGTCCCATAAAAGGGTAGAGACCAGAAGCACAGTGATCTAACCTGTCTTCAGGAAGGATTCCACTGCCACAGTAAATCTTGCACGATTTAGAGTACACAATACAACAGATTTTACCTAGGAAAAAAAACCCCACACCATGTCAATTGATAATTAATCAATGGTGAAAAAACTTTAAAAAACATTTGACTATTGGAATTCAAATATATCCACACCAACCTCTTGGTAAGAGCTGAAAAGATAACCAAATGAAAGGAGGGAAAATGTAGTCACTAAGGATGGGTTTCTTTTGGATATCATGATGCTCATCCCAGTGCCAAGCTTCACAAATAATAGAAAAAAAGAACTGAATTAAACTGGAAAGTTCAATTCCAGAATATAATACAAAATTTGAGTTCATGAACATCTATTCCTCCTGCTAACTCCCAAAGGTAAATGCCCATGTACTACTATTTTCTACATTCAACATTTTCAAAATTAAATTCTGCCAAGTAACTAGATATAACAGTGTCTACATTTTTTTATCAGGTTAAGAGGCAGCAGCAAACCAGTAAGGTACAACCTAAAGTAAATAGTAACACTACGCATGTAATGAAATAGCCAATAAAAATGAAATAAGACAGGTGTTCTAATTACAAGCAAGAAACAATGTTAAATTCAAATATTAAATTAGTGTAAGAGAGCATGAAATAAGTAAGCAAATGCCATAAAAGGTTCAATGGCTAGAATATAACTTTTCAATCAACACATCTATGAATTAGCCCAGCCAAACTAGGTTGTGTTCAAAGAATAGTTGAATTTATTTGATCTGAGGAATTTATTGAGTTAAAACCAGGACAAGAGTCCTGGATTATTAGTTATCTAACCAACATGCTCATAACCAGTGACCACAAAAAAAAAGAGAAATAAATTGGAGTAGCATACCAAATCGGCAAGATTGGCCACACACTCTCCTTTAGCAGTTACATCACCAATGTTTTCTCCTTTAGCAAAGGCCTTGTATATAGGAGTACGAGTTGATGTTGATGTTACTGCAGCAACATTCTACCAAAAAAGAAAAGGTGTATATTGGTTGAAAACTATCAATGAGTGATTGCAAGTTAAACTGCATTGTAGGCAAGACAAAATTATAAACCTTGGCCACATTGGCTGCACAGGCTAAAGGAAGAAAAAGCTGCGGAAAAGCAGAAGTTGCCAGTTCTACAGCAGCACCCAACTGCATAAGGAGATCCCCTGTGAACCTAAGCTGATAAAGATAACATTACAGTAGAGAGAACAAATTAGTCAACAGAACAAATTAAAAAAAATACCACCCAAACCCCCCACCAAAGGAAAAATACAACAAACAAGAAACAAAAAAGGGTAACATAGAAAATAAATACCTGTTTTAGATCATAATCAAATTTCTTTCCTTGACGAGCAAAAAGCATCTTTCCAACCCGGCCTGCACCATCCTAGAATTTCCACAACCTTTTCATTTGTGTATATGGGATACAATAGTATATTTATTTAACAGGTTTACATCTTAAACAACCGAGAAATTATAGTATGAACATACATATTAGAAATTGCCAACATAATACATTTTAGAACTCAGTTTCAGTTGATGAAAGATTGAAGAAAAAAAGAACAATGACTCAATGAAGGACTTTGATTTATCAGGAGTGAGGATAAACAATTTTGTAATAAGACCTGAAGACATTTCTATCTTTACTATGTTTTGACATTCAATTCGATTGGCATATGTGAATCACACATCTCTCTTGAAGTAAAAGGGTGAAATGCTTTTGATCTTTTGGAAATACAAATAATGCAATCTAAAATATAGCCCTAAGGTGCACCTTTTTGTCCATAAAAAAAGGGAGATACTAGGATATCCCTTCGTATTCACACAGTAGCTAATCACAGAGTCAACAACTGCTTGTTGAGGTTATCATGGAAATTGTAGACATTAACAAAAAAGGAAACTGCATTTTACAGAATAGGGTTTAAGAAGCATACAATTAACTTCAAAGAAACATGTATATGCAGCAAGGTGCAAGTGCAAAGAGGATAAGCTCAACTAACATTCTTCACAGCTAATAAACTGAAGTAAGCTTCAAAACATGGCACATAGATGAATTTCTCATTATTAGAAACTTATGCATGTCAATTTTCACAGAATGTTGAATGCACCTTGAGTATCCAGTTGATAGCTACGGCACTCTGGGTAGCTCTGTTTTTGGATACTCCAACTGAACCTAATAGTGTTTGTGTTGTAAAAACACTCATTGCTCCTCCACAAAAGTACTGCAACAGAAACATCAAACATAATATTTGAATGATTAAAAGAAGCAACTCAATAAATGTTAAAAGCATGCTACCAGATAATCATGTTGAACTGTAGTCCTCATATAATACCTTTAGAGCCCTCCAACTCATGTATGGCACATAAGAAGGCATAACACTATCCGGGAACCCTTCCGGAACCACATAAGACCTCACGAATGCCATCAAATCCTGCACCAAAATAGAAAATAAGTAGAAAAATTGGCAATGATTCTTGAAGGTGTATTCTTAAAAGTAGAAGAAAAAAAAAAGGACTTGAAATTGACATTAAAATATGCAATCGATATCATGGAGTATTGGAGTATATTACTCGCAAAAGTGTTTCACAAGGACCGTAAAAGGATTCACTTATGTCAATGTCATTAGTGTAACTTAATTGTTACTGTAATTCTGTCTTTCTAGTAACAAAATAGAAAGTCTCACTAGAAGAATCGAAATCAATTCCAACATACAAGAGTCAGTCACAGGCAATGTCAATTAGAAAATATTAAAATGTATGCAAAGCAGAGAAACTGTTGTTACGAAGTGAAGTTAGTTTTATTTACTACTAACAAAAACAACACATGCAAGCAATCAATCCAAAAGTTAGTTTAAAGTCTGAAGAAGCAGAAATCAAATTTAGGCATAAACTTAATCTAAGCGGAAGGAAACTAACATCAATGGGAGTTTGAGGACTGTGCAATCCAACAGCACGAATCGAGCTCTTCTTCTTCGGTTGCATCGCCCCGCAACTGACACTGCCGTCCGGGAAGTATTTCCACATGCGGCCGTCGATCTCCTCGCAGCACAGCAATCTGGAGCTGGTATCAAGCAGCAGCGGCTCCGTTGGGACGGAGGAAGGAGGCGCGGAGGCGAGATTGGCGCTAATCCGGAGCGTCTCGCGGACGAGGAGGCGGGCGTCATGAGACGAGGTGGTGGCCGTTAGGGTTTGAGAGGCGGAGTTGGAAGGAGGCTTGAGCTTCATGGCGTATTGCGGGAGAAAAGAAATGGAGAAATTGGAAAATGCGAGATCCTTTTATGGAGACCAAAGGGAGCTTTGGAAGTGACGACGGACAGGTAGAGGTAGCCTAACTATTTTTTGCGACGGAGCTTAAGAGAGACAGAGAGAGTTGCAAGAGACGACAGAAGAGCGCGTGAGTGACTGAGTGATGCACAATTGCCTAACTGTAAGCCACCCCACCCCAGCTCTAACTCATTCTCAAATTCTTCCAGAAAATTTAAAATTTAAATACACCTGATGCACAATAGCCTTAACCGTAGGTACATTTTTAATCCAGATTTATAGGTAGCAATTTATTTTTAGTCTTTTTTCTTAATATTTATTTTTGATCCTAATATTATTATGGCATGATCATTTTTATCATCTATCAACAAAACAGTTTAAATTTTGATAAATACAAAGGAATTTAAATCTTCAATTATAGATTTTTTAAATAATTGTACTTGTATTAAAATCAGAATCCTTAACAATATAACCCAAGATGGTATTTATATCTACTATACTAATAAGAGCCCAAGAAAGTTAGGCCTAAAATGGGTAGAAAAAATGGCGGTCAAATTATTTAATCAAATGTATGGTCCAGATGAATTATTTAATCAAATAGATGGTTAAGATAATTCAGATTAATATTATTAATAGAGATTACTTAATTTAACCTTACTTTTATGATTATCCGTTAAGTTTTCTGTTACATATTCTCTTCTCCGTTAACATTCCGTTAACTTTTAACTTACCCATTAATTTCTATAAGAAAGGTATTAGGTTCGAACCTCATCTCAATCAAATTTGACATAATTAAGTTTTTCACTCTATTTTACTCTTATTAAATTAAATTAAATAAATTAGTAGCTACAACAAAAAATGATACATATGTATTTCTTTAATTTAGAATTATGTGTCTACAATACCTTTATTTGAAAAAATTATTCATTATCAAAAAATTAAATTAAATAAGAGAAATAATTTCATTAGTTATATTGTCTTTATTTTCTCTCATGCAAAGATTCTTTACATTCAATTTTATCAATTGATATTCATTACATTGTTCATTATCTTATTTTTACAGTATCTTGTAATTAAATATCAAAGTTGTACAAAAAAATGTTATGTATTTAGTTACCAAGTATTTTATTAATACTATGAAAAAAAATTTAAAATAATTTGAAGCTAATTATATTAACTACTTGGGGATTGGTCGACAAAGAGAGTACTCAAATAATAACCCAACAAATTGAAGCAGAATCACTCTATTTTACTGTTATTGAATTAAATAAATTAGTAGTTACACCAAAAAATGATACATATGTATTTCTTTAATACCATGAAAAAAATAAAAATAAAAAAAGAATAGTTTGAAACCAATCATATTAACTACTTGGGGGATTTGTTGACAATGAAAGTACTCAAATAACCCATTACCCAGCAAATTGAAGCGAGAAACTACCTTTTAATATCTTTGGAATACATAATATTTTAAATTTTCAAATTAATCTTTTTTCTTAAACTATGGATTTCTTTATCCATAATAACTCATTCAACAATAATGGTTGAACCAAATGAACCCCAAGCAGAACACCTAAAGGAAAGTCCATAGCTCCTATATCATAATCTCGTTGCATGACGTTGTCATCTATGCTACCAACAATAACCGAATTGCAAATAACACACTACCAACAAAAAGGAAGATAACAAATAGTAGAGATGAAGACAATGACAATGTTACTCAAAAGAGAATTAAGAACACTTAGAAAAATTCAAATTAAAAGTAGTATTTATTTAGACTATCATTTTTGGACCAAATATTTAGACTATCGATTTTACAAAGTTCCCAACATTTATTTTAGTAATAATTATAATGAATTTTCTATATTATCTTGGATTCATATACTTTGAGTTAGATATTTAAATAAAAAAATTCGGCATTCAATTATTCATGTATAAACTTCTCCTATATAATCTTGCATTGATATACTTTTAAATATTTATTTAAATATAAACATTGTGCATTAACTCATGCGCGTATAAAACTAGCAAGACTAATAGGCATTGAAAAGGAAACAAGAAAGAAACTTAAGAAATTTAATATTAAGAAAGCTATTTGCCAAACCACCATAAATAATTGTCAAATCTAAATTAGGAAAGAATCCCCTCAAATCCGCCATAGTCCACAATTTCCCTACTATCACCGCCTATGAGACCGCACCCAATCAGGCACTACGACCTGATTACCTACATCAGCCGGGCTACTTGAGCCTTTGCACTCGGCCCACGAGCTAAAAAAGGGAAGTTGGTCGGCGGACTCCAGATACCTAAGCCCTCCGGGTTGGGTACCCCATTCAGAGGATATCCATCAATAATATTTAGGAGCAAAAGTATAATATTTATGAAAAACTCAAGATGATCTCATTAGAGATTATATTTTTGTTTTATAATTAATGATTAATAATAAATTAAAGTCAAATTGCTCACGTATTAGCTATTATTAGTCTTCTTAAAGCCAAAAAGGAAAAAATGATCACGTATTTGTTATTATTAGTCTTCTTCAAATTTTAAAAATTTCCTAATGTACGAATTATAAATTTAATTTTACTTTTTAAAACTTCAATTAAAAGATAAATTATATTATATTATTTGGTTCGTTGAATAAATAAATTGTAGGTGTTGGAGTGGGTACTAGTATATGGGTAGTCGCCCTGACTTGACATAGGTGTCGCCGTGTTGCCCCAAGTCTTCCCTTGGAGCAGATAGTTGTTGAAGATGCCTTGGACGACGAGTAACTTGCCACAAAACTTCATATGTCTTTGAAATTTTTCATATTTTGAACAATTTTTCACACGCAATAAAGCAATTATTATATTTTCTTACTATTATATAATTGTCGAATTTGTTGAAAGCTCTGGTTTTTTTTTTAGGCAAGGCCTCAATTGCCTTTTTTTTTTTTTTTTGTTTGGTCAGGGTAAGGCCTCGGCTGACACTATTGAGGCGATGTCTCAACTGCCTGCCGAGGCATGACCTCAACTATTTATTTTTAATTTTGTTATTATTATTTTTTTGAGGTATAGGCATGATTTCTCAAAGGAGAATTACAATAATAACAATAATATTTATTCAAGATGATAGTTTAGGCGGACCATGATTAATCACTTACATCTGTAGGCAGACTATGGTATTATAGGAAAATGTTATTGATAAAATTTTATAAAGTGCTCCGAGTTCAATACCTTATCGACTATCCTACATCTCACCGTCTTCAATTTGTAAGTGCCTTGGCAAACAATCGCAACAATGATGTAGGGCCCTTTCCACTTTTCACGACTTTTCTCCCTTCTAAAGGTTGGCTTGCTTTTCTCCTCATTGGCACATACTCGCCCATCTAAAAATACTAAGACTGCACTCTTGTATGGTTGTAAGATTTGAGTTAGCGGTTGTAGTTTTCCATTCGATAAAACGTCGCCTCTCTCCTTTCATCTTGTTGTCGTGATACTGGCCAAGGGCTTTGCTTCTACCCACTTAGTGATATAATCCACTGCAACAGTGATATACCCTATACTTCCTAAGCCCGTAGAGTTCCCACCAAGTCAATTCTCCATATGAAAAAAGGGATTACTATGCTAATTGGAGTGTAATTGATTGTGGGTTGTCCTAGAAGCTTCTAGAACTCTTGATACTTTGGGCACCACTGAGCATGCTCAACATAATCCCTCCACATCTTGGGCCAAAAGAACCCTTGCAGCATGATTCTTTGTGCAATGGTGTATGCCCTTTGGTGCACTGAGCACACTCTTTCATGGACTTCCTTCATCATTAGCTCGGGCTTATTTGGGTACAAGCACATCAAAAGTGTGCTGTTGTAGGACCGCTTGTAAAGCTTATCGTCTAAAATAACATAGCTAGGTGCCCTTAGTTTTGTTAACATGGCGTCTTCCTCATCTTGCAGCAAGGTGCCACTAAATTATATCTTATGATATGGTCGATCCAACATGGTTCTCTAGCCTACACAAGGCAAACCCAAGAGACATTGATGTTCAAAGTCTTTAAGTCTTCCACTTGGGCAATTTTTAGGATGTGACTTGGCGCTCCAGTGCTTAATTTGGAAAGCATGCCGGCATCAACATTCTAGTCACAAGACACATAGTGGATCTCATACCCCTTGAACTCACATAGAGCTTTTAACACCGCGTCCTTGTACCTTTGTATATTACCTTTAGTAGCCTCATATTTGATAGTTACCCAACCCACCACCAACTTGGAATCGCAGCGTATGCGGATCCTTTCCGCCCTTAACCCTACTGCTAGTTGGAGTCCATTAAGAAGGGATTCGTATTGTGCCTTGTTATTGGATAGCTTGAAGTAGAACCATTGGGCATAGTAAGCCCGGAATCCCTAAGGGGTAATGAGCACTACCCCTCAATTGCAACCCTTGTTGTTGGAAGAACTATCTATGGATAAAGTCTACCATCTTCCGTATTCAATCGTGACCTGCTCCGTCACTTCTCGAGTCGTGCACTCCATTATAAAGTTTGCAAGAGATTGGCTTTTAATAGCTTGTCGTGGCTTGAACTCGATGTTGAAATGGCTAAGGTGTATGGCCTATCTTGCCATCCTGACCAAGGTGTTTGTATTCTGCAAAAAGCTTCCCAACAACTTATGCGAGAGTACATGGACTGAGTGAGCTTAGAAATAGTGGGCCAACCTCTTTAAAAAAGTGACAATGGTAAATATAGTCTTCTCCACCATGGTGTATCGGAGCCTAGCCTCATGCCATGCTTTACTTACTTAGTAAATAGGACGCTGAGTCCCTCCTTCCTCGTTGGTTAGCATGGAACTGATCACAGCCTATGACACATCCAAATACAAGAGTAAGGTATTTCCTGCCTCAGGCTTCACAAGCAAGGGCAAGGACAACAAATACTTCTTCAACTCTTTAAATGTTGCCTAGCAATTTGGGATCCACTTGAACCCTTTACTTTTCTTTAAGGCTTGGAAGAAGGTGAGGGACCACTCAGCCGACTTATTAGATAAGAATTGACCTAGGGCCATTAGTCGACCATTGAACCTTTAGATTTCCTTGATAGACCGCAGGGGCTCCATGTCAAGGATGACCCTTATCTTTTCCAGGTTTGACTCTATCT
>CP025658.1:14283357-14307763 GCA_003576665.1 Ipomoea trifida | reverse complement strand
GGAATGGGGTCCCCGTCCCCGAAATCCCTCCCCATTCCCCGTCCCCGCCCCGTTCCCCGGCGGGGATGGGGAATTATTCCCCATCCCCGTCTCCGCGGGGATTTTTCGGGGACGGGGAATCCCCGCGGGGATTTTTTTTAATTATGTAAATTTAAAGAAAAAAAACTAATATTATAAAAAAGAAACTAAGTATTGAATCCTTAAACAAAGTCCAAATTCAACATACATAAATCAATAAAATTAAAGTATCCAAACTCTAAAATTACTATAAATATCCAAAGTTTCAAACATTCAAACAAAAATACATAATCATAAAATGCCCAAACACTTTAAATTGTTTCAAACTCTTTCAAAGTCCAAAGTCCAAATATAAGTACATAACAAAACAAATGAACTTCTAGGAATTTAACTTTTAATTTCTTATATACTTTGTATATAAATAATATATATAATATGATATAATATATGGGGAATCGGGGACGGGGCGGGGAGCGGGGATCGGGGTCGGGGTCGGGGTGGGGAATACCCTCCCCGTCCCCGTCCCCGTTCCTCGCGGGGATTAGGAATTTCTCCCCATCCCCGCCCCCGTTCCCCGAAATAATTCCCCGAACCCGCCCCCGTCGGGGCGGGATCGATTTTCCCCATCGGGGGCGGGTTGAATTGTCATCCCTAACTCTATCCCACTCTTAGTGATCATAAAGCCCAAAAACTTATCCCCTTGAACCATAAAATTAAGGTGCACCTTTTTGGGTTCAAATTTAAGTTAAAATTTTTCATGATGGAAAATACCTCACTAAGATCCTCGATGTGGGAGATGGCCTTGCGGCTCTTGACGATCATGCCATCCACATAAGTTTCCATATTCCAACCAAACACCGTCCCGAATAGTTTTGCCACCATGATAGTGTAGGTGGCCCCATAATTTTTTAGGCCAAAAGGCATGACCAAGTAGTAGAATACTCCATCTGGGGTGATGAATGTAGTTTTCTCTCGATGTCCTCCTTATGCATGTAACTCATCAATTCGCAACTTGCGATTTCTTCCACCAGTTGACCAATGTTTGACAACAGAAATTGGTTCATGGGGTAGGCTCCATTAAGGTCCATGTAGTCTACACACATCCTCCAAATAAAATCTTTAGGAACCAGGACTACGTTGCTCAACCACTAAGGGTAGTAAATTTCTTTGATGTGTCCCACCTATAGCAGTGCAACTACCTCTTTCTTCACAAAGTCCCTTCATTCTACCTAGAGGTATCTCTATCTTTGATGTATTGGCTTTTTGGTTGGATCTACAACCAACTTGTGGGTTATGATATCTCTATCTATGCCTGGGATCCGACAGAAGTACGAAATTCCGATTGTTCAGAGAATCAGATCGATTCTATTAAGAACAGGTCGTATTGATGACCAAGAAAACTCTGGAGAAGAAGCAAGCTTCAACGCTCCCCAACCCACTCCCACTCGACTCTTAAAAAATAGCTTAAACTTTTTCTTTTCAAATAATGTCCGAGAGAACGACTATACTTTCTGAGTTAGAACATTAGGAACCTTACACCCATATGGAAGAAAGCAGCCAAAAAAGCGCTAGGCGCTCCCGTGATTCGCGAGAAGGAAAAATAACTCATTCTTTGTTGCATCTGGCACGAGATGATAATGTCCTCATGTCCCCATGAAAACACCTTGCTGAAGCGATGGATGACGTCTACTATCTTCGCTCTTAATAAGTACTATTTTTATATTTAATTTAGATTAGTTTTTATAATAACTTAGTGGCACCCGGTTGCACTCCCACATGAGAGGGGGTGAGTTCGAGCCTCAGTAGAGGCAATATTGGTTCTTTGTGCTTCATTTGGTTGAGAAAGTAGTTATGAACAGATACTACATTGTAACAGAGTCAATAGCACTCAAAAAAAATTAATTTAGATTAGTTTTTATAATAAATTAGTTTTATTTATTTTATATTATATTTGGTTTGAACTTTATTTTATATTTTGTATCTAATATAAGAATAATAATTGAATAATTAGGCTTAATGAATATTTGTTTTACTATTAGGAATTAGGATTGAATAAATTAATATGCAGTACGAATTAGGCTTAGTTGATGATTTGGGCTAATTATTTTCCTTTATATTGTTTTAATTAGTTCGCCCAACTTAAATCTCTAATTGTTTTTTAATTTCAGCAGCCCAAACTTCATTTAACATATTTGTCCTTTATTATTTTTTCCCTTATAAGCTCTATATGTACGTAGACATTAGAATCAGCGACAGCAAGGCGAGACTTCTTCTTCAAACATCTTCCAAAAATTGCAACGACAACATCGCTACTGAACGACGAATGGCTTCTACGAACTTCACCCACGAACTCTTACGAACATACAAAAGCAAATTGATGCAGAGGTTGGAGCAACTATAACTTACTATGTTAATTTTCTTTGGTGCGAAAAATAAATACGGAGCATTATTTAATTTTTAGAGTTTATGTGGTTAAAGAATGTAATATTTTGTGGATGTTATGGAAATTAGCGTTGTTTTTAGTTGATTAGGGTGCTGAAATTAGTATAAATAGGGGAGATTTTTCAGTAGCAGGGGCAATCAATTTTCACATACTAGTTTTTGTTTTCCTTTCTTGTTGTAAATATTTCATTATGATGTTCTGCTAAGTTTATTTTCCAACCCAAGAATAATTGAAGTTTTGGTTCTTCAAGAATTGTGAGATCTAATTTGATTATCTTTTGTGCTACACTATTTATATGTCTTCTATTGTCATGATATTACTTTTTTTTTTTTTGTTTTTGAAAATATTGTCATGATATTACTGTTTTGATTAATTGTATAAAAATGATTTGTTGTTCAGTTTTCAATGCACTAAATTGCCATTTAGAATTCTTGAATTCTGTTTAAAAGTTCTAAACCTGAGTGGTAAAATAACATATTTGATTATAAAATAGATTTTTAATAATGTTATGGAGATATATAACCTAGTTTAAATTAACCAAGCTTACGAGTTTGTTGGCTATAATTGGTAATCTTTTTTATTCAACTTGGGCGCTAAGTTGGTTCCAATTTTTACCACTCGGTCTAGGCGGGTGGGGTCTAGTGTTATATCTTCCGTCTTTGCCACGGGCTTGGCGCAAGGCCGAGCTTCGTCATCGTTAAACATTTTTTCTGCTATAGTGTGGACCCTTAAGTCTTTCTGGTCGATTTTCTTACACGACCTTAGGTAACAACTATGGGTTTCTCTATGGTCTCCTTTAACGACCCGTATCCCACTCGAAGTGGGAAACTTCATGCAAAAGTGTTTTATTGACACTATCGCTTTGAGGACCTCTAGCGCTAGTCATCCTAAGATGACATTATGCACGAAAGATAATCTTACTATGATAAATTCCACTTCCAAATTGAAAACGTTGGGGTAGGCGCTTATCCCCACCGCAAGATCAAAGACCCCTCTATTTCAATCAAGTTCCCAGTAAACCTGGAAAGGGTCGTCAACACCTCCTTCAATTGGCTCCTAGCCAGCCCCAACTGTGTGAAGGCATCGTAGTACATCACATTAATCGAATTCTCTATTTCCACGAGTATGCGATGCACTATCATGTCTTTGATGTCCATCTCGATCACCAGTGCATCCCGATAGGGTAGTATATCCTCGGGGAGGTCATCGTTAGTGAAGATGATAACCTTGAACTTCTGTTTCTTTTCCCTTAGAAAACGTGTAACCTATCCTATGTATAATTGGCGGCTCCACTTTTTCCTTTCAGCGGGTGCGTCACCTCTAACGGGCTAACCGTAAATGAAATGCTTGGTCCGCTTCTTATCCTACCTAGGTCCTTCCTCTATCTCCTTTTCCTCTTACTTTGCTATTTAGCCATACTTTATCTTCTTCATGTAAAAGGCGTGGCTTGGAGCCATCACTCTTCCTCTACACAATTTTTGGATGGTTGTGTAACACCCCAATTTTCACAACTTGGATTTATTACAAAATCCTAATAATACAATACATTGCGGAAGCGTCTAACCAGCAGAAAACTGGGTGTTACCGCCACGCTCAGGTATCTCTCCTATACCCAAACGTTAAGGCTAATCTTACAACATCGACATCCACTTCCATCTTGTTTAGAGCTCATCGGGCTACTAGAGTCCACACTAATCTGCATCTAATAAAGGACACAATGAAGTGTAGTTAGCACGACGGCTAAGTAAGGAAATCCATTTGTCACTTAAAAGTAGACAAAGGTTTGAAAACATTTAGTGAAACAACATCCACTCGTCTCGTAAGACAAAATCATTTCTTTCTCAAAGACGTTACAAAATAACTCTTTTCTCGTCTTAAAACTTCCTTAGTTTCATATAGTAAGAGTGAGGCCTACAACCTCGGGCCATGGCACTCCAGCCCTCCCGTAGGTTCCTCCCTTATCCCAACCCCGGGCCGTGGCACTCAAGCCTTCCCGTGGGCACCTCTCCTTATTCCAACATGACGACATAACGGCGAATAGACTTCGCTCTAACAATATAACGACCACTGGGCCATGGCACTTTAAGCCACCCGTGGGTCAATCAAGGTCCTCCTCACTTACATTAGAAACTACGGTTTTGAAAACATTATCCTTCCTTCAGTTTTTCTTTCTTAAATCATTTCTTTTGGACATATTTCACCAATGAGTCCAATATTTGAAATCGGCTACCTCTTTAGCCCCTGAAGGATTTTCAAACATCATTTTCTCAAACAATAAGGTTTTGACAACCTTTATATCAAAATAGCATACGTTTTTCAACGTAAGTTTTCATAAACATTTTTGGATACACTTCATATGTCCATCTCACACTTAAAATCAACCAACATCCTTAACTATCGTCCTCAACAACTTCCACTATGATCAACACCATTAGATCATAACTTGAGGATATCGTACATCCAAATATATATAAATTCTAATAGCTAAGGTCATTGCCTACCCAAAACCAAATAGATACCTCAACTCTCATAATCATAATAATTTCTTAGGATCGTTACAACCCCCTTATCTAAACATCAACAACAATCAAAGCTTAGTTTGATCTCACGAACATCAAACAACCTCATCTTCTAAACATCAATAATCAATAATCAAGCTTACACTATTTAATCTTACTTTCGCGCCCTTGGACGCCCGGTGGACGCGCGTCCGCTACCGCGTCCACGGGTTCTGCCTATTCCGAACAGAAATTCTGCTTGCGCAGTCCGAAAGATTGAGCCGGTAAAGATAGTTCCCGAACTCTTTTTCACTTGAAATTTTTATGGTAGAACCCTAACTCATAGTACTTAATGTTCATAAAAAGTTTTGGTCACCCAGGTTCACGAATTTACACAGAAAATTCCATTTTTGCCCTTGGCAGTGTGCTGTCCAGCATATTTCCTTCTCTGGACCAGTTTTGGGAGAAATTCCGGAAACCATACTTATACTACTCCAAAAATTATGAAATTTTATATGCAGCTTCTAGACTTATAGAACTACATGTCAAAAAAAAATTAGATCAAAATACTTTACCGATTTTTCCCAGAAATTCACGGAAGTCACTGCCAGAAATCTGTCCTGATTTCCTTTCTCTATTTCCACAAGTATAAGCTTATATGGACTTAAATACAACATATACAAGCATATCCAAGCTATGATCATGTATACAAAAATATTCTCAAGCTCCAAAAACACCATATTTTAACCAAAATCAATGATCCAAATTCAAGTGACTAATTCCAACTTAAGGGAATTCCTTACCTTTGTAGAAACCTTTAAAAAACCGTACTAGTTGATGGTGTTTTCCTTGGATTCCTTCACCAAAGATCCTAATCATAATACCATAATAACAATATTTTCATAAATCTTAAGTTCAAGCTTAAATCTTAGGAGGGATTGAACCGAACAAAACCGAAGTTCTTACCTATAAAAGAGCTTTTGGAGTTGAAGAAATGCCTAAGTGTTCTTGGATCACAATGGAAGACTAAGCTAAAATAATTTTCTTCTTCTTCCCCTAAGTGTGTCTCACGAAAATGAGAGAGAGAGAGATGATCTTGGAGTGATTTTGTTCTTGGATGACAAGCAACAAGTGCAACATGACCATGCCTCATTAATGCAACATTAAATGATCAAATCCTAGTCTAGGATTGCCTTGCCACTTGTCATCTCCCCATGGAGTCCTTACAAGATCTCAAATCTAATTGGCCAGTTTATGCTTAAATCAGATGAATGTTCGGAGGATTATAACTTAATTCGGGAAAATTCTAATACCAAAATCATCCTAAAAATATTCCCGTCGCAAATCACCAAGTTTGGGAATTTTCCGGTAATCCGCCAAATTTAGGTTCAGAGTCCGTAACAATTTATCCCTTACGGTCCATTTAGAAATTCCTTTCGAACTAACTAGAAATTCAGGCTTAATCGTATGATACTTAATAATCCCAATTCTAGGAAAAATTCAAACTGAATCTATATCCTTAAAATTTTCTCGGTTCGTAACCGGTACGTACGATCGCAGCTTATTACTAATTGTCCTTACTTATAATAATTCTTTTGAGGCATCGAGCGATCATTTCATGAATGTCATAACTTAAAGACCTATTTTCCGAACCTCAAACTTATCGGAAAATACGAGGGGTTACAGGTTGTGTCGCGACTACTATTGCTCGAGGTGCTTGAAAAATTGGCTGAAGTAACCCCTCTAGATGAGTTCCTCAAATTTTCGCTTCTGCACATTGCACTCATTCGTGTCGTGGCCGACTTGTCGGTAGAATTTATAGTACTTGGTCTGATCCATGTTTGGGGAGACCTTCATGCACTCAGGTGGGAATTTTACTATCTCCATTTCCTCGGCTTGATCTAGAATCAAGCTAATAGGATGGGTAAGCAAGGTCAAATGACACAATAGAACCAGGGAAGGCCGTTCTTGGAATTGATCTCTGTTGCTCTTCTTTGTCGATGCTTGGCTTGGGCGGGGTGCTTGGTTGGTCGAACCAACTTTCTCAAGCCTTATGCTTCCTTTAGCCTCCTCATCTTCTCTATTCTTTCTATCGGCTACCTCTTATTTTGTGTACCAGTTCACTGTTCTCATTAGATCTTCGTAGAGTGAGAAGGGTGGGTGTTTAACTCTTTTTGAAATTCCCCGGACCTAAGCACCTGGATAAACATCGGACTGCTGCCTTCTAGTCGAAGTCACATACGTTATTAACCTCTTTCTTTCACTGTCCACGAAATCCTTTAGACTTTCCCCTCTGTTCTACGTTACTGTGCATAGGTGAGAGAAGTGTTTCCTGCGTAGAACGTTATTCGAGAAGTAAGTTAGGAAGCTATTCGATAACTCAAAAAAAAATTCTGAATTGATCCATCTGGAATTGTGTTGAACCCATCCAATTAAGGTGGACAGGATTGCCTTGCATGTGGTTCAGAGGTCCCGGTGTAGGCTTTGATGGGCGGGATCCTGAAATCTTAGGAAGGGGTGTGTCCATAATACTCGGGGTAAATGGTGCGTCCATTCTTACCTCGGACTCAAGCAACTGCTCCCTCGCCCCCACCTTCTTCTCTAACTCCTCTATCTTCTTTTGTAGCCGCTTTACCACCTCCTTCTGCACGTTTGGGGTTTACTTTTGCATAGTGGACCGACGCGGAGTTGGCCTTCCAGACTCACCCACATTTTTCGACCGTGACAACCGCTCTCCCTCTTTCCTAGCACGATCCCTTGGTAGATGACCCCTCAGTCCTTAGTTGTGGTCCTAACCTTTGTTGCACAGATATCCGATCATTTCGCCCAGCCACTCTAAAACAGGCCTAGAGGGAACCAACTACTGCTCAACCAAGTCGCTCCCTTGAACTCCTTCCTCCCAAACCCTCACCTTGGAGCGAGGCCTAGTTTTAGGGCGGCCTCCAATTGTGTGGGTCGCACCACGTTGCTGGGTTCTCTCTCTTCGAGGTGACACCACTTCAACTTCCAACGCTGGCGATAAGGGCATTTAACCCTACATCCCTGCCACTAATTAAGTCAATGCCGACACTGCTTGTTGAATAGCCTAAGTAGTTACCTGGAGGTCCGTAGGTGGAACTGGTGCCTTGAGGCCTTGTTACCCCTCTATCGTGGTTATGTTGAGTTGGTCTCGGAGGTCACAGGAGTTCATCGGTCTGGCATCCATGTTAGTGTTACCATTGTAATTCAACTTTCAAGAACCATGGGAGCTGCTTGATCCTGATCATGCCATCTTCGACTTTGCATGATGAGAAACGTGAAGTGTTCAACCTGCTTGAGAGTTGATCTCAGGCTCTCAATGGAAACACTAGTTAGACAATATAAATGCTACTAAAGAGTATTTTATGGAAAGAGTAACAAGGCAAGTAGTATTGTTTAACAGCTTTGCGTACAAAAGTAATGAGTGTCCCCTTCTTGTTATAGGGTCTAGTATTTATACAAATGTGTACAACATTTCTTTGCTGAGTATAATTGACTCGACAGTAATGACGAAGTCTACATTAAGTGTCTAGTCCCATCATAATTGCTTCTTCTCTTAAGTGTGTGTGCAGCCGCTACATGGCCTTTGGTATCTTCTGGTTGGCTCTTCGGATTGGGTGCACCTAGCCCAATTATCCTGTCAGACAATTAAGAAAGAAAGACCTAAAACCTTGTGCTAAGTATAGAAAAGCTAAAAATTAAAATTAAATTATAATTTTAGGCCTAAAAAATGTTAATTCAATTTGAAATTTCAAACAAAAAACACTCATAAATCTCAAAGTATGCATCTAACACTCATATGGTTGAAGTGATCCATCGCTCTAACGGTTAAAATTTTGAACCGAAGGGATAAATATCCAATTAGAGTGATGGACCATTCTAATATCATTGTCACCATTGTAATATTTCCAAATTTATTATCTTTCTAGTACACCAAGCTCGGTGAACAAGAACACCAGGTGAGCACTCTGTACAATTTACGAAATTGCTGGCAAAATTTTTCGAAGCAAAGAGTTGAGAGTGATGAAGAGAAGACAAAATAAGAATTTTGAAGTTCTCAAAATCAGCATCACAAACAATCTGCCAACAACAAGGTTTTTATAGGATATGAGGAAATTAATAACATTAATCAATGGCATTAATCATCTTAATTAAATTAGATTGGATCCCCCATAACAACAACTTTAATATGGAATTTAACATGATTGTTACGATTGTTAATTCTCTAAAATAAAATTGAAATTAATTCCTATAGATCAGAATTAACACTGTCTAGAACGATACTCCGAAGAGTACTTCCAGCAGTACCCACGAATAATTGCCTAAATGTTACATCTGAATAGTCAATTTTACTACTCGGTCAAACTATGTTGACCGAATAGTAACACCGACCATTATTCAGACACATCCAAATGATAAACAAGAATTACTACTCAGATAGTGTCTCTATAAATTTAGGATAAAAAATGAAATAAACTCTTTTTAATAATATACAATAATAATAATAATAATAATAATAATAATAATAATAATAATAATAATAATAATAGATGTCATATCATAAAATTCAAAAGAAAAAAAAATTCCAATACCTCATCCAAGGACATGCATGATGCAACACTATCAGAGTTAAATCCAAACCAAAATTTAAAGTCACATGAAATTAATGAAACTGAAAATTGCATTCTTTTTTAATCTATACTACCGAACGGAACAGAAATGGCCGGTGAAGAAGAAGAAATGGCCGGTGAAGCTTTTGGTTTATTCAACCACCCTAATCTTCATTTCTGCAATTTACAACCGACCACCTTTTTCAAACATAGTTAATCTACCTCCAGATTCTTTTGGTTAGGAAAGTTTTTTTTTTTTTTTTTTTTTTTTTTTGGTTCACAACAACAACAACAATAATAAGGAAACAATTATATTTAGTTATAATAAAAGGAATATGAAAAAAAAAAAGGAATAAGGTTCAAATTGGCCACTGAACCGTCTGAACGTAACTTGAAAGTGCAATTAAGCCACTGAACCAAAAAAAAAAAGCAATTAGGCCACTGAACTCTCCAAATGTATGCAATTTCACCGGATAGCAAGTTACCATCTGTTTAATCAGGTTACTTGCTTACATGGACGGTAAATTGACATTTTAAAATAATTTTTAATAATAAACTATTAAAAAAAATTTAAAAAATTTAAAAAATTAAAATAAAACACACACACACCATAATAAAGTAAAATTTGTTTTGTGAAAGAAGTTGAGTTTCCGTAAATAATAATAATAATAATAAATAAATAAATAGGGTATTATTAAGGGGGGAGGGGGTGGGGGTGGCCGCAAGTGTGTTTTTGAAATTATTTTTTAATTTTTTTAATTTTTATTTTAATAGTTTATTATTAAAAATTATTTTAAAATGCCAACTCACCGTCCACGTAAGCAAGTAACCTGAAAAAATGCATGGTAACCTGCTATCAGGTGAAATTGCATACATTTGGAGTGTTCAGTGGCCTAATTGCACTTTTGTTTTTGTTCAATGGCCTAATTGCACTTTCAGGTTAAGTTCAGTGGCTAATTTGAGCCTTATTCCAAAAAAAAAAAAGGAATATGGTACAAATTGACCACTGAACCTAACCTGAAAATGCAATTAGGTCACGGTACGATAAAAAGGTACAATTAGACGACTAAACACTCTAAATATATGCAATTTCATTTGATAGCAGGTTACCATCCAACCAAATTGGTTAGGTTGTTAGCGACAAATTATTCTATCAACTCGGGTCCACCTTACAAGGTGGATACGAGTCCAAAATATACAATTTACATACTGAATGTTTACAATTTATATACTAAATGTTGACAATTCAAATTGTGAACATTCAGTATGTAAATGGACAAGGGTCCACCTTACCTTGCAAGGTGGACCTATGCCCATTGTCAGTGGCGGATCTAGCATGGCAGCCCCCACTGCCCCACCAGATATATATAGTATATATATAAGATATACCAATATGTAACCAAAGGTTGGCATGGCTTAAATGGTATGTCTGCATTATGCTTATGAAATGGTCCAGTGTTCGATCCTCCTTGTAGTGTAGGCTAGGGGTGGAAATAGGCTAGGCCGAGCCGGGCTTTAGAAAATTAGGCCTGGGCCTGCTATGGAAATCTAAAGCCTGGGCCTGAGCCTGTATATAGACTTTTTTTTAGGCTCAAGCCTGAGCCTACAGTTGGCCTGGCCTGGCCTGAAGCCTTTTTAAAAGCCTATTTAACATATAGGCCTTTAAAAAGACTTCAAAATAGATCCTAAATAGGCTTTGAGCCTATTTAAATAGGCCTTGAACCTATTTACGACCTACATTTTAAAGCCTTTTAAAGTATACCTGTAAAAAATTTACAAAAAATACCTAAGTTCATATTTCATAATGAATGACAAAATCATAAGTTCATATTTCATAATACAATACCCAACAACACAAGTTTAATAAGTAAAAGTTCGTAATACAAAATTCAACAATGCATTGTTTACTAATTACTAGTATTACTACAAATCTATAAATCCTGCAATCAATTACTAGTAGGCTCATATTACATTAGTATTACTACTTTACTCATTGCTAGTAAACTATAAACACTAAATGAAGAGCAGAATTATTGCTAGTAATTAGTAATACTAATTATTAGCAATTTAACATAATAGCAATAGTAACTAGTAATATCTAACATTGTTTACTAATTAATTAGTAAGTCGTATTTGGGATTTGGGTATTGGGAATTAGGGTTGTAGGTTATATATATATATATATATATATATATATATATATATATATATATATATATATATATATATGTGTGTGTGTGTGTGTGTGTGTGTGTGTGTGTGTGTGTGTGTGTGTGTGTGTGGGGTTAAATTATATATATAAAAATATATTAGATATAAAATGTAATATATAATAATTAAATATTAAATATAAATATTATAATATATATATAAATAGGCTAGGCCTGCGGGCTTGTAGGCTAGGCTTTTAAATATAGGCCTAGGCCTATTTAACTAAATAGGCTTCTAATTAGGCCTAAGCCTGGCCTTTTTATTAAATAGGCTAGGCCAGACTAGGCCCTAAGTAGGCTAGGCCGTAGGCCCCTATGAAGGGGCCTGGCCTATTCCCACCCCTAGTGTAGGCTTTGATGTATTTCTTTCAAACTTTTTTAATATCAATAGTGAGAATGAATTTTCTAGTTGTAATATTGTGATTTTTTTTTTCATTTCTTAATATTAATAGTGAGATGAGTGAAATTTTGTTTTTCGCATTTTTTTTTTAATATTAATAGTGAGAATTCTAATTGAATTTTTTATTTGTAACATCATGACTTCTTTTTTTTTTTTCTTTTTTAATATTAATAGTGAGATGAGTGATTTATAATGTGTTTTCCAATCAAACTATTTTATCTAATTAATTACGGAGTATGTGTTGTATTTTATTTTAAATATTTTTATCTTGATGTATTTCGGCTTTTCATCTGTAGTTAACAATATTTATGACTCGATCTCTAAGTGTTTCATTTTTTTAAAAAAGAATATCTAGTTAGTTTATTTTTCGCCCCCACTGAGAAAATTTCCTGGATCCGCCACTGCCCATTGTATAGTGGACTTGAGTCCACCTTGCATGATAGAGTTTATCCAGTGCACACCTTGAGTAGTGGCTACGGGATTATTTTCTGGTTTTCTTTGATTATTTCTTGATGATGCAAAATTATATGTTCCAAGAAATATATTATATCTAGATTTCTTTATGAAATAATGTTATATTTTATATCTTTTTAATTTTTAACTTTGCATTCTAAGTATTAAAGATTATATTTTATATATCAAGTGCACTCCCTGATAAAGACGCTAGTTTTTCTTGTCAATAAAAAAATATTGTATTTTACATTTGGTATTCTGTTTAAATATTAATTAGAGATTATATTATGTCTAAAAAAATTTTAAAAATCAAATTAACAAAAGAATCACAAAAATCAAATTCACATTTCTCAAAAAAAAAAAAAACTTCATAAAACAACGGACAATATACCTAAACATAATATATTATTTATCAATCTTTTTTTAATATCTTATATTCTGTTCCAATGGTTGCTTAGTGTGGAATATAATATCACCTATAAACTATCAAAAAAATGTAATTAACTTCAAAAAGCATTTTCTAAAAATATGATTAATTTGATTTAATATATAATTTAAAGTATGTTAATAATCATAAACATCACTAAAATATCAAATTGAAAATATGTAAGATTTTTCTCTCTCTCTCTCTCAGAGTGAGAGAGAGAGAGAGAGAGATAAAGATCAGGAGCTAAAAGCAATTCCCATGCGAAAGTGCAGATAAATATGATCAATGGTTCTTTTTTAAAAAAATTCTATACAAAATGTGTACTTGAAGACCAAAAATATGCACATGAAGGCACAATGATGTGGTGTTGTTTGTTTAAATGAATGGTTCATATTATTTTGATTTTAATATTTTTATTAATTTTTCTAATTTACCCTCTATTATATTATTTTCTTCCTTCATGATAACGTAAATTCATCCATGTACATAATGCGTATGAAAATTGTATGAACAATGGAAAAAAGATCCCAGAATTAAGCTTGAAGAAGTCTTTTATTAAATCTCTGTTGAATGATCTAGAGAGATGACAATTAGAGGGATAGGGAGTGGAGGAGAAGCCCCCTCTCATGAAGGGCTTAAGGTCTCTTTTATAGGGTTAATACACGTACTTGGTATACAGTCTACGTACAAAATACTTAGAGTCGTATACTCGGGGTATATTCCCTATCAAGTAGCTCCCAGTCTGTGCCTTGACACCGAGCTAACGAGGAAGGGTTCGGGTTGGAAAAAACGGTCCATATAGCCCGCAACTTACGTCGGTTGCCTCATTAAAAAACCTTAGACTAAGGAAAAACCCGGTGGGAAAAAATCTTAGTCATGGAAAAAGAGCACAACCTTAAACGCCAATGAGAAAGAGTTCGAGCTGGAGAAACTAACCATATAGTCTGCGACTTATGCCGGTTGCCTCGTTAAAAACCTTAGACTAACAAAAAACCCAGCGGGAAAAAATCTTAGCTAAGGAAAAAAGAGCACAACCTTAAACACAGTTTTTTGGACTATAAAGGTCGGCTAAACTCTACCGATCCAGGGATCGAATTTGCAATACGATTGAGATGTCAAATTTTACCGATCTAGGGATCGGATTTTACCAATCGGGGGATCGGATTTTTAAATGAGATCTAGCGACCAAGTCCTACCAATCGAGGGATTGGATTTATACATGACTCGGGGACCTCTATTGATCTTGTCGATCGTAGGTGGGAACGCTATTCCCAGTGCCCCTTACTCGGGCTAACTGGTCGTTGCTAGTTTGAGCTTGGACAAACATCGATCTGGATTACCCAGTCACAAGGTCATTCTTAGCCAATTGAGCTCGGCTGGTTTTGATTACCACGTTAATCATTATGACGGGTTTTTGAAAATCGAAACCATTTGAATGGTGCATTTACCCCTTTTTACGCTCAATTTAGGAACCGAGAATCCCAAGTAGATGGATGCTAGGAGACCCGAAAGTCTAATGAGACCATGAGGGTCAATATGCTCGGGAAGTGCATTATAGTCGGGAATTGCTTTAGTGAGCTCCGTAGGTTGAAGGAGTTGCCCTACAATTGCCCTACAATCCTACTAGCAGCTCCCCCACTCCCTATGATGCGAGAATCGTCAGCATAAGGGAGTAGATATGATGTCCTCCCGAGTTTGTTTTCAATTTTGACTATGGTCTGGAAGTGACTCGATCGAGTTCACAATGCTGATGCATTTGTTGCATTTTTTGGTTCTCTTATTAACTTTTTGTACTCACTTTTCATCCAAAAGTTATACTAACGTTGCAAATTCCGTCCCTAATGTTTTGTTAGTAAAGGAACGAAAAGTGAGTATGATCAACAATTAGGGACGAATTCTACAATTAGCGTATAACTTAGGGACGAAAAGTGTAATATTCCCATAAATAAATTCAACATTCCGTTACCTATGCATGAACATCTCCTATATAATCTCACATTGATATACTTTGAAATACTTATTTATAAATAAACATTGGGCATTATCTCGTCTGCACCACGCACGTGAAAATCTAATTTTTTAAAATAAATACAATCATACTTAAGTTTGTCATTACCAAAATGCTAAAATCATAGTAAGTATATATTTTACCTTCACATTTTGAAACTTTGAATATCAAAATTATTTGTGTAGGGATACATTTTTATATAGTAGTAATAATGTCAAAATTATGATGTAAAAAAAATTGACATGCAACAATAGCTCAATATGTATGTATTATAGTTACATACAAATGAATGGTTGCATGTATGTAAATAACCATAACTCACAATAAAAAAGTTGGAAACAACAACCAAATGAATGGTTGCATGTTCTTGATGTTAATCAAATACAAGTATAACCAAATTTCATTAGAAAACAATAGTAGAGCAGCTAAAAATATCTTAATAGAATATTAATATATATAAAGATCTTTAGTCTATGAGAAATGAATAACTTACCATTATTTGTAAAATGATATTCGTGTTGTTGCTCATTGATTCTACTTTTTAACAAAAAACAAAAACAAAAATAAAATTTTTGCACTCCTAGCCATTATTTTAACAATTTTTTTTTTTAAATTGTATTAAAAAGTGGGAGTCATAATAAACAGTTTGAACTATTATTTATAATAAAACATAACGACATCGTGGGGGAGAGATATTAACCTGATTCTAAACTCTCCGAATTGAGTATTTATAGAATATCTGAATTAATATTTAGAAATTATTGCATTGTTAAATTTTGTAAAATGAAATTATTATAGCTAACCGTAAAGTGTCAAATTTTCCAAATGCTTTAAATTTGATAAATGAAAATTATATTTTGAGTATAAATCATTACGACTATGAGTCATTACTATTATTTGAGCATAACTCATCCATTACTATAATTTTAACTAATTTTGGATGAGTTAATTTCATTTTTTGTCTAGATTTATGGGTGACAATCCACTTGTAGTCATTTTAAAATCTCCTTTTGGTCCTAGTATTATTGCGGCGTAACCATTTTTGGTTCTCAATAAACAAAATCGTTTAAATTCCGTAAAATATATAAAAGAGCATTTTTTGAACATAAATCATTACCATTATTTTGAGCGTGAATCATTATAGTTATGAATCATTACTATATATATATATATATATATATATATATATATATATATATATTGTTAGGAATAAAATTGTAATAGTTTTTATGAGCAAAATTGTAATTTTAGAAATTCCCTATTTTATTTTTAGAGTGTAGAGAGTTGATCCGGAAGTCAAGTTCATGACATTAGATGGTTCGAATTATTGCATTATAGAGTTCATTATGTTATGAGACATGTAATTCGTTTACTTCCACTATAGACATGAGTATGTGTGGTCTAATGGACAAGACCCAAGTTATCTATGTTAAATGGTTTGAGTTTGAATCCCATGGAGAACATTTTATCTTTTGGAGACCAAGGAGTGGAGCTAATTTGTCACGCTAAACTTCAAAGAGGAAGTCAACATTTTTAGTCAAGGGAGGTCAAGCTCTACAAGAGCTAGTCATAGTCAAGAAGTCAAAGCGGAGGAAGCTTGGAAACACAATCTCTACACCATATGCTACACAATGCAAAGAAGGAACAAATATATTATCTTGGTGATATTAATCAAATGAGTTGATACGGAGCTTTGGTTAAAGGCTTGAGTACAGTACCTACTGGTATAGCGTTTGAATCCCATAAGCAACATTTTGGTCTATATAGACTAAGTTTGGGAGCTAGTTGGCACGGACTTTGGCAAAGACTCATGCGCGTGACGGTATGGTCATTAAATGATCAAATTCACTTGGCAAAATGATGGTATGGTCATTAAATGATCATGACCAATCATATCATTAAATGAAGAGGTATGTCCATCAGATCAAAGATCATGACCATGACCAATCATATCATTAAATGAAGAGGTATGTCCATCAGATCAAAGATCATGACCAATCATATCATTAAATGAAGAGGTATGACCATGAAGTGAAGAGGTATGGAGAGGTATGACAATCAGATCAAATTGGGTCATTAAATGATCATGACCAATCATATCATTAAATGAAGATGTATGGCGAGGTATGACCATCAGATCATTAAATGAAGATGTATGTAACCCCTCGGTTTTTCTGACAAAGTTAAGATTCGAGAATAGCGATATAAAATTCTTTTAGGCTATGACATTTAAGAGAAAACTATTCGGTGCTTGAAATAATTTTTCGTTTAAGGATTAATTATCGATAAGCTGCGAACTACGTATCGGTTACGAACCGAGAAAAATTTAAGGACGTAGATTCAATTCGGATTTTCCAGAATTGGGATTATTAAGTATCATACGATTAGGCCTGAATTTTAATTGGTTCAAGAGAATTTCTAAATGGACTGTAAGGGATAAATTGTTACGGACTCTGTACCTAAATTTAGCGGATTATCGGAAAATTCCCAAATCGGTGATTTGCGACGGGAATATTTTTACGATAATTTTGGTATTAGAATTTTCCCGAATTAAGTTATAATCCTCCGAACATTCATCTGATTTAAGCATAAACTGGCAAAATGGATTTGAGATCTTGTAAGGATTCCATGAGGTGTTGACATGTGGCAAGTGAATCCAAGCTTGGATTGGGCATTTAATGTTGCATTAATGAGGCATGGTCATGTTGTACTTTGTTGCTTGGTCTTCAAGATCAATATCAAACAAGATCATCTCATCTCTCTCCTACTCTCCATTTCATTTTCGTGTAACACACTAGGAAGAAGAAGAAAATTATTTTAGCTTAGTCTCCCTTTGTGATCCAAGAACTCTTTAGGCATTTCTTCAACTCCAAGAGCTCTACTATAGGTAAGAACTTCGGTTTTGTTCGGTTCAATCCCTCCTAAGATTTAAGCTTGAACTTAAGATTTATGAAAATATTGTTATTATGGTATTATGTTAGGATCTTTGGTGAAGGAATCCAAGGAAAACACCATCAACTAGTACGGTTTTTAAAGGTTTCTACAAAGGTAAGGAATCCCTTAAGTTGGCTCAATCACTTGAAGGTAGACAAATGCTAGGAAATTATATGATTAGAAATTTTTGTATGAAAATTATGTGCTATGTTATAGATCTAAAAGTTGGCTCAAAAATCCTTACTTTGATTTTGGATAAATTTTTTATGCATGTTCATGGCTATTTTTATGCATGTATATGTTGTATGAAGTCCATAAATGCTTATACTTGTGAAAATAGTGAAAAGAAATAAGGATAGTCTCGGGCAGTAACTTCCGAGATTTATTGGGAAAAATTGGTAAGGTATTTTGATCCTAAATTTTTTGGACATGTAGATCTATAAGTCTAGAACCCGCACATAAAATTTCATAATGATCGGAGTAGTATAAGTATGGTTTTCGAGTATTTTTCCAAAACTGCTCCAGAGAGAAAAACCGCACACTGCCAAGGGCAAAAATGGAATTTTCTGTGTTAATTCGTGAACCTAGGTGACCAAAACTTTTTATGGACATTAAGTACTATAAGTTGGGGTTCTACCATAAAAATTTCAAGTGAAAAAGAGTTCGGGAACTATTTTTACCGGCCCAATCTTTCGGACTGCGCCAGAAATTTTCTGGCAGACTTGGGGTGGACGCGGCCTTGGACGCGCGTCCAACGCGCGTCCATCGACGCCAGAGTTACGGCGTCACGGCCGAAAGGCCGGACGCGGGCACGGACGTGGGCGCCCAATCTCGGCGCCATTTGCCGAACGTGCGGACGCGGCTCGGACGCACGCGTCCGCTGTGCGTCCGCAGCTGCGGCCAGTCGCGAGTCCGCGCGACGCGGATTCGTTTTCGACTTGTTTTTGACCAAACTTTTCCCCGATGTTTTTAATCCCGAGTATTATGATGTTTGATAGCCTACGGGCAACCGGGTAAATTTTTGAAGACTCAAATATTATCTTTGTACATTATATTTCTTAACTTGGGAAATGTATACGTTATATGCATTGAGATGTATGTGTCAAATATGAGACTTATGTGATAAATGCGGAGTTGGAAAGTGTAGGGTAGTTACACTTGATTTACTTTTGTGAAAGGATGTTAGTGGATCATCCAAGTGTTTTACAAAAGAAAAGGAGAATTTTTGAATTGGGGTAAAAGAGAATTAATTCCCGAGTTTTGGAATTAACCCAAGTATGTCCAAAATATTTTCAATGCAAGAAAAGGGAAAAGAGTGGAAAAATGTTTTCAAACCTTAATTCTAGTAAAAGTCGTGAAGGACCTTGTTAACCTACGGGATAAAGATGAGCTTAAAGTGCCTATCCCGTATGGTAGTTATGTGTATGATCATTCATACTGTGGGCGAAGTCTATTCGTCGAGTACTATATCACCCGGAAGGAAAAGGACTCCTACGGGGGTGTGCACACTTAAGTATAGTCACTCTATGTTCGGGTAGGTGTCGTTCTTATGAACCTAGTGAGGCTAGCTAGGAATCATTCCAACGCTCCTATAAGTCCAGGGGATCAATATTAGACCGGGCGATGACCACTGAACCCGAGTTCAACGATCCAAGTGGTCAAAAGTGGAGAAAGGACTCCAAAGGCTTCACACTTTCTATCTAGAACTAAGTGGAAATTTTGAAATATGAATGTAGTTACGCTGTAGCTACGAGAAAGAAAGATGTGACAAGTTTTTAAGTACCCAAAGGTTGTGGGTGATCTCTCTTTTTGAAAAGTGAAAAGTGATGAGGATTCCATTATGATGGAAAGGTTTTTCTACTAAGTGATTATAAGCAAGATGTGTGATTTATGTTTTCTTACTAATTACTAGTATGCTTAATTGTTTAACAATATATTGCTGGGTATGAAAATGATTACCAAACGACCTTGTCAAGAGGGAAATGACATGAGACGTTATTGAATTTTTGCTCATAGTGTATGCAAGTTGCTCTTTATAACTGTTGCAGGTAGAATGCAAACGTTGGGTAAAGTTACATTTTCTGGAAATTATGTTTTTCAAAAACCTTTGTTTACTTTTGAGTGACAATGGATTTCCTTACTTAGCCGTCGCGCTAACTACACTTCATTGTGTCCTTTATTAGATGCAGTCTAGCGTGGGCCCTTGTGGCCGATGAGCTCTGAATAGGATGGGAGTCGAGGTTGAAGATTACTCTATTCTAGAATAGATGCCCTGAGGAATTATTTCCATATGTACATATATGGATATTGATATGGTTATTTGAGGTTGTAAGTTTAGCCTTAGCGTTTGGGTATAGGAAAGATACCTAAGCGTGGCGGTAACACCTAGTTTTCTGCTGGTTAGACGCTTCCGCAATGTATTATATTTTAAGGATTTTGTAATAAATTCAAGATGTGAAAATTGGGGTGTTACAATGTATGGCGAGGTATGACCATCAGATAAAAAATATCATTAAATGAAGAGGTATGGCGAGGTATGACCATCAGATCAAATTGGGTCATTAAATGATCATGACCAATCATATCATTAAATGAAGAGGTATGGCATCAAAATCAAATTGGTGATAAGATCAAGTGAACATTCAAATTTGAATATTCACAACGGACAAATAACCTTTAAGTTATAAAAGTCAAATAAGATCAAGTGAACATTCAAATATGATCAAGTGAATAAAAGTCAAATAAGATCAAGTGAACATTCAAATTTGAATATTCACAACGGACAAATAACTTCTAAGTTATAAAAGTTATAAAAGCCAAGCAGACTTGAGGATGAAGAGATTGGCATGGCCAATCAGAACAAATAAGATCAAGTGAACATTCAAATTTGAATATTCACAACGAACAAATAACTTTTAAGTTATAAAAGTTATAAAAGCCAAGCATACTTGAGGATGAATAGATGAACTTGTGAGAAAAAGCATACGGTGACAAGAAGTGCAAAACATCAAGAAGTACACGTTCTAAGTGCTGAATAGAAAAGATTCAAAGTCTGAGAGGAAGAAATCTTTATTTCTTAAATATCTCTACTGGGTGTTGAAAGGAGTTTAGCTGTGTGCAAGACACTCGGGGACACTAAGTGTAGCTTTGTGCGAGACACTTGGTTGGAGTGTAGCTTTGTGCGAGGCGCTCGCGAGCTTAGCTTTGTGCAAGGAGCTCGTGATTGAGTGTAGCTTTGTGCGAGACACTCGGGAAGTGCTTGTGTAGCACTGGTGTTTCACTATTTGTATCTGGGTGAACAAGATAGTGGAATTCCCTCCTTGGAGTGAAATGAGAAGAGTAGACTAGGAGGATTACACCACATCTGAACCACTATAAATCTTTACCTCTCTTTACTTTACAACACTTTACATACTTTGCATATTTGACTCACTAACCCTTTTGTATTGTGTTGATCTAATTATCTATGTTTGTGTGTTCCCACGCCCGCATGTGTTTCAAACTTTGCATACATATTCGTTGAGCTATTTTAAGGCATTCCAACGTGTTGCATTCCAAGTATCTCTTCAGATTTACGCAGTTTTATTTTATAGCACTTTACCATACAATATTCCGCTGTACATTTCAAGTTGAATTTATTCACTTGAAATTACTTTTGTTAAAGTGTTATAAAGTTTTTTAATTGTTAGAAAAGTTTATATTATATTATATATATATATATATATATATATTGGCGGAGACAGAAATTTTTTTCAGTGGGGTCGATGTTAGAATAATTATTATTAATGTATGACTCATTATTATGGCTCATAAATATTTATGTGTATTTAATAATACTATAATCCTATTGGTCAGTTAAAGATAAACAGCAGTTCCAACTGCTCAATAACTTCTCACGTTGATGGAACTGTGAGATAGTTATAGCCATTCAGAGGCTCTGGTCCTCTCCCCAACCCTTCTGCCAAACAAAAATTCTCTCTCCATCAGAGTTCTTAGTCTAAAGTAAATTGCTTAGGGTCTGGAGGGAGAAATCAAGTCTCCAGTTGAAGCAAGCAGTTAAAGAAGAAGAGCCATGGAGCCAGGTACATCTATTAAACATTAATGCAGTACTGTATGTGAAAAACATGTGTTCTGAAGATCTTATAAATTTAAGTTTTATTTTACATGTGGTATCTGTGACACCCCGGGTTGGTCAACCTTACAACCGGGAGCATCACCGCCACACCTAGGGTGAACCCAGCTAACCTTTAGCGGTTCATCGCTAGGTGCACATGCTAGTTTTCCTGACCTACACACATTTCCCATACACCTGTAACAAATCATAACTAACTGACTCAACAACAGAGGTATAGGTTGAACATTCCAAACACACACACACACACACACACACACACACATATATATATATATATATATATATATATATATATATATATATATATATATATATATATATATATATATAGGTTTATAGGAGTGATAACGACGTCCTTAGAACCCCAAAACATTAGTTAGATATATATACATAATCACAATGCCAAGTTTGGCCATTGATCTACTAAGACTGCAGTAGAACACGTACACAAAAAGAGAGTTTTAGACACACAAAAGAGTTGGATGATGAAGAGGAATCATCAGGAGCTAGTAGAGTGTAGCCGAGTACATAGGGGCCTTCCCTTATCACATGTTGTGTATAGTCTTCATACCCAAAAACTGAGCCATTATAGTTCGGTGGAGTTACCGAACTATACGACTCATTGCTGGATGACATCTGTTAAAGGGCAACAATGAAGCACCCGTTAGCACGACGGCTAAGTAAGAACCCATAAGCTTCTCATTTATAGGTAAAGATGACTTAACTTACCAAATGACCATAGCATAGAATTCCTATTGATTCACATGCTTTCATGCTTGTAAAATACCATAATATAAACAAATAAGCATAAAGTTCATCATATTCACATCACACGCGAATTCCCACAACCGAACCTGACAACTATACCATTTCTCAATTCTCAGACATCAAACGTCTAGTTTCTTGGAACTAGTATCACACATCTCATCATAGCATTACACATCTCATCATAGACATCGATTCAACCATTACTTATGAAAACTCGACTTAGTTTCATTTCAAAGTATTAGGCCTTATAGGAAATGTTGAATATTCCTTGTCGTTGACCGATTGAACCTGGAACAGGGGCTTGCGGTCATTACCCAAGTTCTCTTCTCGGTTCCTTGGATGATGGTTCATTAGAATGGCCCCTAGTGGCCACAGTTTGGTATTTTGGTCATATCTTGAGGTAGGAAAGTCCAAATGAGGTGATTCCAACGCATTGGAAAGGAAACTTGAAGGGCTCCAACTTTGCTCAAGACAACAAACTCAAATTCCAAGGTTTTGATGGCAAAAAAAATTCGGACAAGTACACAGGCAGTGCTGGTTTCGATGGTTTTATTCCCTTTTCACTACATCTATACACATATATGTATCCATTCTTGATATACCACCTTCACCATCATGTATATACCAACACATATACATTTACTCACTACATATACAATATGTATATATACACTACACAAACTATATATATATATATATATATATATACATACACTATACATTTATTTATACACACACGCCACATATGTATGCATATTTATTCCATAATCTAACTACATATACTTATACACCATATACATATATACATTCACTTACTTTGTGCGTAATTTGTAACATGTACGCACATACGGTGTTTATATGTTGACTAGGGCAAAGGTGAGACAAAAGGATACAAGCTGGAAGTTTTCGCAGAAATGACCACAGTTCGGTTTTTGGCTCATATCTTGGGCTATGAATGTCCAATTGAGGTGATTTTACACCATTGGAAAGAAGACTCAAAGGGCTGTAACTCTTAGGAAGGGATCACAGCCTAGAAAGGAAGTTACAGGGGTCAAATAAATCCCTAAAGTTGAACCTCCGACAGAATTTCTCATTTCTGCCACTGTTTAGTATTTTGACCATATCTTGAGCTTGGAAGGTCCAAATAATGTGATTCCAACGGCAAATGAAAGGTACTTTAATGGGTTACAACTCTGGTTAAGGCAACAACCTTAAATTCCACAATTTTGGTGGCCGAAAATATGGTTCAACATAGGAGCAGTGCACAGGATTTTCAGGAATTTCTACCCATCTCCATTTTCATTCAATATTCACAACATCTTACACCATATACACACTTGACATATATAATTAGCCCCTAACTTAGGTACACAACATGATCAAGACACACAAATAGTTCATAAGTTGCAACAATTCAAGAAATGGCAATTAATTCACCATAAACCTATTTTGAGTAGCCTTGATCCAAATAAAGGGGTAACTTA
>CP025658.1:14224105-14282589 GCA_003576665.1 Ipomoea trifida | reverse complement strand
CCTCAATTTCACTATGAACACAAGAAATTCGAAGATTGAAGCTCGGGGTTCAACCTTTGCTCTTAAAATCCTAACATAGAACACAATAATACAAATATGATTCAACAAAATTCTACTCAAAACTATGAGCTAGGAGTAAAAGTATAACTTTTAACCGATTAAATATAAATTTTACCGAACAAATCGCGATCAAAGCTTGAAATCTCTCTCTCTCTCTCCCTCTCTCTCTCTCTCCCTCTCTCACGAATTGAGGATGGAGATGAAGAAATGGGACTTCATCCTCATCTTAACACATTATATATATATACGTAATATTATATATATAATAATAATAATAATAATAATAATAATAATAATATAATATATGGATGATTATCCATCCAAATCTATATAATAATAATATTACTAATAATAATAATAAAATATGGATGAAACTTATCTCATAAGCTTGGTACTAAAATATTAATATTAATATTTTTGCACAAAATAATCCTTTGAGATAAAAATTTTACAATAGGTTAATTTCAAACAAGATCTGGACCCCTTTTAAAACAATAACTTGATTTGAAATACATGGGTCCAGAGTTCGCGAAACAACCTTTGTTTTGAAAGATACATAATTATAACGAAATATTTTTGAAAATGTTGGATTTAATAATAAATCCGAGATAATCTTAATAAAAAGAAATTTTTGGGTTTAAAATTTCGGGGTATTACAGTATCGTTTTTCCATATATTATGATGAAAAGCAGCATTAATTTCAATCACGTATTGTTGCATTGTATGGTTTGCGTAGAATATATGCCCTTTTACATATATAATGATGATCCTTTCGACACATTAATTGTAATTGATTTTATTTGCATGAATCCTACCGTACTGTAAATGATGATGATGAATGCATTTCTCTATGTTTTCCGTACGGAAAATGATGATGATGATGCATTCTTGGCATGTAAATTGCTTAAATGTAATTCATGAATATGGAAGCAAATGTAATTTCATTCGTTTCTTTGTATGAACTGCGTGTATGCAAATGTTTACTGCCTTAGTATTACTGCATTGTTTTCAAGGATTACTTTTATGCATGTTTATCCATACTTTTTTCCATATTTTCCATGCATATTATTTACTGCATTGTTTATATGGCCTTATTATGGCAATATGAAAGGTTTATATATATGATGAATTTCACGGCTTTGATTACGGCATGTTTAGAATAAATGGCTTACGGCATGTTTATATGTTTTACTGCATATATTATTAATATGCCGTAATTTAAATATTAAATATTCATTATGTGTTAGTATTATTATTCTATTAGAATCATTATTCTATTGGAATTACATTATGTATTTTCTTTTAATATATTATTCCGCATTAATTTTTTGATATTATTTATAATGGTATATTTGTTTGATATCTAATTATGATTATTTGTTAGTCACCAAAGTGACCAAATTATAAAGTTTCATAGATATCAAATTTAAATAAATTAATTCAATTACCCATGATTATGTGATGCTTATAATGAAATGACATGATTTTATTTTACTACAAAAAAACGCAAAAATAACGACGGATTTAGCGACGGATCATTTCCGTTTCTAATTTTGCGACGGATTAGCGACAGCTTAGTGATAGATTTTCATTTTTTTTGTTAAATGGACATCTAGCGACGGATTAGTGACGGATTTGCGGCGGATATTACGACGGATTTTTTCCGTCGTTAAATACGTAGCTAATTTTAGCGGTGAATTTTCGCGCAAAAAATAGAGACAAATTTGCGACGAATTAGCGACGGAATTTTTGCGAGAATTTTAGTTGCTACAGATTAGCGACGGATATATTAATCCGTCGCTATATTTTCAATCGCGATATGTTTGTCTTTACATTTTAGCGACGGATTTTAGAATCCGTCGCTAGATTTATACAATGATATTTTGAAGAAATATCTAGCGACGAATTTATATTCCGTAGCTATATTTACAAACAATTTTTTAATGAATCTAGCGACAGATTACGTAATCCGTCGCTAAACTAATAAATTTTATTAAAAAAAGAATAATCTAGCGACGGATTTTTAAAATCCGTCGCTAAGATTAAATTGCATTTATGGCATTAGTTAAGTCTAGCTACGGATTTAAAAATCCGACGCTAGACTTATAACATTTTTTTTTAAAGGGACTTATAATATAACATATTAAGCGTTCAAGATATGTTTAACCCTAAATCAAAAATCTTCTGCTCTTGCTGCGTTCAAGTTGCCTCGAATCTCCATCGCGATTCTCGAACACCGCCGGACTAACTGACTGCCTCCAGCGCCACCGCCGACGGGCTGCCTCCACCACCTCGCCGACTGCCTCATACACGACCTGATGCGCTGGAGGCTGAAGGACGACCGCCGACCGCCCAACAGCTGCCCACCGTCCACCGCCCACCGCCGACGGGCTACCTTCACCGCCACCGCCACCGCCGCTTACTTCTCCGCTGCTCTTGTACGTGTTTCACAGCTTCTGCAATTTATGTTTATGTTTATGCATTTTAACCAGAAACCATTACACATAAGGCTTACCAGTCTAAGCCCTCAAAGTATTTGTTGTGTAGCAGATGACTGGATCTAGGTTGCTTAATTAGCTTGCAGAGTGTGAAGGAAATATTTGAGCCAAGTTGCATGTTCTATCACTCTGCCTCTTTCCAACGGTACATACAAATTATTTGCTTAAAGCAATTTTCAATTCTTACTCTGATTATTTTTTGCGGATGATATAATATTTTACAAGGTACTGTAGATAATTTGTAACTTTAAATAAAACAATAATGCAATGGAAATAGATTCCAGCTTACACGACCAAGGCTAAGTAGAGTTTTACAGCTTATGAGATTGTATCAACCTCTGTGCAAATTTAATAAGAATGGAAAATTGATTTGGTCTCAACATCGATCTCATGCTAAGATTACTTGAACTTTCTTTTTGGAATCCTTTTTAATACTTTTGCCTCGCTGTTCTTGTGTCCATGAGTGCAGGATTACACCTCTTTTGGTCGCCAAAAGATAGTATTATGAATACTAGGTGTTGGAGATCATCATGGTTGTCCTTATCGTCATTTCAGGTTTTGCGCTTCTCTGAAATTGCAATCTGTTATTTCCATTATAGTTAGCAAGTTTGCCTACTGTTATAATTTGGAGTGCTTAACTGCATGGCATAGCTTTCCAGCTAGCAAGTTAATGGCAGATCAAAAGTTTGAAGTTGTAGAAGATTTGGTTTTGTTGTTTTCTACTTGGCTTTCCAGCTAGCAATTTAATCTCATTTCTGCTACTTTATATGTTTCTACTTAATTTCTTGTTGTGTTATAGGATATAATGCTGAGAAGTTCCCCCTAGGCAAGCTGAGCAAATCAACAATTTCAAAGGTTAGTACATGAGTTGTTCATTGATATGGAGTGTTATATATGTTACTGGCATTTTGCCAATGTAAAAATATTAGCTATGAGATGTTGCATGCTTTATTCTTTCCATGCTTCATCAATTAAGTATAAGGAAGTTCTCTAACAACTGAAAATGACTACATTTTTTAGGGCTATGATGTCTTAAAGAGGATTGCTGATGTGATTAACCAATCAGATAGAAAAATGCTTAAAAATTTAAGTAGGTAAGATGTGAAACTTTGGATTTTCACAGGAATTGGTTGTGGATTTATTTTTCTTTAATAGATATTAAAGCTATTGATATATTTCTGCATGTTTCTAATTGTCTTAATAATCAATGAAATTTAACTTTTGAGTTAGAGAAGTTACTTCTAATTATCTTATTACTATTTGCTAATACTTCATTAGTACTTAATTGCAGTGAATTCTACACTGTCATTTCTCATGACTTTGGCTACATAGAGATGCGTAAATCCTTATTCCTTATTGTTCAGGCATGCCTCTCTCCTATCTGTACTTATGTTCACTATAATTGTGATGCTCCATAAATTCATGTCTGCTTTCATCTCAAATGCATGCAGTATACCTTTGGTTATTTAATTGTTAGTTATGACTATTTAAAATTTGTACATTGTAAGAAAAATGTTACTCTTTATTTACAGTTGTGCTCATTCTTAGTATTAATCCTTGCAACTAGTTAGATTTTGATTAATTTGTCTACAGCAAAACAAATATTTGATGAAAATAGGCCTGCCAACTAACCAAGCTCACCCAAGTGTTTGAGCTCCTTGACTTGGCTTTAAATCAATGATAGCTTGTGTTTTCTGTAGATTTTAAGACAAATTTTTATCACAAATCAGTGTCTCACTCCATAAGCATGATTATTTCCCTCTTATATGTATGCTGGGGGTTAACACTGATCAATGATTATCCTTGTAAATCCCATTCCTATGTCAAATCTTCTAATGCATCTAACTTGATGAAAGCCAATGAATGCACTATGATTTTAATACAACTTACCTTTATTTTTAATATCCCAGATTGGTTACTGCAGTTGTTGATGTTGGACCACTTTGCTGATGGGGTGAAAATCAATGTGCGACTGAAAGAATTCAACTACTTAAAGGGCTCAAATACAGGGTATATATGCTAGCTCGGATTACAAGTTTGTTAGATGAGTTGCATCGCAGCGGCATGCTATCCACTTCTATGCCATGACCTCCAACCAATCTAGATAAACATTCTACTAATTCAAATGTCGAAAACCAATGTGACGATTATATTGTGTGTATTAATATATATTTGATACCATTTCTAATGATGTAACACTTTACAATGCTATATTTGAATTTCTTAATATAATACATTTTTCAATTAAATTATTGAAGTACTATATTATAGGTTTAATACAGGTATATGATATTAATTAGTGGGAGAATTTTTTTTTTTATTTTATTTTTAAATTTAGCGACGGACAAAATTCGTAGTGAATTCGTAGCTAAGTACTTTATAACACTAAAAAATGGTAACGAAATAGCGACGGAAATATCCGTCACTAAATTTACCTACGGATATTTCTGTCGCTAATCCCTTGCAAATTTCGTGATCCAACTCGTCGCAGGGGGAAAAATAGCGACGGATAATTTTTATGTAGCGACGGAAATATTCGTCGCTAAAGTTAGCGACGGAAATAAATTGCGTCGCAAAATTCTAGCGACGCTCATTTTAGAGACGGACAAAATCCGTCGCTAATCCGTTGCAAAACAGTTTAGCGACGAATTTTACCAATTTAGCGACGGAAATTGTCCGTCGCTATTTTCGAGTTTTTTTGTAGTGTTTTTCTATTATATTAGGTAAATTGAAATTTTATAATTATGAAATATTTAAGAGTCGCCCAAAGGTTGATCAATTATTTCATAATTATAAACATAATAGCGGTTAATTATTTATATTCGATTGGATTGTTTAGCATATCCAAAGATAGCAAACAAGTCTAGTCGTAATACAATTAATAGCCAATTATGTGAAAATAGTAATAGTTGAGCATCATTATGTTTAATGTTATACGTTGTTGGATCACCCAAAGGAGACCTTCAATGTATTTAATTGTTTACGAGTATGTTAGTTAAATGTATTTACTTTGTGTTAATGTAGAATTAATGTCTAAGTATTTTATATGTATTGCAGCATTAAGTTGTGTTTCAATGCTTTCGCAAGTTGCGTCTATTGTAAAGTTTAATGGGCTGAACTTTGTTGAGTGGCATGAATAAATTCAGTTTCACCTCGGTGTTCTGGATCTTGATCTAGCACTCTTGACTGACAAGCCCGCTACTATTGATGATAATAGCAGTGCTGATGATGTAGCCTTCCATCAAGCATGGGAAAGATCAAATAGACTCAGCATAATGCTTATGCGAATGACACTTGAAAGCAACATCAAGTCAACAATTCCCAAATTTGACAGTGCTAAGGATTTGTTGAAACATGTGGAGAAAAATTCACTTTCTGAATGTGCTGATAAGGCCCTAGTAGGCACACTTATGGGTAAACTGACCACCATGAAATTTGATGGTTCGCGTTCCATGCATCAGCATGTTACTGAGATGTTAACCTTAGCAGCAAAATTAAGGTCCATGGAAATGGAAGTGAGTGATACTTTCCTTGTTCAATTTATTTTAAACTCTTTGTCTCACGAGTATGAGACATTCCAAGTGAATTATAATTCCATTAAAGATAAGTGGAATGTGCTCGAATTGCACAAAATGCTAAATCAAGAGGAAAGAAGGCTTAAGGGACAAGGGATTCACTCAGTTAATCTCATGAGTCAGTCAAGGGCTGGTAAAAAGTTTGGAAAGAAGAATCAGAAGGGTAAGAAAGGACCAATGAAGACTAATGAGTCCTCTTCTCAAATCCACAAAAAGGAACATAAGAATGACAAGTGTCATTTCTGCAAGAAATTTGGACATTTTCAGAAAGATTGCCTTAAGCGTAAGGCATGGTTCGAAAAGAAAGGGATTCCTTATGACCCAAACCATAAAGCCAAGTGAAAGATTTGTGTTCATGGGGGACAGGGTTAAAGTTCCAGTAGAAACCATTGGAACTTATCGTTTAATTTTAGATATTGGACATCATTTAAATTTGTTTGAGACTCTTTATGTTCCTTCAGTTTCTAGAAATTTAATTTCTTTGTCAAAACTGGACTCTGTTGGTTTTTCCTTAAAGTTTGGAAATGGATGTTTTAGTTTGTTCAAACAAAATCACTTTATTGGTTCTGGTATACTTTCTGATGGTTTGTACAAATTAAATCTTGACAATCTTTTTGCTGAAACCCTTTTAACCCTGCATCATAGTATTGGAACTAAATGAGGTTTAGTTGATGAAAGATCAGCTTACTTGTGGCATAAACGTTTGGGTCACATATCCAAGGAAAGGATTCAAAGACTTGTAAAGAATGAAATTCTTCCTAAATTGGATTTTATTGATCTCGGTATTTGTGTAGATTGTATTAAAGGAAAACATTCAAATCACACAAATAAGAATGCAGCCACAAGAAGTACACAGCTCCTTGAAATAATACACACTGATATATGTGGACCTTTTGATGTTCCGACTTTCAGAAAGGATAAATATTTCATCACATTTATTGATGACTTTTCACGTTATGGTTACGTCTATTTGTTGCATGAAAAATCTCAATCAATAAATGCCTTAGAGGTATTTGTGGAAGAGGTTGAAAGACAATTAGACAGAAAGGTGAAAATTATATGATTTGATAGAGGTGGTGAATATTATGGAAAGTATAATGAGAGTGGACAATGTCCTGGTCCATTTGCTAAATTTCTTGAAAAACGTGGTATTTGTGCTCAATACACAATGCCCGGAACACCGCAACAAAATGGTGTTGCAGAAAGGCGTAATCGAACCTTAATGGAAATGGTTAGGAGTATGATGAGTTATTCTTCTTTACCCTTATCATTGTGGGCGTATGCTTTAAAAACCGCCACTTATTTATTAAACAGGGTTCCTAGCAAGGCAGTTTCAAAAACACCTTTTGAACTGTGGACTGGAAGGAAACCCAGTTTAAGGCACCTTCATGTTTGGGGATGCCCGGCGGAGATACGCATCTATAATCCACATGAAAAGAAACTGGACTCAAGAATAACTAGTGGATTTTTCATTGGTTATCCAGATAAATCTAAAGGGTATAGATTTTATTGTCCTAGCCATACTACAAGAATTGTTGAAACTGGAAATGCCAAGTTCATTGAGAATGATAACATAAGTGGGAGTGATGAACCACGAAAAGTGGAACTTAAAGAAGTTACGGTGCAAGATTCTCCGATAACTTCTTCTCAATTTGTTGTTCCTGTGCGTCAAATTACTTTACCTGGAGTTACTCAGATTGTTCATCCTGCAACGAATGAACAATCTAATGACTTACCTGAACAAAAAATTAATGATCAACCACTCCATGATGAAGCTATCGGTGAACCCATGAATGATATTCCTACAGAAGTAGCATTAAAAAGATCTCAAAGACAAAGGAGATCTGCTATATTTGATGATTATCTGGTTTATCTTCAAGAATTAGATTTCGATATTGGAATTGATAAAGATCTAGTTTCATTTTCACAGGCTATAAATAGTCATAATTCTTCTAAATGGGTCGAAGCCATGAAAGATGAGTTAAAATCAATGGAACATAATGAAGTATGGGATCTTGTTGAATTACCTGAAGGTTGTAAGCCAGTTGGCTGTAAATGGGTTTTTAAGACCAAACACGACTCAAATGGCAATATCGAACGGTACAAGGCCAGACTTGTTGCCAAAGGTTTTACTCAAAAGGATGGTATTGATTTCAATGAAACATTTTCGCCTGTTTCAAAGAAAGATTCATTTAGAATAATTATGGCACTAGTAGCTCATTATGACTTAGAGCTACATCAAATGGATGTGAAAACAACCTTTCTGAATGGGAATTTAGATTGAAGAAAGTTTATATTTTTGATTCTGTATGTCGATGATATTTTGCTTGCTACTAATGATCTTGGTTTAATGCATGAGACCAAGATGTTTCTTTCTAAGAACTTTGAAATGAAAGATATGGGTGAGGCATCCTTTGTGATTGGAATTGAAATATTCCGTAATAGATCACAAGGAGTGTTAGGATTGTCTCAAAAAGCATATATTAACAAAGTCTTAGAAAGATTTAGAATGGAAAAATGCTCTGCATCTGCTGCTCCAATTCAGAAGGGAGATAAGTTCAGTCTTATGCAATGCCCTAAGAATGAATTGGAGCGGAAGGAAATGGAAAATATTCCTTATGCATCTGTCGTTGGGAGTTTGATGTATGCTCAAACATGTACCCGACCAAACATTAGCATTGCTGTCGGGATGCTTGGTAGATATCAAAGCAATCCTGGTATGGATCACTGGAAGGCTGCAAAGAAGGTGTTGAGATACTTACAAGGCACAAAGGAGTACATGCTTACTTATAAGCGGTCCGATCGCCTTGAGGTGATAGGATACACGGATTCAGATTTTGCCGGGTGTTTGGACACAAGGAAGTCCACATTTGGATATCTGTTCCTTTTAGCCGAGGGGGCTATCTCTTGGAAAAGTGCGAAGCAGACTATCATTTCTGCATCCACTATGGAAGTTGAGTTTGTGGCATGTTTTATGGCCACAAATCATGGGTTATGGCTGCGGAATTTTATTTCAGGACTTGGAATTGTCGACAGTATTACCAACCCGCTGAAAATTTATTGTGATAATGCCGCAGCAGTCTTCTTTTCTAAAAACGACAAGTATACAAGTGGTGCTAAACATATTGATTTGAAGTATCTTGCTGTTAAAGAAGATGTTCGGGAACGAAGAGTATCAATTGAACACATTAGCACTAGATTAATGATTGCAGACCCATTAACTAAAGCCTTGTCACCAAAGGCTTTTAATGAGCATGTTGAGAGGATGGGCATAATTGAAAACAGTTAACATTATGTTAAGGTTTGTGTTTTTGATATATTTGATACTTGGAGCTCAATATGATTTTGTTCCTGTATTAAGTATCCTGTTTAGTTTTGAAGTATATATACATGAATGTTTTATGTCAATATGAACAGGATTTGTCTGTGACAAAAACATTATCGTGGACCATCATGAAAATTATTATTATGAGTCTTATTAATTTTGAAATTAATATTGTGATATATGGAAGGGACTACGTTAAATTAGTGACGTATTACCGCCATGATTCTTATTAGTTTCTAACTGAATGATAACTTATGTTCTGACCAATGTAACGAAGGGATTAGCTTATACTATGCATATTATGTTTCACGATCATTATTAAATTTATGATTCATGAGCCAAGTGGGAGAATGTTAGAATAATTATTATTAATGTATGACTCATTATTATCGCTCATAAATATTTATGTGTATTTAATAATAATATAATCCTATTGGTCAGTTAAAGATAAACAGCAGTTCCAACTGCTCAATAACTTCTCACGTTGATGGAACTGTGTGATAGTTATAGTCATTCAGAGGCTCTGGTCCTCTCCCCAACCCTTCTACCAAACAAAAGTTCTCTCTCCATCAGAGTTCTTAGTCTAAAGTAAATTGCTTAGGGTCTGGAGGGAGAAATCAAGTCTCCAGTTGAAGCAAGCAGTTAAAGAAGAAGAGCCATGGAGCTAGGTACATCTATTAAACATTAATGCAGTATTGTATGTGAAAAACATGTGTTCTAAAGATCTTATAAATTTAAGTTTTATTTTGAGTCATTTCTATTTTTGGTCCTACTGTTACTGGGGCATTACCAATTTTAGTCCACTTCATTAATTTTTGCCACATTGCGGCCAGTCTTATTTAGTTTTTGCCACTTTTAGTCCACCGTTAAAATTTTCGTCAAATTGCTGTCCAAAATATGAATATTTTTGATCTTTTCATGCTTTGGTCATCTCCTTGACCCTTTGCAGTGGTTTTCCTTACACATTTTCATCCATTGAAGAGGTTCAACGAAAGCTATGTGAGCCACATTACAAAGCTATGGCTTTTACCGGACCTCTTCATTTGATGAAAATATGTACGGAAAGCGACTACAAAGGGTAAAGGAGATGATCAAAGCATGAAAAGATCAAAATACCTCTGTTTTGGACGGTTATTTGACGAAAATTTTAACGGTGGACTAAAAGTGGCAATGACTAAATAAGACTGGCCGCAATGTGGCAAAAATTAATGAAGTGGACTAAAATTGGTAATACCCCGATAACAGTAGGACCAAAAATGGAAATGACTCTTTTATTTTACAGGCGAAACATAAAAGATGTAGTTTAAAAAATAATCACTTAAAAGGAATATAGTCATAAATATTGTTGGATGTACACAAAAAATAAAACACAATAAAATTGTATAAAAATATTAATAACAATATATGAAACATAATTAATTTGATAAAATAATTCAAATAGAAAACACATTATAAATTGAATCACTTAAAATGAATATAGTCATAAATATTGTTGGATATAGACAAAAAATAAAACACACTAAAACTTTATAAAAATATTAATAACAATATATGAAACATAATTAATTTGATAAAATAATTCAAATAAAAAATACATTATAAATTATACATCTCATTTTTTTTTTGAAATCTCATTATTATATATATAAAGGGAATATATATAAAGGGAATGAAAAAAGTTTTGAAGAAATGAATATATACAAAGCTTTAGAAGGGAATGAAAAAAGTTTTGAAGAAATGAAAATGTACAAAGCTTCAAAAGGGGATGCGAATAGTGTTGAAGAAAGCTCCAAATATGATCACGCCTGCTGCGTGGAAGAGTCAACCCTTGCCCTTTCCCAAGTAAAGGCAGGCACCAACCAACTCAACTGACTAATCAATTGTTTACTTATATCTGCTTTCATATACTTATATCTAAAACTGTACTATACATACACACATATATACATACATACATATATATATATATTCTAATCTAATGATACTATTTGAATTTTAAATTGTTTAATTGAATTTCAAAACAAATAAAAACTTTATACAAATAACTCAAATAATTATAATATGAAAATATTAAATTTGTTCAATTGAAATAAATTCTACATTTCCATTTGGAATTAAATTTGCTATTCTATTTTAACAAAATATATATTTTCTTATTTTTGACATGAAAAGATGAAAAAAAAGGGAACTATTTTAGTACTCGCAAAAAAAAATATAGAATTATATATATATATATATATATATGTGTGTGTGTGTGTGTGTGTGTGTGTGTGTGTGTGTGTTCAAATGTGGCCGCATCTTCCCGTATGGTCGATGCGGTATACATCACTAGTGTTAACAAAATACATCACTAGTGATAGAAAATGCACGACAATGAAAATGCATAAAAACATCACCTGCTCCTAGTTGTGCATTTTGAACACTGTGTGGTGTATATTTGCATACCTAGTGGTGTATTTTTTGGTGATGCATACCTAATGGTGTATATTTATGTTGTACATTTCCTAACATTCAATGGTGTATTTTATTAACACTATGGTGTAAACGACACCGACCGCACAGAAAGACGCGATCACACCTGAACTCTACTATATATATATATATATATATATATATATATATATAATTAAACATATTTATTATATTAAAATATTAAATTAAATATAATATTTTAATTTTATCTAATTAGAATAAATTTGCATATCTATTTTGAATTAAAATATAAAATTCTTAAATATTTTTTGTGAATCGAACATTATTATGTTATAATGACGTGAGATGTCCTCATGTCCAGACTAATTTAGGAAAAAAGAAAGGATGAATTATAATTTCTGTTCATTTTCTCTTCTTTTACTAATAAAATCAAAACTACTCTCTAAAATTTCAATTATCATTTTCCGATAGGATTTACATTTAACTCTACCTTTAATAAATTGTACTATCACATCACATTTACAATTAGATGTTAACCACAAAGAATAATTGTGGACGGAGCCGTATATGTAGTTGGCAACTTGTGCTAATCGTTAAAAGTTTTTGTCGGAGGACAAAAGTTGATTAAGAAAATGACATTTTCTTTTAAAAACTACATTAATTAATTCACCAACATATTTGTGCTGCTTTAATTAAGATTTCATCATTTGAATTTTAATTATTTGAAAAGTTTCAACCATGGAATTTATAGAGAAATTAAACGAAAATCTGCATCTTATTCCGTGCTATATATTTTTCTCTTTTGATTTTTAAAATTCTAATTTTATATATACTTTTGAAATATATAAACACTAATAAACACTGTGGATATGCAGTAATCTAAATGGCAATGACGGTCAAAAACCTTGTGATCAAATAATTTATCACTTTTGAATTCCAGTTGGGACATTGACTTTGTATACTTAAATAACTTATCACTTTTGACATGAAAATCAATCCACTTAGCTTGCACCAAATTGACACAGAACTCCATCTCGTATTACAACTCAAGTTCAAAGTTTGGCGTCTCAAAGTTAAAGTAGAGTTTAATTGTAGGACTGTCCTCCAAAAAGTGTAAAGCTTACCACCGAGGCACCGAGTTATTTCCACTTTTGGTCTACGATTATGAGATCATTTTCACATTTGGTCTCTACTATTAAAATTTTTAGATTTGATCCCACGACTTTTAAATTTTTACCACATTTTATCGTTCCCGATCAAAATTTCGACCACCGGTGATTGTTTTTCCGGCGAATGAATTAATTTAAGGGTAAAAATGTCATTTTCTTTTTTATTTAAAAATAATCACTTTTTTCCCCAAAACCCTTTCTTCTCCGCCCCAACCCTCATTCCCCTTGTGTATTTTTTCATACAACATCTGGTATCTTTATGAATATAAAACTAATAATTTGGTCTTCAATTTTATAATTGTATTAGCATGCCACTTTACTTTGTGTTGTCTTTGAGCATTATATTTTGACAATTGATGTATGAAAAAAGAGTTTATATTGAAATGAATATCGAATTGTAACATATAAGCATTAGGTATAATAAGGCAAAAGGAAGTAAAATATACAATATAATGTTGCAGAAGGCGCTAGGTGCTAGTTGGGCGCTCGGGGGCGCCTAGCGCTGCCGTCTAGGCGGTCGAGTAATCCGAATATATCGTCTCCACTTTTTTCACTCAGGGATGAGAGTTGTTAGACTCTTATAATCTCCAAACTAGTAAATTACATATGTTAGATAGTTAGTTGAGTACATGGCTAGAGGAATATAGAATAAGAGTAACCAAGCAGGAAAAAAAATCACTACTCAACCGAGTTGAGTGCCAACTTGGCCGAGTTAGGCGTCCAACTCAGCACCTAGGGTGCCTAGTTGACCGACCGACTAAAAGCCGCCTAGGGTTGAAATCGCCTTGACTTATGGGCGCCTAGTGCCTAGGCGAACACTTGGATTGATTTTTACAACACTAAAAATATATAAACATTTGCACAATTTTACAAATGTAAACGATATTGTCAATAAGGAACATTATTGTCATGAATTTTTCCATAATTTTTTTTTGTGAAAACCTAATTGGATATATGACAATGAAGATGTGCAAATGTTGTTTGGACGCTTAGCCGGTGAGCCTGGGCTATAAAGAACATATTACATTGAATCAGGTAATAACTAATTCAATGCTACGTAGAAGAAGGCAAAAGTAGGGTTGATTTTGGGTAGGAATGGTGACACAGCACTGAGAACCAAAGGCCCATAATTTTTTGTGAAAATTTTATTGGATATATGGATAGGTAGATGTGCAAATATTTTTTGGACGCTTAGTAACGGCCAACACCAGCAACGTGCTTAACTTCATAGTTTGATAGAGATCGCCGGCTGTTACGGTTTTAATGTAGGAGCCGTCTTGTTGGACAAACTATTATGTAGACCATATATAGTTCATATAGTGTTGTGTCATGTGTGAATAATAAAATAGTTAATTTTTAAAATGGTTATCTGACTATGGCCTTTTTAAAAATTAGTTTCATGACTTTTAAATGCACCCAATCTGATCCTTTGACTATTAAAATTTAAGCCATATTGGTTAGGACCGTTCTAATAAAAATTGGGGTCTTGTGCAATATCTTAAATTGAGTCCCTTTTTATTTTCAAGTAATTTGTATATATAAATAATAGTTGTTCAAAAAGTTGTGTCAAAAATTCAAAATATAAATATTGTGTAAAACATGCATATAAGTTTCATTTAAAAAGTGACATGTGTCGTGCACATTTAGACGCAAAATCATTCACCAAACTTTTGATATCAACTTCTTTCAAAATCTCATTTTCAATAGAGATTAAAGCTAATCCTTTGAATTTCTCTTGCAACATACTTGATTGTAAGTAAGATTTCAACAATTTCAACTTTGAAAAACTCTTTTCTACAGAGACAACCGTAATTGGGATAGTCGATAATATTCGATATGCAATAGTAGCATTTGGAAAACAACACATTTGTTTCAATGAATTCAATATGCTCACTGCTCCTATATATATTTTCTTTCGATAAAATCTCTCTAAGCAATTTTAGCTCAATATACAATTCATTTTCATCAATATCACTACACTGTTCATCTATCTTAAGAGCCGCTTCTAAACAAATGCAACAAGACTTCAAATCCATATTAGCCATCTATTGTAACTTGTGAGAACTAAACAAAAAAACCAAAAGTTCCTTCATATACTTCATATTGCTCAAACCTCTAGGCCAATGAAATAATAGCTTGATCAGCAATGTATAAAAAATAATGAACCATAAAAGATTCTTCTGTTGATAATGAAGTGTCATCAACACTTTCATCAAAGTATCTTTTTCTACGAATTTTTTGCTTTTGAGGAAACACTGGCTTAATTTTTAAATTAGTGGCAATTTTCTTTTGTAATATCCATGGCACTAGAAAAACCATTTTCTCTATAATTCTTGAAGAAAGAAACTAACCCTTTAATCTTAACTATAATATAGCAAAATCTTTTTTGGTGAAAAGTTCCCGCCCAAAGAAAAGAGAAAACGCAGTCGTTTTGATTTAGAAAAAGTATTTAATGAATGTTCTTAAATATGGAAATGGTTGGCCGAAATGGTTCATGTGACTGAAATAATTAATGATCAGCAATTAAATATGGTAATGTTTAATTAGCCGCTTGGGATTTCCAATATTAAGATTGGTTTAACAAGTTCATCTAAATCTACTTAACGATTGGTATACAAGCACTTCCTAAACCTACTTATAAATACATCTCTTTCTATCGGAGAGAAAGACTACAACTATAAGACATCATATTGCTTCCCAAAAACACAGAAAAACATGGGTGACATCTCTCCAATGAATACAAGAAGAGCAATTTGGGTCCACATTCTGCCATCAAATGAAGAGCAATATGGGTCTACATATGAAATCCTGGAACCAAGAGGGAGTGAAGCCGAGAAGTAGCCTGTATTTTTTATTTTAATGTTTTTCCATAATATTTTCTCCATGTTTTTAGGGTTATATTATATCTGCCCCATTTTTTTATATTCTTTTGCAGTATATATATATATATATATATATATAGAATATTAATCAAATGTGGCCGTGCTCTTAGGTGTGGCCGTGCGGTCACACACCACTCAATGTTACAAAATAACCACTCAATGTTAAGAAACACACCACAATGAAAATATACAAAAACACCATGAAACACACCACACACCCAAAATAATGCACCATAACTCCCATGTCCCTAATGGTGCATTTGCTAATACTGTGTGGTGTATATTTGCATACCTAGTGGTGTGTTTTTAGGTGATGCGTCCCTAACGATGCATATTTGTGTGGTGCATTTTCTAACACTGAGTGGTGTATATCTGTATACATAGTGGTGAGGCCGCACTGTTCACACCTAAGAGCACGGCCACACTTGAACATGACCCTATATATATATATATATATATATATTTTTGGCAGGGAACAAGCTATTTAACCGAGTAGTATGTACCAATGAATAGGCTGAAGACTATTCTTATCTTCCTGAATAAAGAATACTAACCAATAGAGGTCTTTAAAAACCAAGTGGTATGTAGCAATTTTTTTGTTTAGAGAAATTTTGGAATGCAGAGGGGGTGAAGTCAAGAAGTAGTCTTCTATGATCAAGAGGTATGCTTTATTTTTATATTTTTCCATAATATTTTCTTCATGTTTTTAGGGTTATATTATATCTATCCTATTTTTTTTATATTCTTTTGCAAAATATATATATATATATATATATATATATATATATATATATATATATATGGCAGGAAACAAGCTATGTAATAGAACACTAACCAGTAAAGGTCTTTAGAAACTAAGTGGTATGTAGTATTTTTTTCTTTAGAGTAAATCAATAATTCATATAACATGAACTATGGAATTTGTATTTTAATTAAAAAATTTTGGTAAGTGCTAAGAGAACATACCTATTCTGGAGTGTGTATACAAAATGTGGGCATGTGTATCACATGTTATGTCCCTCACCCTGCAAGAGGTCATTGAGAACTTATTAATCAAGATTATGCAACTCAAAGAGATGTTAGGTACTACTCAGTCCAGAGAATCAGAATATACAAGTGATACAACTATACAAGTTTAATAATGTCTAATGAAAAACTGTGAAACACCACAAAATAATTATGAAATATACGAATTTAAGTGTGCAGTAAAAATATCAGCAACTATTTTAATACCTTTCAAAGGTGATGGACATTAAAGATTGTTGAAACCTTTTAGTATTCTAATACTAATTCCTTTAGTATTGGAAATTTGTGAAGTTATCTACTTGGATTGCAGCAAATATTAATACTATATGCATCTTTTAGTATTCCAAGATTATTGGCAGGCAAATGCTATTAAAGTTGGTATATGTTGAATTTTGAAACACATATATGTGATATCTGCATATAAAGGGAATATTGAGCATGCTGTGATAAGCTACAAACTGGATTACTCAGAGAATGAAGCAACTAACTAAATTAGTTGTGATAGGGAGGAAAGGAAATGACCTTCTGATAACAAGGTACCAATCCTCAATATGTTCTCAATATTAATGTTAGAGGTACCAGTTGTTCATACATTCTTTATAAATGCTCAACTTGCAAAATCTTATTAGTTGTGATAGCGAGGAAAGGAACACCCTACTTTCGAAGGACGCTCAATATGCAAAACAGATCAAGAATTAGACATGGAACTATGGAAGAGTAGTGTATATACAAGTGATAACTCATTCCACCTTCAAGCACCTAATATAGTTGCTTTGTAGAGATCAGTGTAAAAAAATATTAGGTTTACTTCCAAGTAAATTACTTCTAAGTAAACATGATAGTTTATTAAATTATCTGCAATACTGGACAACACAAGGGGAGTTGCCCAGTATTCATGCATGCTTCAGATATATAGATAAACATAAATAGTTGATTTGATGGAAATTTAACTTCAATCTTCTCAATTGTTTAACAGTGATAACATTCGATTTAATTGTTTCATCTCTCTAAATTGCAGTTTTTTTTACAATATCCATATTTCTACAAAAAACTATTTCAGTGATATAGATATTATCACTGTCCTTGATATTTGTAAATTTATCTACTTCGAACTGAAATTTTCAGATCTGGAACCAGTTTAAACACTAAATGATCTATTAATAAATTTTCTGAGTTCTATGAATCCAAAAAGATATATCACATTGATATGCTGTTAAGTTACAATTTGAAACTGATAAATAAGAAAGCATGCATATCTTCACTAACATACTCTATAAGAAACACTATTTTACCATGGGTTTATAGCAATTGCGTGCAATGTATCAAATATGGATATAAAACTTTACTCTGATTTTTTTGAAAAATAGTCTAATATCTGTATAAAGAATATTGATTCTGTTAAGAGCATATTAGTTGAAGTTAGTTAAAAAAAAAAATCAGAGTTAGCAGGCAACTGAAATAAAACAACATGAAACTAATAATCCACTTACAGAACTACATGGTTCCACAAATAGTCATTAACCAAGACTCATGTACCTAAAAGCCTTATTCACGAGATCTTAGTTACAAGTAAAATCTATTTATGGGCATTATCTCAACAATTCTTTTTTAATTGTAAAAAAAACTGAAAATGGTGAATACGGATCATTGTATGAGAGAACCAAGCTAAATCTATTAACAAAATCTATAGATTCAAGTAGAGAGGAAGGAGTTTGCAATGGACTATCTAGATTCGTATAAAGAGATGTACATACAACACTCAAGTACCAGTTTAGAAGAATCTAGGTTTAGAGAAATCTTAATTTACGCCAAATTGAGTAATAATCAATATAAGTTACAAATTGAATCAAATAAAGATACTCAAGATTCGAATGCATGCAATTATCCCCTTAAACGAAAGATAATACCAATCTTTTTTTTTTTGAATACTACTAACTCTATTACAATGCATATCTGTTCATAATTACTTTCTCAAAATTGAGTAATAATCAATATAAGTTACAAATTGAATCAAATAAAGATGAACAACTTTCTCAAAATTGAGTAATAATCAATATAAGTTACAAATTGAATAAAATAAAGATACTCAAGATTCGAATGCATGCAATTATCCCCTTAAACGAAAGATATTACCAATCTTTTTTTTTTGAATACTACTAACTCTATTACAATGCATATCTGTTCATAACTACTTTCTATTACAATGCATATCTGTTTATAACTACTTTCTCAACCTATTGAAGCACAAGAGAATATTGCCTCCACTGAGGCTCGAACCCACCACCTCCCGTATAAAGGGAAGGGTTTGATGCCACCGGACCACAAGGTCCTTGGCAATATTACCAATCTTAGTGTGTGAGCTTGAGAGAGGAAAGATGCAGAGCTACAGTGAGTGAAGATAAAGATGATTCTGGAAACTTAGCTATATTATATGTGTATGTAAAATTTCTTTATATATATTAACATTATGGGCCGGGTATATTTGACGGCTTGGCTGTCCATTTTGATCAAATACAAAATAGAATGAAACCTTAGTAATATAACGCCCATATGTATTTACTCATTCTTAATTGTAACTTATTTAGTATTATTTTTTAGAAAATTATTATCCTACATCCCATACTGTATCCTGAAAAACTGCCTTACTTTTTTTTTTTTTTTTAATAATAATTAGTGGTACATATATTCCTAAATCCTAATTAACAACTCTTCTTTTCATCTCAAAAAATGTGAATAAAAATTACTAATCGACATACTTTATTTCATTAATAAACTTCAACAATGAATATTTATACAAAATATCTTTTACGTTAATAGTAATATAACATAACTTACAAATGTATAATTTTTGGTCTGTGCATCACACTAGATAGTGAATCTTTGAGTTTTATCATGTCTTAATATTTTATTAAATTTTATACATTTATTCCTAATTAACAAATTCCTCTTTTAGTATCATAAATTTTTGATTCATAAACTTCAACAATAAATATCTTTACAAAATATCATTCACGTTAATATTAAAATAATATAACTTATTAATGTGTAAGTTTTATCAGTGCATCGCACGGGGCAATTACTAGTTTGATTAATAGCAACATCAAGAAGCATATCTTTTGTTTCTAATTGCTTGCTAACTAAATTAACCACATATAAGATTTCAAACCAAATGATTGTGGCTTGCAAAAATTCAAAGTTACTAAGTTTATTTGTAGCTAAAGATCTTGCCTCACTTTGAATTTAGAATCATTGTTTCTATCTGCCACTTGAAGTAGGGCTTCTCGAATATCACTGACTTGATATCTAATTGCTTTAACACTTTCCACACGACTTTCCCATCGAGTAGATGACAATGGCTTAAGAGTTAGATTTGTTGCATTACTGTGATACCCCGAAATGCTTTTCTACAAAAACTCCTATCTTATCAAGTTTCAAGATAAATTGCGTATAATTTTTACTCCTACGATTATTTTGCCTAATGAGCTTGCAAATAAAATATTTTAAAGTCATTGTTGCAGATGATTATTACAATTTTTTTTATAATCATTTATGGTTTCAAAAGCCTTATTTAAAGGGGTAAATTTATTTACCAAAAAATTTATTCCAAAAGTCTATCCGAGAGGAACCTGTAAACCTGATAGGTTTGATTTTTTAACCAAACTTGATCTCAAATGAACTTATGATATTCATATACCAACCTTATCATATTTTACTCCAATCTTATATCATTTTAAACCTAAGATCATCCATGAAGATTTAAACATTTCAAAAAGGGCAAAAATACCCCTCATAGCCGTGTATCAGATTTGCCTAGGGTTTTGCACCTATAAATATTCTCCTATTCACTCCCTAACCTTCATTCCTTCCATTTGCCTCTTCATCTTTGTAGGAGAAAATCACCAAGGCAGCTCCAAGCAATAGTAAGGCTTTCAATGATCATTTTCTTCTTCCATTGCTTAGCATCTCCATCTCCTTCCTCTATTCTTACTCTTTCCTCCATGAATGCTTATATTTTTTGTGTATGAATGTGTATGTCTGTGAATCCATCCTTGGAATTGTTAGGAGGGGTAGATATTGGTCACCATTGAAGGAAGAAGGATACATGCTTATAGGCTAAGAAGCTTGAGGCTGGTATAACCTATGGACACCTAAAATCTATTATTTTGATGGATATGTCTGTGAAATGTAAATATTTGTGGGGGTTCTCTGGTGATGAGCTTAGTTGATGATATGAGACTTATAGGTGATTTTTGATGTTGTAGGTGGAGGAAATGGCGAGAGAGGAGACATTGTCTCTCTCTCGGCAAGACCCGCAGGACACAAAGACTTGCGGGGATGACCCGCACATGAGGGCAGGCCACCCGCAGGCCTTAGGAGCTTGCAGGTGAAGACCTGTGAGGTCCGCAGGTCTAAGGTGGTGGGGTTGGGAGCCGTGCCACCCTACGAACTCGGCCTCGCGAGGTCTTGGCGACGGGCCTTGTTGCAAATGCAGGGGATGAGGGGCCTGTTGGTTTTGGGGCGTACCCCTTACCTACTAGGTCCGACCACCTCGTGTTTGTGAGTCCGATTGAACCATGGGGTCCGGGTGCTTGATCTATTGGTTACCTATGATGAGATAAATTGTTGATTAAATGTGACATTCCTATTCTATACATTATTATGTGATCAAACATAATATTCCCTTGTGGAATGATATTATGAGATTAAATATGATGCTTCCATGAGATATGATCTTATGATTAAGCTATGTGCTCAAGTATGATATTTCCATGAGAAATGGTATATTGATTAAGCTTGATATTCTTATTTGAAATAATGCTATGAAATGAGCAATGTGAATGAGCATGACATTCCTACTTGAAATGGAGTTATGAAGTGAATTATGTGATTAAAGTATGATGTTCCTAGTTGATAGGAAATTATGAGATAAGTTATGTGCATAAGCATGAAATTCCTATTTATTGAGAGTATGTGATTATGAAATGATTTATGATGCTCCTATTTGGAATTAGGACCATGAGTTGAAATATGAGAATTTTGGAAAGGAAAGTGTTAAGATATTAATTATATATTATGCCTCAAATCCATGAAGAATGGGTCTTCCGCAAATTGTGTTTCCACATTGCATGCAACATTGTCACCTTTCTTACACGTTAGCCGAGATACATGGGGCTTCACGCAATTGCCTACATTTTCTCATCTTTGCAATGTATAAATAGGATAAGCTTTTCTTTGTAATGCATCCATCAATTCAATTCTTTCTACTTTGTCTTTAGACGGGAAATTAGCTTTTCTATCTGGAAGGTTCAGATGGAGGTAGTTATAACCCAGAACGGTTTGAAGAAAGCGCTAGCTGGGAAGAAGAAAAAGAAATCAGCTACAATGACAGATGAATATTGGGAAGACTTGTTTGACAGGGCACGTTTAACCATTCAATTGTGCTTGTCAATCGATTCTACACGAGGTGGTTTGTGAGACGACTGCGTCAGGTTTATGGTCCGAGCTGGATTCTTGCTACATGGACAAATCTCTAGCGAACAAGTTGCTGCCTAAAGGAGCCACTGTACACAATCCGTATGACGGAAGGTACTTCAATTCAATCTCACTTGGATGAATTCAATTATATTTTATTAGACTTGGAAAATATTGATGTCATAATTGAAGATGAGGATCGGTTATTTTATTGATTGTTTCTCTCCCTAAATCATACAAGCATTTCAAAGAAATTATGCTGTATGATAATACTCTTGATGTCCTAACTTTTGACAATGTTAAGTTGAACCTATTGTCCAATGAAAAGTTTGACTTAGAAATTAAGTCTAAGAACAAAGGTGAAGGCTTGACTATTAGGGTCGTTCACTTGAAATAGGGAGTATCAATAAAAAATCTAGATCCATGTCCAGATGACGTAAGTCCAACAAATCTTGTAAGTACTGCAAGAAGCATAGTCATGATGTGACTGAATGCTTCAAACTGAAGAACAAGCAAGAGAGAGAGAAGAAGCCCGCTGAAGCTAGTATTGTTGAAAGTGATTCAGAAGGCGATGCTATGCTATTTGTTAGCTCTGGTGACAAACGGAGCGAAACTGAGTGGATTCTGGACTCTGGTTGTACATTCCACATGTGTCCTCACAAAGATTGGTTCATCTCTTTGGAACCAGTTGATGGTGGAGTTGTCTTGATGGGTAATGATACCTAATTTAAGGTTAGTGGAATTGGAAGTGTTCAAATTAAAACTCATGATAACATTTAGGACTCTTACCAATGTTCGGTATATTCCTGATTTGAAATGCGATCTGATTTCATTGGGCACCTTGGAATCTCTGGGTGCAAGTACATAGCTAAGGTGGAATTTTGAAGGTTATAAAATGCTCTCTGTTCTCATGAGAAAGCTTCTTGTTCTGGAAGCTTGTCTGTGTTGCATGGCAGTACTGTGACAGATTCAGTTGCGGTATACTCCTCGGTGTCTAATGCTGTTCTCACTCAACTATGGCATATGCGCTGGGGCATATGAGTGAGAAAGGCATGCATATCCTGAGCAAGAAAGACCTCCTTGATTCAGGTACGGGTAAATTACAATTTTGTGAGCATTGTATTTTTGGGAAACAAAAGATGGTTAGTTTCTCTACTACTACACACACTACCAAGGATATATTGGAATATACACATTCTGATTTATGGGGACCGACTAAATTCCAATCTATGGGAGGCTGTAGATATTTTATGTTTATTATTGATGACTTTTCTCATAAGGTTTGGGTTTATTTCTTGAAACACAAAAATCAAGCATTTTCTATTTTCAAAAAGTGGAAAATACGTGTGGAGACTCAGACAGGAAAAATGTTAAGAAACTCATGACAAACAATGGCTTGGAGTTCTGTGAGTCAGATTTCACTGAATTCTGTGCAGCACAAGGAATTGCCAAGCACAAGACCTTGCCTGGAAAACCCCAGCAGAACGGTGTTGCCGAACGTATGAACAAGACTCTGTTAGAGAGAGCTTGTTGTATGCTCTCTAATGCTGGGTTATGGGAACAACGTGATTTTTGGGCCGAGGCCATTTCTACTGCTTGTTTTTTGGTAAATAGATCTCCACATTCATCCCTCGATTCCAACATTCCAGAGGAAGTTTGGTCAGGTAATCCTGTGACTACTCTATGTTAAGAGTTTTGATGTCCTGCATATGTTTCATTCTAGTACGGGTAAATTAAACCCGAGAGTTGTCAAATGCATTTTCTTGGTTATGCCTCTGAGTCAAAAGGGTATCGTCTATGGTCTCCTGATTCTTGAAAATTATTCTGAGTCGAGATATCACTTTTGATGAAAATGCATTACTTTCTTTCGGAAAAGTTTCTAGTACAGGTGATACGTAGAGTATTGGAGAGAAGGTGGAGATTGAGTTCAGCCTACTGATAGTATTACTGCCACTGATGGTAATACTAAAGATGATGCATCTACTAACACTGCACCTCTCGTCGAGCCACAGCGAGAGTACTCTATTGCCAAGACCGGCCTAGGAGGACAACTAAAAAACCTACTAGGTATGCTAGTGATGATGAAACCCACTTGGTTTCTTATGCTTTTTCAGTTGCACAAGAGGTTGATCGTGATCCGTCCTGCTATTCTGAGGTTATTTCTTGTGCCAACTCGTCCAAGTAGTTGGTTTCTATGCAAGAGGAGATGGAAAGTCTCCATAAGAATGAGACTTGGGAGCTGGTAGATTTGTCAAAAGGTAAACCCCATTGAGTTATAAATGGATTTACAGAAGAAAGAAGGCATCCCTGGGGTTGAGAAAGCATAGTGGAAGGCATGGTTGGTTGTTCGAGGTTTCGATCAACGTGAAGGTATTAACTTTAATGAGATCTTTTCTCCTGTGTTTGTCATACCTCTATACGTGTACTACATGCTTTTGTTGCTCTTTTTGATTTGGAGTTGAGCAACTTGATGTAAAGTCTGCGTTCCTACATGGAGAGCTTGATGAAGAACCTTACATATACCAACCTGAGGGTTTGAGGTTCCTGGTAAGGAACATTGTGTATGTCGTCTGCAAAAGTCTCTTTATAGGCTAAAGCAAGCTCTAAGGCAATGGTACAAGTGGTTTGATGCTTGTATGCTAGGGCAAGGATTCTCAAGAAGCCAATATAACAGTTGTGTCAATTTTAAAGAATTTTCTAATGGGTCTTTTGTCTACCTTCTACTTTATGTTGATGATATGCTCATTGCTTCCCCTGACATGTCTCTTGTTGAGAAGTTGAAGTCTCAACTAAAGAATGAGTTTGAGATGAAAGACCATGGTGAAGCTAAGAAGATTCTTGGCATGGAGATACACAGGGATTGTCAAGCTGGTAAACTTTATCTATCCCAGAGAAAAGTATGTTGAGAAAGTGCTTGATCGATTCAATATGTCTAATTGTAAGCCTGTGTCTACTCCACTTGGTGCACATTTTAAGTTGTCTTCTAATTCATGCCCATAAATCTGATGTTGATGTGGCTTATATGTCAAAAGTTCCTTACTCTAGTGCTGTTGGAAGTCTTATGTATGCTATAGTGGCACTAGACCTGATTTGGCTTATGCTGTAAGTGTTGTGAGTCGTTACATGCATAGCCCTGGTAAGGAACATTGGAACGCTGTCATGTGGATTCTACGATACCTAAAGGGTATTTCCTCTTGGGCTTGGTTTTTAATCAGAGTTCTTCTGTATCTACTGGCATTGTGGGCTTTGTAGATTTTTGATTATGGTGGTGATCTTGACAGACGTCGATCGCTTTCCAGTTATATTTTCACTCTTCGTAATTGTGCTATCAGTTGGAAAGCTATGCATTAGTCTATTGTTGCGTTATCTACGACTGAGGCGGAATACGTTGCAGCAATAAAGGGTGTCAAAAGAAGCTACTTGGCTACGAGGTTTGGTTATGGAGCTTGGTGTTTCACAAGGTCAGACTGTTGTGTTCTCAGATAGTCAAAGTGCTATCCATCTCACCAAGAATGATACATATCATGCCAAAACCAAAAACATTGATGTCAGATACCATTTTATCCAGATGTTGTAGCTGCGGGAGATATTGTTGTCCAAAAAGTTCACACATTGGAGAATCCAGCAGGCATGCTTACCAAGCCTCTTCCTATTACTAAGTTTAAGCAATGCTTGAATTTAGTCAGGTGTTCCAATTTTTTAATTCCACAGTGGATTTGATCCAAGGTGGAGATTATGTGCATTTAAAAAAAAAAAAGACAACAGTTTTATGTAACCGTTTTCGTTGGTGTGTTGTCTTTTAAGTGCACTTGAATACACAACACTACAAAGACAACGGTTTTTTAAAACCGTTGTCTTTGCGCGCTTTTTCTTTTTAAGACAACGATTTTTTTTAACCATTGTTATTTGTATGTTGTCTTTAAGCACATTTGAATAGACAACACTTAAAAGACAACGGTTTATTAAAATCGTTGTCTTTGTGCACCCATTTTTTTTATTTAGACAACGGTTTTATTTAACCGTTGTAGTTGGTGTGTTGTCTTTAAATGCACTTGAATACACAACACTACAAAGACAACGGTATTTTAAAACCGTTGTCATTGCGCGTTTATTTTTTTTTAAAGACAACGGTTTTATTTAGCCGTTGTTGTTGGTGTGTTGTTATTAAACGCATTTTAATACACAACACTTCAAAGACACCAATTTTTTAAAACCGGTGTCTATGTGCATTCGGTTTTTTAATTAAACAACGGTTTTATGTAACCATTGTCTTTGATGTGTTGTTTTTAAGTGCACTTGAATACACAACACTACAAAGACAACGATTTTTTAAAATCGTTGACTTTGCGCGTTTATTTTTTTTTTAAAGACAGTGATTTTATTTAACCGTTGTCGTTTGTGTGTTGTCTTTAAGCACACTTTAATAGACAACAGTTTATTAAAATCGTGGTCTTTGCATGTGCACCCGTTTTTTATTTAGACAACGGTTTTATTTAAACAACGAATTGTATTAGCAAGTTTGACTAACGGATAATATATATTAGCATTTTGTGAAAAAATATTTGATAAAATTAGCTGTTTAGGTTAGCGATTAACATGTAAAATGACCTAAAAGGGTATACATAATAATAATAATAATAATAATAATAATAATAATAATAATAATAATAATAATAATAATAATAGGTTGAATAATATAATAATATAATAATAATAATAAACAACGTTGTGTAATAGGTTAACCCACTATATTTTTTTATGTTTATTTTTTTTTTTTAAAATCATAATTAAAGACCGAAATACATTTGTATTTAATGACATTCAAGTTGTTTTATTGATAGATGACCAAATTAGAAATGGTCATGTCACAATAATAATATAATATTAGGACCAAAAGTGAATGTTCTCATATAAAAAGGGACTAAAGTGAACTGTCACATATAAATCTAGGAAAAAAAATAGAATTAACTTTAATAATAATATTAATATAATATCAAAATCAAAATTACAAAAAAAAATAAAAAAAAAATAAAGAAGATAGAAGGAAGCAGCATTTCTTCTATATATATTCCCACTTTTCCCACCGTCCCACATCGGTGGGAAAAGTGGGAAAAGAGCCTTAAGGCTCCTAAAATAGGAGCCTCAAGGCTCTATTATTTCCCAATCCCATTGAGGGTTCGAATCTCAACTCCAACGTTTTTTTAAATTAATTTTATTAATTTATTAATTAATTAATTATTAATTAATTACAGGTGCTTTGAGAAAAATTATTTATGGCATATGCTGCTAAATGTAGCGTTTGTAAAAATTTATCAAATAATTAATTTGGCGTTTTAACAATACTAGTTTCAACAACAGTTTTTAATCGTAATCATACAAGAAAAGACAACGGTTAAAAAACGTTGTCGTTACAATAGAGAACAGTTTTTAACCGTTGTCTTTTCAAGAAAAGACAACGGTTTTTAACCGTTCTCTTTGCACGGGACTTACAACAACACCGGTTTCAACAACACTTAATATAGACAACGGTTTTTAATCGTTGTCTTTTCAGGAAAGACAACCATTGTCTATGTGCATGACTTTCAACAACACCGGCTTCAACAACACTCAATAGACAACGGTTTTTAACCGTTGTCTTTTCTAGAAAAGACAACAGTTAAAAACCGTTGTCTTTGCGCGTGACTTACAACAACACCGGCTTCAACAACAGAAATTTTACCTTATAGACAACAGTTAAAAACTGTTGTCTATGAGCATTTTTCTTGTGGTGTATATATGCATATATATGTACATCTATATATATATATACATATATATATATATATATATATATACATACATATACATATATATATACATATATACATATATACATATACATATATACATACATATATACATATATATACATATATATATATGTATATATATGTATATATGTATGTATATATGTATATGTATATATGTATATATGTATGTATATATGTATATGTATATATATATATATATATATATATATATATATATATATATATACACACACACACACACACACACACACACACACACACACATTTGTTATTATATATATATTTTCCCTATTATTTAACTTCTATAATTCTCAATTTTTGATTATTCGCTTCCGCTATATTCCTAACAAGTGGTATTAGATCGGTTTAATTGAGAATTATTTTCAAAGATGTCGACTGTTACCAAGTTTGATATCGAGAAGTTCGACGGGAAATTAGCTTTTCTATCTGGAAGGTTCAGATGGAGGTAGTTATAACCCAGAACGGTTTGAAGAAAGCGCTAGCTGGGAAGAAGAAAAAGAAATCAGCTACAATGACAGATGAATATTGGGAAGACTTGTTTGACAGGGCACGTTTAACCATTCAATTGTGCTTGTCAATCGATTCTACACGAGGTGGTTTGTGAGACGACTGCGTCAGGTTTATGGTCCGAGCTGGATTCTTGCTACATGGACAAATCTCTAGCGAACAAGTTGTGCCTAAAGGAGCCACTGTACACAATCCGTATGACGGAAGGTACTTCAATTCAATCTCACTTGGATGAATTCAATTATATTTTATTAGACTTGGAAAATATTGATGTCATAATTGAAGATGAGGATCGGTTATTTTATTGATTGTTTCTCTCCCTAAATCATACAAGCATTTCAAAGAAATTATGCTGTATGATAATACTCTTGATGTCCTAACTTTTGACAATGTTAAGTTGAACCTATTGTCCAATGAAAAGTTTGACTTAGAAATTAAGTCTAAGAACAAAGGTGAAGGCTTGACTATTAGGGGTCGTTCACTTGAAATAGGGAGTATCAATAAAAAATCTAGATCCATGTCCAGATGACGTAAGTCCAACAAATCTTGTAAGTACTGCAAGAAGCATAGTCATGATGTGACTGAATGCTTCAAACTGAAGAACAAGCAAGAGAGAGAGAAGAAGCCCGCTGAAGCTAGTATTGTTGAAAGTGATTCAGAAGGCGATGCTATGCTATTTGTTAGCTCTGGTGACAAACGGAGCGAAACTGAGTGGATTCTGGACTCTGGTTGTACATTCCACATGTGTCCTCACAAAGATTGGTTCATCTCTTTGGAACCAGTTGATGGTGGAGTTGTCTTGATGGGTAATGATACCTAATTTAAGGTTAGTGGAATTGGAAGTGTTCAAATTAAAACTCATGATAACATTATTAGGACTCTTACCAATGTTCGGTATATTCCTGATTTGAAATGCGATCTGATTTCATTGGGCACCTTGGAATCTCTGGGGTGCAAGTACATAGCTAAAGGTGGAATTTTGAAGGTTATAAAATGCTCTCTTGTTCTCAAGAAAGCTTCTTGTTCTGGAAGCTTGTCTGTGTTGCATGGCAGTACTGTGACAGATTCAGTTGCGGTATACTCCTCGGTGTCTAATGCTGTTCTCACTCAACTATGGCATATGCGTCTGGGGCATATGAGTGAGAAAGGCATGCATATCCTGAGCAAGAAAGACCTCCTTGATTCAGGTACGGGTAAATTACAATTTTGTGAGCATTGTATTTTTGGGAAACAAAAGATGGTTAGTTTCTCTACTACTACACACTACCAAGGATATATTGGAATATACACATTCTGATTTATGGGGACCGACTAAATTCCAATCTATGGGAGGCTGTAGATATTTTATGTTTATTATTGATGACTTTTCTCATAAGGTTTGGGTTTATTTCTTGAAACACAAAAATCAAGCATTTTCTATTTTCAAAAAGTGGAAAATACGTGTGGAGACTCAGACAGGAAAAATGTTAAGAAACTCATGACAAACAATGGCTTGGAGTTCTGTGAGTCAGATTTCACTGAATTCTGTGCAGCACAAGGAATTGCCAAGCACAAGACCTTGCCTGGAAAACCCCAGCAGAACGGTGTTGCCGAACGTATGAACAAGACTCTGTTAGAGAGAGCTTGTTGTATGCTCTCTAATGCTGGGTTATGGGAACAACGTGATTTTTGGGCCGAGGCCATTTCTACTGCTTGTTTTTTGGTAAATAGATCTCCACATTCATCCCTCGATTCCAACATTCCAGAGGAAGTTTGGTCAGGTAATCCTGTTGACTACTCTATGTTAAGAGTTTTTAGATGTCCTGCATATGTTCATTCTAGTACGGGTAAATTAAACCCGAGAGTTGTCAAATGCATTTTCCTTGGTTATGCCTCTGAGTCAAAAGGGTATCGTCTATGGTCTCCTGATTCTTAGAAAATTATTCTGAGTCGAGATATCACTTTTGATGAAAATGCATTACTTTCTTTCGGAAAAGTTTCTAGTACAGGTGATACGTAGAGTATTGGAGAGAAGGTGGAGATTGAGTTCAAGCCTACTGATAGTATTACTGCCACTGATGGTAATACTAAAGATGATGCATCTACTAACACTGCACCTCTCGTCGAGCCACAGCGAGAGTACTCTATTGCCCAAGACCGGCCTAGGAGGACAACTAAAAAACCTACTAGGTATGCTAGTGATGATGAAACCCACTTGGTTTCTTATGCTTTTTCAGTTGCACAAGAGGTTGATCGTGATCCGTCCTGCTATTCTGAGGTTATTTCTTGTGCCAACTCGTCCAAGTAGTTGGTTTCTATGCAAGAGGAGATGGAAAGTCTCCATAAGAATGAGACTTGGGAGCTGGTAGATTTGTCAAAAGGTAAACACCCATTGAGTTATAAATGGATTTACAAGAAGAAAGAAGGCATCCCTGGGGTTGAGAAAGCATAGTGGAAGGCATGGTTGGTTGTTCGAGGTTTCGATCAACGTGAAGGTATTAACTTTAATGAGATCTTTTCTCCTGTTGTTTGTCATACCTCTATACGTGTACTACATGCTTTTGTTGCTCTTTTTGATTTGGAGTTGGAGCAACTTGATGTAAAGTCTGCGTTCCTACATGGAGAGCTTGATGAAGAACCTTACATATACCAACCTGAGGGGTTTGAGGTTCCTGGTAAGGAACATTGTGTATGTCGTCTGCAAAAGTCTCTTTATAGGCTAAAGCAAGCTCTAAGGCAATGGTACAAGTGGTTTGATGCTTGTATGCTAGGGCAAGGATTCTCAAGAAGCCAATATAACAGTTGTGTCAATTTTAAAGAATTTTCTAATGGGTCTTTTGTCTACCTTCTACTTTATGTTGATGATATGCTCATTGCTTCCCTTGACATGTCTCTTGTTGAGAAGTTGAAGTCTCAACTAAAGAATGAGTTTGAGATGAAAGACCATGGTGAAGCTAAGAAGATTCTTGGCATGGAGATACACAGGGATTGTCAAGCTGGTAAACTTTATCTATCCCAGAAAAAGTATGTTGAGAAAGTGCTTGATCGATTCAATATGTCTAATTGTAAGCCTGTGTCTACTCCACTTGGTGCACATTTTAAGTTGTCTTCTAATTCATGCCATAAATCTGATGTTGATGTGGCTTATATGTCAAAAGTTCCTTACTCTAGTGCTGTTGGAAGTCTTATGTATGCTATAGTGTGCACTAGACCTGATTTGGCTTATGCTGTAAGTGTTGTGAGTCGTTACATGCATAGCCCTGGTAAGGAACATTGGAACGCTGTCATGTGGATTCTACGATACCTAAAGGGTATTTCCTCTTTGGGCTTGGTTTTTAATCAGAGTTCTTCTGTATCTACTGGCATTGTGGGCTTTGTAGATTTTGATTATGGTGGTGATCTTGACAGACGTCGATCGCTTTCCAGTTATATTTTCACTCTTCGTAATTGTGCTATCAGTTGGAAAGCTATGCATTAGTCTATTGTTGCGTTATCTACGACTGATGCGGAATACGTTGCAGCAATAAAGGGTGTCAAAGAAGCTACTTGGCTACGAGGTTTGGTTATGGAGCTTGGTGTTTCACAAGGTCAGACTGTTGTGTTCTCAGATAGTCAAAGTGCTATCCATCTCACCAAGAATGATACATATCATGCCAAAACCAAACAAATTGATGTCAGATACCATTTTATCCAAGATGTTGTAGCTGCGGGAGATATTGTTGTCCAAAAAGTTCACACATTGGAGAATCCAGCAGGCATGCTTACCAAGCCTCTTCCTATTACTAAGTTTAAGCAATGCTTGAATTTAGTCAGGTGTTCCAATTTTTAATTCCACAGTGGATTTGATCCAAGGTGGAGATTGTTAAGATATTAATTATATATTGTGCCTCAAATCCATGAAAGAATGGGTCATCCGCAAATTGTTCTTCCACATTGCATGCAACATGGTCACCTTTCTTGCACGTTCGCCGAGATACAGGGCTTCACGCAATTGCCTACATTTTCTCATCTTTGCAATGTATAAATAGGATAAGCTTTTCTTTGTAATGCATCCATCAATTGAATTCTTTCTCCTTTGTCTTTAGATATATATATATTCTCACGTGTGTTCATATATTATATACATATATTCCTTTTCAAATCTCTTTTGAGAATTTATATATATATATATATATATATATATATATATATATATATATATATATATATATATAATATATCCTTCTTTAGAAATTCATTTGTTATTATATATATTTCCCTATTATTTAACTTCTATAATTCTCAAATTTCGATTATTCGCTTCCGCATTATTCCGCTATATTCCTAATAGAAAGTGAGCGATATGCATTCTATCTTTGATGTTAAAATATCATGTTGGAAGTATGATGAGTAGAATCATATATAAAGTTATTACTTGTGCATTTATTTGTAACCTCATGCATATATTTATGTTTTCCAAATCAAACTATGTTTATATACAGATTGTAAATATAGAAAGCCCATGAAAGTGAATACATATATATCTATATAGTCTTGTATTATAACTCTTTTAAAATCTATATCTATACTCTATTTTGACTACATGTGCATATATAGATTATGAAGAAAAGTTTATAAAGATTATACCACCACTATGTTGACGATTATGAAGTCGCCTTGTAAAAAAATCCTAGGCTTACTTTAGGGCTTGAGCTATTACCCGCTGGGCTTGGAATCCTAGTTAGGGGGTGTGCACACTTAAGGTAATGGTCCTGATTCCACATGTGATTGATGAGTTATGATGAGTTAGAAGGGACCAGTTCTTCAGGGCTCAGTACCCATTGAGGTCATGTACACATAGTGAGGATGACCTCAGCTCCCTTCATGGATGATTGTGATGATGAGTTAGAAGGGACCAGCTCTTCAGGACTCAGTCACCATTGAGGTCATGTACACATGGTGAGGATGACCTCAGCTCCCTTCATGTGAGATTATGATGATGACTATGATGACAATTATGATGAAATGATTCCTCCCATATTATTATGAAAATGATTATTTCCTTATGATGATATTAGATATCCCAAAGAAAGTTTAGAGAAAGTTTACTTACGTTTTGGCTACGAGCCGTATATCACTTTTGATAATGAGTATGTTTGATATATTATTATGACATAAGGAAACAGTTTTCTCACCTTGGTGGTATAAATGATTTCATTTTGATTTACTAGTCTTTTCATGTCATTAAACTTCTTTTTACCCAAAGCATTATGATATGAGTAAATCATTTCCTAACCTTGCTAGTATAAGTTGATTCTTCATGATGTTATTGTTATTCATGTTACTTAAACTCTATTCACTCAAGCATTTAAACGTTTTCTAAATACATTCATAAGCATGTGAATATGAACTATGTGACTTAGTTTGAAACCGAATATGCTATATATGAAATCTCTTCAATGATGATGCCATTTGGTATTGTTTTCTCATGAATCTATATGATAATTAGTATTGTACATCCCATGATTCTATATTATGCTTAGTAAAAATTGTGAGATGTCTTCAATGATTATGTCATTTGATATTGTATTCTCATGAATCTATATGATAATTAGTATTGTACATCCCATGATTCTATATTGTACATCCCATGATTCTAAAAGTGTGAGATCATCAACAACAAAGCCAAAATAGTTCATCTTCATCTATCTTCAAACTTCCCAAGGCAAAGATTTCACTATGTAGATGTTGTCCTATTTGTTTTGTCATTTATTATTCTTATTATTACCATTCACACATAGTTCCTTAGCATTATTATTTTTCCCCCTTTTTGTGCTTTTCACTTGTATTTTTTGTTGTTGTTATTTCACTACTACTGGAGAAATGAAAAACTGGAGAAATAGAGAATGAAAAACTGAAAAATGAAAAATAGAGAAATGAAGTAAACCAACCCTTATGTTTTCGAAGAGAGGATTAGGGTGATATATAGCAACTAGTGAAAGCTAGGTTTATGGTTTAATTAATAGCGCACCACCACCATATATACCTTAATTAAAACCTAGGGATGGCTAAACATTACTAGCATGAGAGTTCTTGGATGCTCCTAACATAATCCTATTCTAGTGTGAATGTGACATTTTATTTCAATTATTTTTCTTTAATTGTATTAAATTAAATATTTTTACTTTCTAATACATTCTAATAAGGAAATGAACATGATATGATTGATTTTATAAAGGAGAATTAGTATTAAAAAAGAAAAAGAAAAATATTATGATAAATATGTTAAATTTTTATTAGGGAAAATTGCAAATCTTTGGTCCTTGAGTTATACCCAATTTTTATTAGGGAACCAACATGTTCATTACATGACAAACATAATTAGAAAGTATTTTTTTTTTATCGTAGCTTGAGGAGAAGAAGACATAATGTTTACTAAAAAGCTTCGCAATCTGTGAAAATGGAATCGTAATATGATTAAAATAGAGTAAATGAGCTACATTTCTCGTTTTTCCCTCCATTTTAATGCCAACTTGATGCTAATGCTAACGGAGGACTAATATGGCTTAAATTTCAATAATCGGAGGACCAGTTTGGGTACAATTGAAAGTCATAAAACCAATTTCAAAAAGATCATCATAATCGGAGGACCATTTTTGAAATTAACTCATCATAAAAAAATACATTTTTAATATACAAAAAAGCATATATTATTTGTATATTGAACGTACATTATACAAAATGATGTACTTTTAGTACTCAAATAATGTATTTTTGCTTGAATATAAAGTACATTTTAAATATACTAAAAGTACATTATTTGTCTAAATGTACATTATTAGATAGTATATCAAATAATGTACTTTTAAATAATGTATTTTATGTACACAAATAATGTACTTTTTATATATGGTCCACGTAGATGTGTGGACCATGGTCCATACAATAATGCTTTGTCTGGTTGACTCACACCCAAATCTCATAGAGATCTAGTGATGCCGCGACGGTGTCCATATACACGTCAATAATAAGTAGGGATGTTAATTTTAACTCAAAATTAATGAGTTAATCTGATAAAACTGAAAGATTCAAGATGAAGACAGAAAATCTTAACTAGATAAAAATTAGTTTGATAAGCCTGAGTCTGAATAGGTTAGCGCGAAATATAGTGGCTAGCACAAACAACTTAAAGATATTCTTCGTTTCACAAGTGTTGTGGAATAAAATATATAGGAAGTGGGGAAATTAAACCCTAACTTAATTGGTTAGGTTGTTGACTTTGTGACTACAAATCCATAAGGTTGCAAGTTTGACCCCCAACAGGAACTGTTTAGGCTATTTTTTTTTTATAAATAAAATTAATAAATAAATTAATAAAATCATAAAATAAAATATTTTTTATGAAAGTAAATAATCTATATTATATAGATATCCTCCTCCCAAATTTTCCCGCCCAAAATATTTCATTCACCTATAATATTATTATTATGGTAATATGGTAATTATGGTAGAATAATATTATAGTCTACCATTCATATGTATTAATTATAATTGGTAATATTGCATTATCTACCACCTCTTCTCCCACGCTTTCAACCACCCTGCAGTAAACATATATATTATTCTTAATCAACTACCCTGCGGTAAACATATGTATTCATACGTAATAATTATCATTTATAAATTAGGGAAAATATGTTCTAATCTATATGTATAAAATATTGGAAAAAGGAATGGTCAGATCAGCGCGAAATAATATTTTGATTAACATGGAAGACAATCTAATAAAATACAATATATTCATAATTAAATTGGAAAAGGAAATACTCATTTGTAGAATTCTCGTCCAAGAAATAGTAAATGTAAATTGGAAAAAAAACTGATATTACTAATTGACTGAAAATATAAAAGGATCCTAATGAAAAACGAAACGAAAATTAGGTAACTTGGAAAAGGAAACGGATATTACTACGAAAATTAAAAAGATTCTTAATTGACTGAAAATGGAAAAGGAAATGTTCGGATCAGAATGAAATAATATTTGATTAAGATTGAAGGCACGATAATCACAATTATATCATAAATCTTTCACAATAATATTCGAGATCATCAGTAAAAAAGGGCACAGAAATTAGGTACATTGGAAAAGTATAAATAGTCTCATTATAGTAAATATATTCATGTAAATTTCTTCTCAGTTATAAACATTTGAAGCTAAAACATATTACAAAACATCGTTCAAATCTCATTGCATGCACCCATTACACATGACTTCAATCTACATTGTTGGACGTGATATTTTTCCTAGAAACAGAAGAAATGCAATAAAGGTTAGAGTGGTGTGTACCTATGAGATTTCAGAGAGAAGAGGTGCTGAAACAGTAGAGTCTATAGAGTGAGTATTCCATGATGAAGAGGTATTGTATTTGTATTATTGTTTTTTTATTATAGGATTTGTTTATGCATACGGTTTGTTACTATATTTATCATAGACATTCATGTCTTTGGGCATTAAACATTGTTTCGATGATGGTTGGTTGACATTTTCGAGGTATTTATGCATGTTCATTATAATGTCTTTTCTTATATTTTAAATTTTAAATTAGTGTGTTTTGTTTATAATTATTATGGCATAGTTTTACATTGACTCTGATAATTATGGCTCTAATGTATATTCTTACTTGATATTTCACTATTGAAAATTTTATGTGCTATTAAACTTCGCTTGGTGCGTACATATGAAGTTGCATAAAGAAGGGGCAATGATTCTATCAAATGTAAGGAATGCATGTTTCATGGTGAGGAGGTATCCATTGCTTACATTTTTTATATAATATTTTTATTTCTTTGGGATATACTGTTTTTCATAATTTTTGGTCCTGTTTTTGACATTCCAGTAAATGATATCCTATTTTTGCTTTTTTTTTTGTCCATATTCTATTAAAATTTCATTCTGATTGCAGTCAATATTCTTCTTATAGTTCTTACTGATCCTGTAATTGTTCTTTTGCAATTGTTAGAGTTAAGACGGATAACAATAGTAAGTCTCAACACATGCAACCGTTAACAATGTTTTAGATTTTGATAGTATTTTTAGGATTCTAGGATAATAATCAATGATCTTTTTATGTTGTTGGTGATATTAATCTCTGCAATTCTTATTGATACATATCTTTTGTTCAATCAAGATACAATGGAGTTTAAGGATGACGGTAATAATGTTACCGGGTATATTTGATATAATTAGCTCAGTACAATCAGTAACCAGTACAATAATATGGTGTGTAATAAACAAAGTGTCTTCCCCTCTACTTCTCCAATGAGATTCCTCTTTTATATCCTCAAGTGCCAATGATTCTTTGCGAATAAGTAACGGATGCGTAATGTTGTACTAAGTGCTGCTAATGATGATAAGGAATAACTCCTCTTTAATGTGCTGACCACTCCTCTTCACTGCGTCGTCTTTGTTGTCTGCCTCCGGGTCAATGTTTGTGGTTCGAGTTCGGGTGTTGCTTGCTTGATTACTCTATCACCAGTCCCCCTACTCCCTAGCCAACGAGAGTGGTTAAGGTGGCTTGGGAGTAATAACTTTTTTTTTTGCACCTCGTTACAGAGTTGAGGTGCGCCCCAACACCTCAACACAGTCAAGATTTTTTTTTTTACACCTCGGCACAGAGTTGAGGTGCGCCCCAGCACTGTGCCAAAGCTTTGCACATCGGCGCTTGGCCGAGGTGCTGCACCTTGGCACAGAGTTGAGGTGCATTTATTTTTTTTTACACCTCGGCACAGAGTTGAGGTGCGTTTTTTTTTTGGCACCTCGGCACAAAGCTGAGGTGCGCCCCAGCACTGTGCCGAGGTGCTGCACCTTGGCATAGAGCTAAGGTATGCCCCAGTGCTGTGCCGAGAGCTTGCACCTTGGCATAGAGTTGAGGTGCAGTTTCTTTTCTTTTTTTTTTTTTAAAAATTATTTTATGTTATTTTTGCACCTCGGCATAGAGCTGAGGTGCGTCCTAGCATTGTGCCGAGGTTTAGCACCTTGGCGTTGGGTTGAGGTACTGCACCTGGCATAGAGCTGAGGTGCGTCCCAGCACTGTGTCGAGGGCTTGCACCTTGGTACCAAGTTGAGGTGCGTTTTTTTTAACCTCGGCACAGAGCTGAGGTGCGCCCCAACACTTTGCCGAGGGCTTGGACCTTGGCACAGAGCTGAGGTGCACCCCAGCACTATGCCGAGGGCACAGAGCCGAGTTTTTTTTTTTTTTTTTTTTGCACCTTGGCACAGAGTTGACTTTGTGTAACGAGTGACCGTTTGTCTGCCTCGAGGTCAATGCTTGTAGTTCGGGTTCGCATGTTGCGCCTTAGCAGTGTGCCGAGGGAACAGAGCCGAGGTTTTTTTTTTTTGCACCTCGGTATAGAGTTGACTTTGTGTAATGAGTGACCGTTTATCTGCCTCGAGGTCAATGCTTGTGGTTCGGGTTCGCGTGTTGCTTACCTGATTACTTTGTCACCAGTCCCCCACTCCCTAGCCAAGCGAGAGTGGTTGAGGTGGCTTGGGAGTAATAACTTTTTTTTTTTGCATCTCGTTACAGAGCTGAGGTGCGCCCCAGGATTTTGCCGAGGGCTTGCACCTCGGCACAGCCGAGTTTTTTTTTTTTTTTTTTGCACCTTGGAACAGAGCTGAGTAGGGCTGGGCACATTTCGGGTCAAGCCCGAATTTTCGCGGGTTCGACCCGAAAAAGCACCATTCGGATCGGGTTCGACCCGTTTCGGGCCCAACCCGATCTGAAGTCTGCAGTGGCTTCCTTTCTCGGTTCGGATTTCGGATTTGAAATTTTAATTTCGAATCCGACCCGAAACCCGATATATATGGATACTATAAATATTAAATTTAGGGTTAGGGATCTTAAGGCTATTCATTTCATCTTCCGCCTCCCTCTCTCTTCTTTCTCTCTGTTTCTCTGATTCTCTCTCGCCACTTGCCTATCTTCTCTACTCTCTCAAATCTCATCCCTCACTCTCTGCGTTTCTCACACTATCACCTTCTCCGGTCTCCGCACACTATCACCTTCTCCGGTCTCCGCGGCTCCGCTTCTCGCCCTGGCGTATCCGATTCTCACCTCTGGGTCTCCAACTTTCACGGGCCGTCTCCGGATCTCCGGCTTTCACCCTGATGTCTACGGCTCTCTGTCCTCTACTCTCTCAAGCCTCGCCTTCGCCTTAGCTACTCAAATCACTCCCGGTAAGTCCCCTTTGTCTTGCTTGAACTTTGAGTCGCCTCTCACCTCTCTATCACTCATTCTCTCAACTCTCTATTTAGGAAACCTTAGATCTCCTTTGGGGTTTTGACTTGTGTTGTGAGTTGTGACCGCCGTCCACCAGTCCGCTACGCAAAGGCTGCCATCAAAGCCGCTTTGGCCATGAAAATCTTACAGGTAAAATATTTACTTTATTTGTTTGTTTGTTTTTTTCACTTTTTTTTTTCCAGAAAATTAATCTTTAATACCAATAGTTTTTAAAAAGCTGTTCCTTTGTATTCTTGTAAAAGATTTGTTTGTATTTGTTTTTCTCTAGAAAATTTTTTCCCAGGGAAATATATCTATTTTGTGTATTCTAGATTTGTTGTATATGTTCTATATTTTTAATATATTTTGTGTTTAGAAATTAGATGTTCATACTTCATATATTGAAAAGTTTACTTAATTTTTTTTTACAGAAGTTATTATTGACATTTTTAGAAAATTTGAGACTTATGTAGTTATTTATATATTATAAAAGATTTGGGAATGTAATAAAACAATTCTAACATTTTTTAACATACAAGATACATTTTTTTTATTTTTTATAAGTTTTAATATGAGTTAAACAATGTGTGCATAATTTGTCTTTGTCTCCTCGATTTTACACAGTTTGTGTGTTTGATTTTTAATTGTTTGCGTATGGTTCTTTTCAAAAAAAAAATTGTTTGTCTATATACACTTAAAAATCTTATTTCTTTTATTATGTTCTATAAGTTTAACAATTTGTAAGTTAAAAAAGAATATTAGACTTTAACTTTTGGACTTTAAAAAAGAATATAAAACTGGTGAATGGAAATTTCATGTGAGAAATTATATTTTTTTCCATTTATTTTATTTTGAGGTGGAATTGTTATATTTAATTTTACAGTGAAAATTATATTACTAATGTTTTTGCAAGTTTAATTAATGTTCAATTTATTTTTTCTCATTCATATTTTTAAATTTGCAGGTTGCATTGCTATTGATGGGTTCGTTGGTTCCTTTGCATTTCTATAATTCTATTAGCAACAATAGAATGGAAAATTTATAAATCAGTGTTGTGGTGCATTGGTGGGATCAAAAGCTGCAAAGCCTGCAATAGACAATTAATAACCTAAAAAAACTAAATCTGTCTTTGATTTTGATTTTGTTGCTCCCAAAGCTAATTAATGCTTTTGATTTTGTTGCCCCCAAAACTAAGTAAATATATATTGGGACAATGAACCAAGGCCAAAAGTAAAAAATCCACTTAAATAATTCTATCAATGGATAGCTATAAGTGACGTAACTAGTCTGTGTGTATTCAAAATTTTGGAACAATTAAAATTTCGGGTATATTGGCCCGAACCCGAACTAAAAACCGACCCGAAACACCCGAACCCGATCCATGTCTCTTTATTTCGGTTCGGTTTTCGGGCTTGAAAATTTCCAACCCGAAAATTTTCGGGTGGCCTAAATGTGCACGGGTCGAACCCGAACCCGACCCGTGCCCACCCCTAGAGCTGAGGTGTACCCTAGCCCTGTGCTAAGGGCTTGCACCTTGGCACAGAGTTGAGGTGTATTTTATTTATTTATTTATTTATTGCACTTCGGTACAGAGCTAAGGTGTGCCCAAGGACTGTGCCGAGGCAACGTCGAGGTGTTGCATCTTGGCCCAGAGCTGAAGTGTGTGCCAGCACTGTGCCAAGAACCTCGGCACAGAGCTGAGGTGCGCCCCAACCCTGTGCCGAGGGCTTGCACCTTGGCAGAGAACTAAGGTGCGCTTTTTTTTTTTTTGCACCTCGGCACAAAGCTGAGGTGCGCCCCAGCACTGTACCGAGGTGCTGCACCGTGGCACAGAGCTGAGTTGCGCCCCAGCATTGTGCCGTGGGCTTGCACCTCGGCACAGAGCTGAGGTGCAATTTTTCTTTATTTATTTTTTAGCACCTTGGCTCAGAGTTCAGGGGTTTTTTTTTTTTTTTTTTTTTTTTTTTTTTTTTTCGCATCTCGGCATAGAGCTGAGGTGCGCCACAGCACTGTGCCGAGGGCACAGAGCCAATTTTTTTAATTAATTTTTTTTATTTTTTTACACCTCGGCATAGAGTTGAGGTGCGCCCCAGCACTGTGCCGAGGTCTTGCACCTCGGCACAGAGCCGAGGTGTGCCTCGGTACTGTGCTGAGGCTTTGCTCCTCGGCACAGAGCTGAGGTGCACCCCAGCACTGTGCCGAGGGCACAGAGCCGAGTTACGATTGCTCACCTTGGTGTGGATTGGAGCCTTAGTCCTTTTGGTCTTCGGTTGTGCCCATAAACTTGGCTAGGTAGCAGCCCTTTCACCCCACTGTCCAGTGGCGGACATAGATATGGCTGGCCGACGAGTTGCACCACGACACAGAAGTTGGATTTTTTGTTCCTCTATTTTCTCCTTCTACGCGGATGCCTAGTGTAGTTGACCTTGAATCTCCGCTCCCAACTGGGCTAGGGTTGTCGCTGCCTGCTGAATGTCCCGGGCCGCCGCTTGGGGGTTCATAGGTGGTTCCTGTGCTTTGGGCACTTGCTGCCCTCCACTATGATTGTTGTTGCATTGCTGGTGATGACCATCATCGTGACCACCACCGGTGTTGCCTCGATTCTCGTGATGAGAATTGTGGGAATTGCTAGATCTTGATCCCACCATCTCCACTGATAAACTGAAATTGTTGTTATGTGTAGAGTTTCGCCTGAGATTTGGCCTCAACTCTCAACAAGAGCACCAATGACGGTAATAATGTTACCGGGTATATTTGATATAATTAACTCAGTACCATCAGTAACCAGTACAATAATATGGGATGTAATAAACAAAGTGTCTCCCCCTCTACTTTTCCAATGCGACTTCTCTTTTATATCCTCAAGTGCCAATGACTCTTTGCGAATAAGTAACAGATGCGTAATGCTGTACTAAGTGTTGCTAATGATGATAAGGAATAACTTCTCTTCAATGTGCTGACCACTCCTCTTCACTGCGTCGTCTTTGTGTAACGTGTGACCGTTTGTCTGCCTCCGGGTCAATGCATGTGGTACGGGTTCTGGTGTTGCTTGCCCGATTACTCTATCAAAGGAATTTCGTGAAAGGTAACTTAAGTATCTTAATTTGTATAATCATTTTTTACCATGGCTTTTGTACATCTTTTATTTATAATTATCATAAATACTATTCTTTTACAGACTACAGTTTTTGTGTTGATCAAATCCCTCTAAGGATTGCATCCATGTCTAGCTTAAGTTATGGCAACACATTATATTGGAAGATTTAATCAGTGGCAACATGATTATTAGTTCCATTATTTCTGATGTTTATGAGAAGAGAGGGGTATATTGGCAAATGACATAATTGTCTTATGTTTATTTTGTCTTACCATATATATAAAATTTTGAAAATAGTCATTTCATATTTTTAAATTTTATATATTCAAACATTGTGTATATATTTTCAAGTTATTTGACAATGAAAAGATAAACTGATTAGCATATGCAACTTAAATTGGCATCGGATTGGCATATCATTATTTGCCACATGTTGAGTTATTTCATTAGTCGAAATTAATAAAAAAAATAAATAAATAATTTAACACTACTGATGGAATGCCTAAGAAAGAAACTGTATTTCACAATTAAATAACACCTAAAAAAATAGCAAACAAGAAACTTTTGATACTATGTCAGAAACCTATATAGCCAGTAGTTAAAGTTAGAAATCAAATTTACAAACTAAATGCATATATTAATTGCAAATTTGTATTTTAATTATTTGATACTACTTTGTATAAAATAAGAATAAACGTTAACACATGGCACAACTTTAGTATATGTGTGCTATTATTACCGCTAACAAACTATTCCTATCCCTACAGAATATTAAAAATCACACCTCATTATAAATTTGTTTTTTCAACCCTAACTTTGTTCTTCACGTCTCTATATAAATTAAATCTGCCTTATAAATCATTAAATCAGAACACAATTATTTTCTCCCAAATATGACAAGTGGATATTATAAACAATCAGGAAGTGCTATGAAGAAACTCACAAAATCCGGAGTAATAGGAAACAAAAGAAAACATATAAAGGAAAACAAAGATGACAGCGTTACTCCTGTCCTTATTTTTTTAAAGGGTTTTTCTTACCATGCACAAATCTAAGGTCAAATAGATCACCGAACTGCACACGAAAATACAATTAGACTATTGAACATAAAAAAAAAACTGCAATTGAGTATTTAAACTAACTCATTTCATGCAGTTTGTCCAATTTGCAAGTTTTTAAAAGGTCACCTCAAATTGAAATTATTTAAAAAAAAAACTTAAAAATAATCTATACTATATATAAAAGTAAATAATATAATTATAATTAAATTATTTCTCATTTTTCCCATATTTATTTTAGTAATAATATAATTACATAAGTCATATTACATATCGATATTTTTAAGATAATTGTAGACAAACAAACCATATATTATTCAATTAATTGAGTAATACTTTTGCACTAATCTTATAATCAAATAAATGTACATGTTCAATATTAGAATTTTTTTATAATTTCATCTTTATTTTTATTTTCTAAATATATAATAAAAAATTTATCAATGCATCACACAGGTAATTGGACAATTATTTGCTCTAATTCAAGTAAGGAAAACATCAGGAAACATAATCGATCCAACCAATTTCATCAATTGCGCTATATAATATTCGATGTTATAATTTACATAATTGTATATCGATCCAAATATTGTTAAAATATTATAACAAATCCATTCCGTGCAACGCACAAGCAAAAATACTAGTAAAAAGTAAAACCATTATTATAATAATTATATTATAGTGTGAATATATTAATTATTTTTAGTTGAAATTTAGAAATGAAAGCTTAGATTAATTGAATTCTGTATAAGTTTATATTTATTAGTGCAAATGCACTAGTTTAAAGTATTAATTTGAAAATGTCAAAAGTTTTAATTGAACACAACTAGTAAATTTGACTACCCGAATTTTAAGGTTAGGGCCAAGAAATTTAAATCCAATAAACAAATTAATAAGCCAAAACAGATAAATTCAACAACTCAATAAAACTAAGACGAAATCGAAGATAAATTATTGTGTGGACCATGATCCACATAGTGTTGTGTGGACCATAACAAAAAATATATTTTTAATATACAAAATGTACATTATTTCTGTACTGAATGTACATTATACAATATAATGTAAATTCAGTACACAAATAATGTACATCCCTGAATACAATGTACATTTTTAATATATTAAAAATATATTATTTTTATATTAAATGTACATTATTTGATAGTATAGTTCACACAGTTGTGTGGACAATAATAATTAGAAATGGAACGAGTTAGAAAGGTTGGCATCCTTAACAAGTAACAATAAGCATATCAAACTTTTAAATTATCATTTTAAATTATATTTGAAAGAAAATTAATAATATATAGGATAAAACACAGAGTAGCATGTATCACTAAAAACAAAAGCTTTAGCAACAAACGAGAATCGTTAAGTTTAAAGGAATATACAAATGACTTAAATTTTTTATAAAAGGATGCTATATCCTGTCCTAAAAAGTTCAAGAAGAATGGAAGGATATAATATAGTACGGAGTAATATACTATGTCTCTCTTTGATCAATTCACCTAAATCTTTCCTCTCTTATGTAATAGCTAGTTAAGTATTACATATTTTGCCAAAGATTTTGTGGTTTAGTGGTAACCAGTTACATTTTTACATGAAAGGGATTGGGTTCGAGCTTTATTGGAAGCAATATAGCTCTTTATGTTTCATTTGGTTGAAAAAGTAGCTATAAACAAAGTCTACTAAAAAAAAAAGTAATACATATTTTGTGATTGAATAAATAAATGAATTAAAAAAAAAGATAAGCACAATAAAAACATTCAATATATTAAGAATAAAGAAGAAATACAAAATATATATAAATGTACAAAAAGTAATCTCAATGTAAAAGTTTGGTGCCCAACATAAAATTAAGTTAATATAAAGAAATATGTGTAAAACATAATATTTAATTAAAAGACCTAAACCCTTAAAATATTATAAATGAGCTACAAGTGAAATAAATGAAATAAGAGAATAAAAGCCCAATAGATCTAACCTATGACCCAACTAACTTACTAAGCAATCATTATTACATGGTGTTGGTCCAGAAGGGTTTGGGTGCAAGTCTGGGGGGAGGGGGAGGTGGGGCAATTGTTATGCCGTGGACCCGGGTGCACCTTGCAAGGTGCACCCGGGTCCTTAAACGGCGTCGTTTAGACGCTGGGTGTAACGGTGCTGTTAGTGGCACCGTTACACCCAGCCAATCAAAAATAAAACAGAGTATAAGTGTGAATCTATAGTTCTAAATGTGTGAATCTACAACTACGTATCTGTGAATGTATAGGTGTATAAGTGTGAATCTAAAAGTCAAATACATGGTTACATAATCAATCTAAACATAAATCCTAAATTCGAAAAAAACAAACATAAATCTATACAATTCATCAAACATGAATCAAAACTTAAAACCTGCAATCGAAGATGAGCCATCAACGTGTAAACTTAGTTCATCTACTGCCTCTGCCATCACTGCAAAACAGATTATCAGGTATGAATCTGTAGTTCATAATGTGTGAATCTGTAGTTCATAAGGTGTGAATCTAACACTATGTAACTGTGAATCTATAGTTGTATAAGTGTGAATCCAAACATGAATACCCATCACTGCAAAACAGAGTATCAGGTATGAATCTGTAGTTCATAATGTGTGAATCTGTAGTTCATAAGGTGTGAATCTATCACTATGTAACTGTGAATCTATAGTTGTATAAGTGTGAATCCAAACATGAATACCCACCACTACAAAACAGAGTATCAGGTATGAATCTGTAGTTCATAATGTGTGAATCTGTAGTTCATAAGGTGTGAATCTATCACTATGTAACTGTGAATCTATAGTTGTATAAGTGTGAATCCACTAACAGCACCGTTACACCCACCCGGGTGCACCTTGCAAGGTGCACCCGGGTCCACGGCATAAATTGCCGAGGTGGGGGCAAATTATTGTGTGGACCATAATAAAATTTACATTTTTACATTATTTTTGTACTGAATGTACATTATTTTTATACTATAAAAATAATGTACATTCAGTACACAAATAATGTACATTCCCTGAATATAACGTACATTATTTTTATACTGAATATACATTATTTTTTATATTGAATGTACATTATTTGATAGTATGGTGCACACAATAATGATTGGGAGGTGGGGGTACTGAATAGACTTCTAGAGTTTTTAAAAAATTTTACGATTAGTTAAACTAATCAAATTAAAGGTTATTTTAACGTCTCGAGACTTATGTACAATGAAAATTTTGTTACCCTTTTTAGTTTGTTTGCATGTAAGTTTTATCTTGGAAGATTTAGATTTGATTCTAGATAATATGCTAAAGAACAGTAAAGTAAGTAAAGTCACACAGAGAGAAAGAAAGAGAGAGGGATATTGTTATAGTGGTTCGACTATAACTAGCCAACTCCACTATTCTCCTTAGAGCTTCTAGGGAAGATTGCACTATCTCCAGTATAATAACCAGACGTCCATGCTTTGATCACTAAGCCAGCCATGAACACTACAAGTTTTTCAAACTCCACATTGAGTTTACTTTGCTCGTTTCTACTTCTACGGAGTAGAGAATACAAGTTGAAGAAAATGAATTCTTCTTTCTCCAACAAAGAGAACTTGGCTTGTTGATATGGATCTTCGCTTGTAAGCAGCTCAAGTCTCTTGAATCTAGATATGAACTTTGTAGTTTTGTTTCTCTATCTCAATCACTGGTCACTAGATGTGAAAATACTTGAAAACTTAAAACACTTAGAAGCTTTGTAAGATTGACCATCACCTTCTTCAGTCTTAGAAGAGGGTATTTATAGGCAAATGAAAAAGGTTCATTGGAGGGAAGACCAAATTCAAACGGCTATTGAGTAGTGGGTAGAGACTGGCGGGTAATCTGGAAAGTAGGTGATCTTGTCAAATTTTCTAGCCATTGAGAACTATTTTTGCGCTGAACATTACTTTTTGTTATGCACAAGTTGTCTAGGCTTTTAAGGAAAATTCTTCCTTGAGATATGTTCCTAGGACTTTTTATTTCTTAGACACGTATGCTCAATTTTTAAGGTTTCAGACTGTAGGCCCATAGAATGTCTCGAGCAGTCTTTTCGAATGGTTAACTAGGTTAACTCTTCGAACCTTAATTAAACCTACTACCTCTAGGATACAAATAGTTGATTTTACCATTCGTCCCTTTATCTCCTTGAAAGGTAGGTCTCTCAACCTTTGCAGCCTTTTGGTTACAAATAGTTGTCTTTACCATTTGTTCTTCTAACACTTCGAAAAGTAGGTCCTTCCACCTTTCGGCATTTGCAACCTTTCGGTCTTGAAGTCTTATACTCTTCAAATCTTCAGTCTTCTTCTCGAACCATTAGAGAGAGAACTACTCGGGTTACTCTACAAATCGTTTTTGAGACTAGCTTCTCGAGTTATCATTCAGATGATCATGTTTTGACTACTCGAGGTACCATTCGATTTGTTCGAATGTTGACTAGAAAATCCTAAGTCTAAATAAAAGAATTTGGGGTCTAAAATTTCTATCATTTGGTATCATCAAAATCTAAATAATATGTTCTTAACACATGGACCATGGTCCAGATAGCTATGTGAACCACAAATAAAAAATATATTTTTAATATACTAAAATTACATTATTTGTGTATGTAAAGTACATTATTTGAAAGTACATTATTTGAGTACTGAAAGTAAATTATTTTATATACTATCTAATAATGTACATTCAATACACAAATAATGTACTTTTAGTATATTACCATGGTCCACAAAATAATTTGCCCTAAGGCAGTTGGTTGAAAGTTGCCAGCCAATAAGGTGGACTAGTCAACAACAAATGACAAACTATATGGAACTAGTTGGAAGTTTCAAACCAACATGCTAGACTAGCCTACAATCAATGAAAGATTAGGTGGAGATCAGAAGTCAAGTTGGAAGACTCGACGTTGTTGGTCATGTTTAGAAGGGACAACCCCCCCCCCCCCCCAGCCCGTTATCATTATTTTGTGGACCGTATTCTGCATAGTTATGTGGACTACAGTCCAAAAACATATAAAGTACATTATTCTAACTCATAAAATACATTATTCTAACACATAAAACACATTATACATTATTCTAACTCATAAAATATATTATCTTACCTAGGAAATTTTATTATTCTAACACAAATAAAGTACATTATTCTAACACATATTCTAACTCATAAAATACATTATCTTACTCTATAATGTTCATTATTCTAACACGTGCGCTAAACAATAATTTTTTAACATCAAAATGACGTCGTTTTTACCATGGTCCACACAGCTATGTGGATCATGGTCTACACAATAATTTGCAAGCAAAGATGCAATGGACCAAGATGCCCATCAAACCACAACCACATACATGCCCCATATCAGTAGTCACATTTCCTACCGGTCTATCACGTTGCCTAACAAAGTTGAAATGCCAAACTACATCTTAGGTTGCCCTTGGACCAACCCAAATTGACAACCTTCGACCAAATTTAATTGTGGATTTCATGCTTAATGATCTTGATTTTTGAATTACCTTTGCTAACCTTGTTGAAAAGATTTGTGGGTTTTGATTGTTGTGTAAGTTTGATAGGGGTTGATGTGAGCGGTTAGGGAAAAGAATAATTAATTGGCAAAAGAAAGAAATTGTGCATCATAAGGGAGTTTTCTTTTACTTTCCATTTACTCTCAGCTTATTTCTTGTGCCCATGAGTTTGTTCCTAAAGTGCGGAAACCACACCCTATTTACACTTCTTCTAAAGTGTGAAAATGGCATGATTTTATCATAGTGTTGCATCATTCACATGTATGCTTGCTAGCGATATTCTTTCTACCTCGTATTCTCACCACACCCCACACCACACTTCTAAAGTGTGGAAAGGGGAACCATGTTTCACCCACCCACTCATTTTTCCACCCCCAAGTCCATGTGAGTGAACACCGAGGATGTGTTCATTCTAAAGTGTGGAAAGGATGCACTTCGTGCTTGATTTGTCTTGACTCTTGAATGGTGATTGATTGAGTTTTGCATATGGATGAAGTGTATGTTATTGCTCATATTATATTGGAAATGTGCTCAAATGATGTGTGACATTTTGAATCCTTGAGATGTTTTTAGAGGTTAACTCTTTACACCCTATGAACTTGCATAAAGCCCACACCCTATGAACTTGCATAAAGCCCAAGTAGGTTTATATTTGATTGCGTGCTTGCATGAATTCTATCATTCCGTTTGGACCTCGATATCTTGGATCCTTCGAATTGGGAGTGTGAACAAGTGGAGGCCATAGAAAAGCTTAATTTGGCAATACCTAAAATTGAACAAATCTTGGTATGCCATGGGAAAAAGTAAGATTTGGTGAGCTTTGTGTGATTCCCTACTGCCTAGAAAAAAGGCATGAAGGGTTGAAATGAAGAAAGAAAGAAAACGTCAAAAGAAAAAAGAAAAGAGTTAAAAAAGACAAAAGGCCACCCCATTGAGAGGAAAAATAAGAGGGAAGCTGTCTTGCTGCTAGGACTTCAGTCATTGCACCATCTTCGAAAAAAGTAGAGCTCTACATGAAGTCGGTTGTCCCAATGACCTTATCCTAGAAGATGAGAAGAAAGAGAGGATGTGAGCCACTCCGCTAGGATTCGAGCACCAATCGCACTATCTTCAAAAAAGCGTGGAACTCTACGTGAAGTCTGGTCGCCCGATGACGCTATTCTAGGGGGTTGGGAAGAAAAGAGAGTCACGCTAAACTAAAATGCATCGAAAGGCCCATGTCATACCCTCACTTTACTTTACGTGTTGGGTCTTTTGGGCCAGTTTCTAGGCGAGCTTGCTTACATCGTTCCCACCAGTCGTCTCGGCTTAGTAGGCCGTTGAGGATTAGATAATTAGAACCAAAATCCCTTTGCTTGATTGGCTTAAAAATTGTATGTGAGAGGTGTGTACCCTTTTTATACGTTGTAACCTTTTAGGGGTTTTTGTCTTCCTAAACATCTCATAAATTGGCTATGTCACATATTGTTTGTGAGACATTTGCTTGATAATAGAAAGGATGTCATTAATTTGATTCTTATGCATAACTTTGCATTGAATTGCCATTTGATTGTTAAGTATCTTCTGAGCTACACTTTGGCACTTATGTTTTGATTTGACTGATAGCTTGCATGAGGACAAATAAGTATAAAGTGTGGAAACTTTTGATAAGTGCCAAAATGTGCTACTTTTATGGGGTGTTTAAGTGATCTTAATTGCATAAATTGAGTCCTTTTGCAATGTATTGTGTGCTTAATTGATATATTTTCATACAAATAATATTTTGGGGACCAATATTGAATATTGCAGGAAATTGAGTGGTTTGAAAGAAATTTAGAGCAAGAATAAGGGCATAATAGTCAATTGCCGCAATGATTTGTCACGCGTACACTGGTGTGTTCATGCGTACGCCCAAGTACGCCTAGCAGATTTCCAGAAGTATAAATTGAGCTTGGTGGCAGGATTTTAGCATAAATTTTTAGAACTTTTCATTCTTTCATTTCTTGATTTTCCAGAGTTCTTAGCTTAGCTTAGATATTTTCTCTCTCTAGATTAAACCTAGATTCAACTAGTCACTTTCTATTCTACAATTCCTAGTGTAAGAAGAGATCTAGAGTGGAGGAGAATTGACAAATTTCCTTGATTGTGGAGATCTTCCTTCCAATTTGTGTAATTGAATATTGCAATTGTAGATTCAAGTTTGGTAGTTCTCGTATTTCATCTTTTAATTTCATATATTGCTCTTTCCATTCCATCTTCTATAATTGCTAGACTTGATTGCCTACATTGTGCTTCAATTTCATAATGAGTGACTAGAATTCCTAGGAGTTGGATTTGATGATCTTGAGATTATGCATGTTTGATCTATCAATGTAGTAGCGATTTGATGTTTGCAATTATTTCTTGAATGCTTTTGTTGTGAATGATGTTGTGTGTTGATCCTTTACTCATTGCCGACCGGGATCAGTGAGAAGTTTGAGATACTAGAATTGGCAAGAGATTGCAAGTCTATGGAGCCTTACACATTTGCATTCCTCATCCTTCGATCCGAGACGGCAAGACCCGGGAGGAGGCGTAGGCAAAGTGCTTGTGAAAATGCCTTAGTCACACTAAGGTGTGGTCTAAGAGTCTAGGTATGGAATGGCCTAGTGTATGCAAAACGGCTCCCAAAAGTGAGTCATAATTGCATTACATCAAATCTACCATAGCCTAATGCATGCATAAGATCTAGTGATTCAATCAAATTCCTCGCTTTAGTTGCTTTGTTGTTGTTGTTGTTTGTATTTCCATACTTGTTGTGTAACACCCCTATTTTTTAACAATCGAGCCTAGTATAATAATATACTCAAGAATAGATAATAATACTTAAACTTAGAATATTAAATTCAAAATCATCATCTTAAACATACTTAGGGATGTTACCACCGTAGCTATCCATACAAGGATAACTACTCGACTAAAAATTTGGCATAATATACTAAAACATCCAACAAAAGGGGTTCATAACCCTGGTGTCCATGCACCGTACCAAAACATCAAGTAGTCAAGGCTACGCCATACTATAATCATCAAGAGCTCCAAGTACTACACAAAACATCCATTAAGGTAAGGAAAGAGCTAAACATGCCTATTAAACTAAACTAAGAAAACTCTACAACTAGTGACTCCATCTCTAAGAATGCGCTCGGCACACATTATACTGAACTTGAAAAAGGTATTAAAAGATCACAAGAAAATAACCCGTTAGCATAAACATGATAAGTATAAACCATTTGACCCATGTAAAATATTAGTGTACATAGATCTGGAAAATAGATAATTTAATCAATGACAAAACACATAACACATATATTCATAACGAATGAACCAAACAAGCATAGAGTATAAACATAGTCAAGTACTCTGAAATAGTAGTTTTTTAGTGGTGGTGTAGGGATGGTATATGAGGTTAAAACGAAGAGATAAACTCCTTGAGTGTCGATCTCGAAGAAAGCAAATCGGAAGATTACATAGCCTTTATGTAATGAATGCATAGTGATCATACGAGGATGTCATGAGTGCACAAATGAAATTCAATTGGTGTAGAGAATTCTAGCAACTAAGCAAACAAGTAATGAAACAATCAAATGAAAGAATCAAGGGAACGAATCGTGCTTGGTTGTGATGCCTCATCGTGTGTCTATAGCAATGGAACATTGATTCACCTAAATTGGTTATTCAAAGGTGTTTGATCTCAATTCCTTTCCACAAGTAGTGTACTAGGGCTCTCTAGTTTAGGAATGCTCATTAGACAACCAAAAGCATTAGAGGCATTTCATCGAACACTTAGACTTCAACACCTTCCTACTAATCTTCACTTAAATCTACATAGGAATTCAAGATTGTAATGAGCTAGCCTCAACACTAATCACTAACATGCTTAGATTAAGGCCTTAATCTTCTAAGAGATTGGCCAAAAACTCTTAGAATCAAATCAACACTACAATCAAGAAACAAGAATAAGGAATCCAATCATAGCAATCAATTTCCACAATAGAGAATTAAAGATCAACACTAGGCATCACAACTTTGCACAATTCAATCCTTTTAGAGAAATTAGCTACTCATCTTATGAATTGAAATCACAAAACCTAATTGCATGTAAGGAATTAAAATTGCAATCAAATTTGAAATACCTAGGAGAATCTAATTACAAGCTTCAATGTAGAATTGTTCTTCAAACTCGAATCAATTGATGAAAGTCTTCTAGGATCTATCCTTTCTCTCTCTCTACAAAGCTCTCTAATGTAAATTGCTAATCTAAAATTTATCATTTGATAAATTATGTCTCTCCTTGAAAATTTCCTAACTAGGCTTTTAAATAGCCTTCCCAAAATTGCCCCGATTCATTTATTGCTCCGCACCTCCGATCTACGCAGGCTCCACGCGTGGAGGCTCGGCGTGGATCAACACTAGAAAAGATCCATGCCGCTCCACGCGTGGAGTGGTGTTTGTGCTGCCCCAGGACTTCCTTCCCCCGCTTCATTTGCTCGTTAAGTCCGCATGCCTTGTCAATTGGTTCTCGGGACGTACAAAAACACTCAAATACACCAAAGATATAGCTTTGCAATAGTCTTACGCATTAGAGCATAAAAACACCATAAATAATTCACAAAAGGATGCTAAACGCTACTAAATAACCCCAACTTAGACCCTTGATTCTAGTTATCTTGCGTGCCTATCAAAGTTTCCACACTTTAGTTTGCTTGTCCCCAAGCAAACCATTTCAAACCATGCGTGCCTATCAAAGATAACTAGGATCACTCAATTGGCAAATCGGTCAATCAACAAATGAATGCAAAAGCTACCGAAGAGGGGGAAGTCCATCATGCTATCTACAAAGAGTGTTAGCTACATGTCATACAACTCAAGAAATATTCTCGGGAAGCAAAAACCCTATAAAGATAGACATTTAAGCATCGGGGACACACCTCTCACACCACTTTCAAGCATGCAAACCAAATTTAAATTCAATTCCTATTTAGCTAGGACCTTAAAGCCGATCCCACTAGTGGGAACGATGTACACCAATTAATCAACCCTTCCAACTGAACGCCAAAGCCTTGAAGAAAAAAAATTGAGTGGAGGTTATTTTTTTATTTATTTTTTTTCATTTCTATTGCTCAAAACAAAACGTCATACATGGGCCCCAAAGTGACCCCTCAAACTGGGCATAAATGTCATTACATGGTACATCTAACTAAAGCTAAAGCCCCAAACTGGGTAACTAAAACCAACAACATTCTATCTAAAGAGTCAAAGTCGAGCTACCACAAACCCACCATATATCCAACCTCATCATCCTATCTATTTTGTTCCCTCCCGGCTCCCCCCCACCCCCCCATAGTCCAATCACATGCAAGAAATCCAAGCACATAGAAGGGACATTGCCCCATACAAGTAGTGGGAACGATACCCTTCAATTCCACCAATCAAATCCAAACCACCAATCATTCCATATCACCCTATACCCCCACCCTTAGGCTGCAAGTCAACTCACCCCGTACAGATCTTTGTAGTTTAACCGGGGCAAGCTACACAACTCACAACCTAAGCAATCGGACGCACCCTTAGAGAAACAGCTAGCATACCTGGTACAGATCTCTGCAGTTTTATCCAAAGTAGCTAATAATCAACACTTGAAGTATTTTTCTTGCAAATAAAAGTTTGAGACTATTTTAGACCGTACTTAAGCTATTTAATTTGTAAAGTCCAAATTAAGCTTATAAACCTATTTGACTTAGTTATCCTAGTCTTGTGGCTAGTTGCATCTTTTTAGGTAGTGTAGCATTAGAATAGCACACCTTCAACTTAAATGTCATTGATGTAGGGGCTAGCTAAAGTGTATAAATAGCCCAACTATTATTTTTGTTAGATAGACAACTTTGATCGACAGTAGTAAATTCAAGAATATTGCTTTGGAAATTTCTTTTCCTTAAGTTCTTAAGGAATATTTTGACTTATCTTGGGATTTTCCAAGTGGAGTCTAACTTTTATCTCCATCCTTGGAGTGACGAGACTCTGCACCACCACTTTTTGTCATTTGCTTCCATCGCCCAACCATTCTTCTTTCCTAGTCGGAGCCCACAACAAAAGGTTTCCGAAAAAAAAAAAAGCACCAAACTTGAAAACCCTCGAGAATAAATATGTTATACCAAAAATAAAGAAACAAATATGGTTATACCAAAACACCCTGGAAAGGATTTTGGCAACAAACCCAAAAATCATTCAAACTTCACCCAAAAGTCTAAAGAAGGGCAAAACAACAATCTGGAAAATCTTCACCAGAAAAATACATCACAAGAAAAACACAGATGGAGTTGCGGAAGACTGACAGAGATATCTGGAAAGTTTTGTAAGAAAATACCAATAGAGGTGACCACACATGGAGTCGCAGAAGACTAGAGATATCTGGAAAGTTTTGTAAGAAAATACCGATAGAGGTGACCACACGCGCCAGCCTATGAGATCGAAGTTTTGACAACAGTGCTGGCATGTAGTGAAGGACGCAGCGATGTGACTTGCTTGGTCAGACTCACTAGAGACTTTAGGAGGGATGGGTAACACAGATTTGAAAATTTAGTGTTTCGGGTAAACAACTTATTATGTGCACTACTATTCATGCGATTGTGAAATACCATTTTAATGTTCGACTCTGATATCATTTTGAATTTGAAAGATTTAAATCCTAGCGGATGGAAAATAACAACCACCCGCCAATTAGGCGGAAGCGGAGATAAAGAATCAAGGAATGAGAAAATGTATATAAAACTTGAAAGATTACAATATATTAGTATGATTCTATGTTTCTAATAAAGAAACATATTACATATATACATACACATAATTGTTAATTTAAAATTTAAACACTTATTCATAAATAGACACCTATTTACAAATAGACAACCTATTTAGATATAACCCTTTGGTTTTCAACAAAGACAAAATATCAACTCTACGCATCTTTAGTTGTCAAGACAAGTAAGTTTTATTTTATTATTTTTTTTACAGTAAGCATCTTTGCTAAAGCTAGTAAAAGTGTCTATTGTCATTTTTTTAAAAAAAATTACACTAGGCGTCTATACACCGCATATTATCTTATTCTTAATTTAAAAAAAATAGTTTTTACTAGTTTATTAAATAAGAAAAGTTGCCAGTGAAGAGGAGAAATAGCACAAAAGTAAAGCTTAGGATAATTAAAGGAACCTACTTAGAAACTGACATCATCCTTGAATTTCATCTCTTAGATCAGTGCATTTGTTCAACCGAGCCTGCAACTTAACATTATCCTAAGATTTTGAATTAGGGCTTTCTGAACAACTTTAGAAACTTGCCATTTATTTTCTAAAACAACCGAGCCTTATATTGAAAGCAAGCTTATCAATGCGGACTTTCTAGGCAAAATATCGTCGACCACCTAGGCGATGAGTAATATATATATATATATATATATATATATATATATATATATATATATATATATATATATATATATATATATATATATATTTATTTATTTTCATATAAAACATTTAGTATTTAGTAATTAGTACTAAGTATGCAATAATTTAAACATTAAAATGAAAGCAAGTTCAAATGTCAAATATGAAATATCCAACGTCTCAAACTCTCAAATCTCAAGCATCCATTAATTCAATCCCTTGCCTTTCACCACCAACATTATGATCATCACTCCCAATTCCCTCAACATCTTCATCATCAATATCTTCATCATCATTTGGGAAAGAATCTTCATTTTCTACTTCGTCCCTCAAACCTCTCCCTGACGAAGTATTGTGACGTCGGGAATATTGAATAGGTGCACTCGTGTCTTCACCTGCATGAGCTCTTGTAGGAAGATTACTTCCCTCAAAATTGGTTGAAGCATCAAACACTTCATCAACAAGATTCCAAGTAAGGTCATTACCGGCATGGACATTATCATTATTACCATTCACCCATTCATTTTCCCATTGAAAATCTTTAAGAATTAATGGGTTTAAGTTGGTTCCTTCTCCACACCGCTTTTGAAATTGACTAACAATCTTCCAGTTATATTTCACATAAACAAAATCATTCAACCCTTTATGTTCTAGTCGGTTTATTTTCTTTGTGTGAATCTAAATTAGAGAAAATAAAAAATAATTAGCTTTTTACTTAGAAAAAAGTAACTCTATTAGTTAATTAGTAACCACTAACTAGTACTAGTTAGTAGTAAGTACTTACGAATTCAAATGTGCTCCAGCTCACAACCGACAGATGAACCACAAAGGGAAATAATGTGCATTGCTAATCTTTGGAGATCAAAATGATTGCATCCAAAAGTCTTCCAACAATCAACTAAAACATTAATAAAAATCATACTTAGTAAGTTAGTTTATCAAAAGTATAAAACTAGTTGTAATTTATATAATAGTTACTAGGAGTTTTGGTCTTGTGTTGTTTGATGGCTAATTGCATCCCAAAACTTCCTCACAATCCATTATATTCATCAACTTGATCGCTTATTTTGATTTGTGCATCTTGATTTGGAACCATCTTCTCAAGCATATCATTAAAGCAGGCTCATTGCTTACCAGCACTGTCAAGATCATTTTCTTTCAAATCCAAATAATGAGAAAGGTTTAAGAGTAATGCTGCTCCATATAACTTAACTCCCATTTTATCTGGCCAACGCCCCTCTACAATATCCATCAACCTTGACAACAACCTCGGGTGACTTACAAATGTTTCA
>CP025658.1:14167036-14187754 GCA_003576665.1 Ipomoea trifida | reverse complement strand
CATCCGTCGATATCTCACCAACATTAATTGAACCCATTAAGCAACAACCAAAACTCACCACAAATACCTAAAGCTATGTCTAGTTTAGGTCAATTATGTCTATCTTACGAGATCCAGGTTCATAATTCACCTGTCAGTTCTTCTTATGAACCTTAATAATGGGAAATATGCAATGGCCAGTCACACAATTCACAACTAAAATTCATAAGATAAATATAATCAAGTTCAATTATTTAACTGAAACTTAGAAGAATCAACACACGAAGAATAGTCAATTAATCTAATCCAAGGCTAATCCAAATCCCTAATTAAAATTTCTAGCCAATAATCATAATTAATTGCATGAACTACTCAAGAAATTTAGCATATCAAAAGAAAATATTAATCTGAAAATTTAACCTAACAAGGAACAAGAACAAAATAGAGACAGAAGAGAGTAATTCAAGCCTAGAGAATTAATAGCCTCGATTGAAAGCTCGGAAATTCCTTCGCTTCCTCGCTGACGCCGCGGCTGCGCACCCAAGCTGGTTCGTTTGCTTCTGCCTTCTTCGCATCTGTCTTTCATCCGTGTTCTGCCGTCCCCAAATAAATACCAATTGAAATTGGTTTCTTTTCTCTTTTTCGTCCCTTTTCTTTCGTCCGTAACAGTGAACCCAAAGACCCAAATTAATTTTCCTCCTTTTTTTTTTGCTTTAGTCTGTTGCGCAACAACCCTCAAAGAAATCAAACAAATCAAATAAAATAAACTAAAGTTAAAAAGAAAGATTACTATAACCTAATGACCCAACTTAGATAAACTTAATAATTAATACACTAGTTTAAAATTGAACATATAAAACCACCAAATAAATGCAATTCTATAGTTAAAATAAAATTCTTATTCATATTAATAAAAATGCAACATTAGCCTAATATTTATTAAAACTAATATAAAGTAGTAACTTATAAATAAATAAGATATTTATAATAAGATCAACACTAAAATTTAATTTATTAATGCAAAACACTTAATAAAATTACTCTAAAAATGTCTAGAAATTAAGCTTATCAGTGCTCTTTTCCAGAAGGTCTGAATGATACAAATGTGGTCCTAATCCCAAAGAAAACTGTGCCTGAGACTGTGTCTGATTTAAGACCGATTGCATTATGTAATGTGGTATATAAAGTCATGGCTAAGCTGCTGGCGAATAGAATGAAACCTCTGTTAGGTGGACTAATCTCAGAGTCACAGAGTGCTTTCATTCCGGATAGGTTGATCACTGATAATATTCTTGTTGCTGCGGAAGTGGGGCACTATCTTAACAGAAAGCAATGTGGTGTGAATGGTTGGGGAGCACTAAAGCTGGATATGGCAAAGGCTTATGATCGAATGGAGTGGCCTTTTCTACGCAGAATGTTGGAAGCCTTAGGCTTTGCGGATAGATGGGTGGATTTACTAATGCTCTGTGTCACCACGGTCAACTATAATTTCTTGATTAATGGTGTTCCGAGTGGTCATGTGGTCCCATATCGGGGTCTAAGGCAAGGTGACCCGCTCTCTCCTTATTTATTTATTATTTGTGCGGAAGGGTTGTCTTTATTGTTGCAGAAAGCTCAGGCAGAGGGGGCCATTCGAGGATGCAGAGTTGCTAGGGGTGCCCCTCCGGTGTCTCATCTATTTTTTGCAGATGACCGTCTTCTATTTTTCAGAGCTAATGCCCAGGAGGCAGGAGCAATTAAACATTGTCTAAGCTTATATGAGTCAATGTCCGGGCAGGCAGTTAACTATCACAAGTCAAGTGTCTGTTTCAGTAAGAATACAACATCTCATGATAGGGAGGAAGTGGAAGCTGTTCTCGGAGTTCGCCAAGCTCCGAACTTTGGGAAGTATTTGGGGCTACCAGCTTTTGTGGGAAGAAACAAGAAGGCAACTTTCTCTTATATTGAGGATAAAATTAAGCAACGAATTGGGTCATGGAATAAAAAACTGCTTTCACAGGCTGGAAAGGAAATTTTGTTGAAAAGTGTGGCTCAGGCTATGTCCACCTTTTTAATGAGTGTTTTCTTACTCCCTGACTCAGTTTGTCTGGCTATTGAAAGAACCATGAACCGCTTCTAGGGGGGGGGGGTTCTGGGAATGAGAAGAAGATCCATTGGAAAGCATGGGACCGCTTATGTGTTCCTAAGAAATATGGGGGGTTGGGTTTCAAGGACCTACGGGCTTTCAACCTGGCTATGTTAGGCAAGCAGGCTTGGAGGTTTCTCACTAATCCGCAATCTCTTGTTGCTCGAATTTATAAGGCCAGATATTACCCCAGGACCTCTTTTATTGATGCATCAGTTGGACATTGCCCCAGTTTCTGTTGGCGTAGTATAATGGCTGCTCATGATCTCATTTGTGGTGGCATTCGTCGAAGGATAGGGAACGGGAAAGCTACCCTGATCTGGGGACATCCATGGCTTCCTGATGACCCTACCCGTATGATCCAAACTCCAATGCCTGATAATCTGAGAGGCTCATTTGTTTCAGGTTTGGTAAATGAGGAAAGTGTAGGTTGGGATATGACCATTTTGAATGATATCATCTGCCCGGAGGATGTGGCACGCATCTCTAAAGTTCCTCTATCTCCGACCCATGAGGATTCGTGGTTTTGGCAGGGTGACTTTAGAGGCTGCTATTCTGTGAAGAATGGGTACAGGACCATCATTGGAGAGTACGCTACTGCAGGGGATTTTGTGAGTTGGACTACATTGTGGAAAATTAAAGTGCCCCCCAAATGGAAGATGTTTCTATGGAGAGCTCTCAATAATAGCCTTCTAGTAACCACTAACTTGATTATAAAGAGGGTAGATGTAGATCCCTCATGCCCAATGTGTGGTTTGGCTCATGAGAATGTCTTGCATGCTTTGGTTTTGTGTGAACTCTCTAAACGTGTGTGGAATGAAACCAACTTGCCTTTACCGCCATTTATTGAGGGGACATTTTGCATGTGGTTCACATCTATATTATGTGCTTTGACTGAAGAACAGATTGGCTTAACTGTGGCAGTGCTGTATCACCTCTGGCGCGCACGGAATTCAGTAGTATGGGAGGGCACCCTTCCACTGCCAAGGGCGATTATATCTTCAGCAGTCTCCACACTTCATGCTTGGCAGACGGTTCACTCACAGCAGCCGGCGAAGATGACACATCAACATGTCGTCGACGACACTACGGTGCAGGGAACGGGCTCGGACATGAGGTGCTATTTCGATGCAGGCTATCACTCGACTACCTTGGAGGCTTCTTTCGGTGTTGTTCTGCTCTCATCGAACGGGGCCTTCGTGGCAGCAACAGCGGGGCGGTCGGTAAATTGCTTCTCTCCTCTAATGGCCGAAGCGATTGCATGCCGCGAAGCACTATCACGGCTCAGGAGCAGGGGGATATCATCGGTTTCTATGTTCACGGACTGCTTGCAACTTCGATCATATCTCAGGTCTCCAGTGCCAATCTTCTCATACGCAGGATTTGCCATGGAGGCTTGTAGGGCGGCAGTCGCGTCATTTGCTAAATGTGAGGTTTCTCTAGTTAGAAGATCAGCTAATGTCATAGCTCATACTCTTGCGGCTTCGGCCTTTTCGCAGATTAGTACTCTGTACTGGGACTCTGTCCCACCTGACTTTATTTCTGCACTTTTGCATTAATCATATTTGCTGATTTGCTTTCAAAAAAAATTACACTTTTTCTTTTGAAAAATTATACAAATTTATAATTCTCACATTCTCTACCTATAAATACATTCTTCATTTTGCATTGTCTCCCCCCTCTTCCCATGTTGGTGACTCTCTCATTCACTTCTTTCATTGCCCAGTAAGAAATCATATTACAACTTTATAAATTGACATGTAATATGCATTATTATATAATAGTTGACACTATATTTACTTTTTAAATTATTTCTCCTTTATTTTTCTATATTTATTTTAATAATAATATAATTGTCTAAATCATATTACAATATCACTTTATGGTAATAATTAATTACCATAGTAGGAAGCCGCCGTAAACCACCGCGAGAACGCCAAGGTCTTCACCGATCTGGCGGTGTGCAAGGAGAAATCCATGTAGTTGTAGGAGGAAATCCACATGTCGAGTACGTGGAAGTGGGGGCGAAACTGGAAAACGGGATTCGTGTGGATGAAGCAAAAGAAGGCAAATGAGCACAAATTTAAGAAGATCGAGGTTCATATGGATGAAATCAATATTTCCTACAATATATTCTATATTTGATTTCGAAGTAATTATTAAATTTTATATTAATTTGCCTTTACCTAAGATATTGTATGGCATCTTTTGTATGCTTTCAACTTCTTATTCTTTTTTATCTCTTTCTTAATGCCTAATAATTCACATAAATAATTATTAATAATTGTAAATTTAAATAAGGTAATTATTAATAATTAATTACTAAGGAAAGTATAATTTATTTTGTATTGTGGACACATTATTTTTAATAATTTTGATTTAATTAAATTATACCTTAATTATAAAAATCATATATAATAATTTTAGTATTACACGGGACACAATAATTACCATAAATCTACTATACTAATAAGAGCCAAAGTAAGTTAAGCCTATAATGGGTAGAAAAAATGACAGTCAAATTATAAATCAAATGAATGGTTTAGATTGTTTAAATTTAAATTTTTCCTTTAGATCTCTTAATTTATCCTTAATTATTACGGAGTGTATGATTATCCGTTAAGTTTTCCGTTAAATATTACCTTTTCTGTTAATAAATTAATATTATTCCGTTAACTTTTAACTTACCCATTAATTTCTATAAGTAAGGTCTCATGTTCAAACCTCATCCCAATCAAAGTTGGCATAATATGTTAGAATATATTATTCAAACGTAAGCAACTCACTCTATTACTTATATTAAATTAAATAAATTAGTAGTTATAACAAAAAAAATAATACATATGCATTTCTTTAATTTATAATTTGATGTCTACAATGTCTTTATTCAAAAAAAAAAATTCATTATCAAAAAAATTAAAAAGAGATATAATTTCATTAGTTATATTGTCTATATTTTCTACAATACAATGATTCATTACCTTCAAATTTATTAATTAAATATACTTACTACATTGTTCATTATTTTTTTTTACACTATCTTGTAATTAAATATCAAAGTTATACTAAAAAATAATGTTATATATTTATTTACCAAGTATTATGTTAATAACATGGAATTTTTTTTTATAAAAAAAAAATAGTTTGAAGCCAATCATATTAAACACTTATGGAGGATTTGTTGACAAAGAAGGCATTCAAATAACCCAATAAATTGATTTAAAACTCATTATTAAATCTCAGCGCTGCACTATGCTTACTTCCCAGGGGGTCACCCATCCCGTGACTCCCGTGATTGCCGGAAGTCACGCACGCTTAACCACAGAGTTCTTTGGCTATCTGGTTGCCATATCCTACTTAAAACCAATTGGTGATAGGTAGGTGGACATTAACCATTTAACCACATCCCTCCATGGTAAGCCACAGCGCCACGTCTCGAATCGAGCAGGGGCTGAACTCGGCCAACCCTGCCGACGCCCAACAATCCCCCTCCCAGCACCTGCATCAACCTTTGATCACCAAGCCCAGCTATGCAGCATGCCTGACTTGGTCCATCTGACCTACGCCCACATCCCACCTGGGACTGGACTCGGCTTTCGCCTCGCCATCGATTCGAACCCGTGACCTCGGCTCTGATACCAATTGATGGATCTCAGCGCTGCACTATGCTTACTTCCCAGGGGGTCACCCATCCCGTGACTGCCGGAAGTCAAGCACGCTTAACCACATAGTTCTTTGGCTATCTAGTTGCCATATCCTACTTAAAATCAATTGGTATCAGAGCCATGCCTCGAATCGAGCAGGGGCTGAACTCGGCCAACCCTGCTGACGCCCAACATAGGGCAATAGAACATTGTGACACACTTGATGCATTGAAAAGATGCTGAGACTACAACATTGTTGGAATCAATCTTGACAACAAAAATAATTGGTATATAGCCAATGTTTAAAAATGTTTATGTACAAAGTGACAAACTATTTAACTGTATACATTGTGATGAAAAGGCAACAGTGAATACTCCAAGATTATTATCAATTCAAAAAGAATTACAAAAAAAAAAAAAAAACAAAACACACACACACACACACACATACATACACACACACAAAAAATCAAGTACTATACTCATTCATACTAATTTCAAAAATATGAACTTCAAAATAAACATGTGCAAAATGGATATAAATATGTGCAAACTGGATGTAGAAACTGTTGATGAAACTAGACATATTGCAACATCAGTATTTGGACTACCTGCAAAGCTATTGTTGTTACTATCAAGTAAACAAGTTATGAAACTAGAACAAAATGAACTACTTATTAACCTTCTACAAATATAATAAATATTAATATTTTGTTCAATACTTTCACATGAGAGTGTACGGCACACATCTCACAACACATGAAACATGTATGGGGAATTAAAACTACCACTTAAATATCAATAGGCGCTTGCAAGACTAAGAGTTTATACTACAACTAAGATCTCAGTAATATATACAAACACAACGAAACAAATCCACAACTTCTTGCATCATAATCTCATTGCATGACGTTGCCCTTCATACTACCACAATAACTCAATTGCACATGACACATTACCAAATACCAATAAATAAATTAAAAAAAAAAAGAAGAAACAAGTACAGAAGATAAAGGCAATAAGAATGCTACTCGAAAGAGAATTAAAAAAGCTTAGAGAAATTCAAATGAAAAAGTAGTATTTATTTATACTATCATTTTTAGACTAAGTATTTAGATTAGCGTTTTTACAAAATTGTAAATATTTATTTTAGTGACAATTATAATCATTCTTTCATATATTATCTTGCATTCATTAGCTTTGAATTACCGATTTAAATAAATAAATTCAACATTTAATTACATATGCATGAGCATCTCCTATATAATTTTGCATTGATATACTTTGAAATACTTATTTAATAATAAACATTGGCATTATCTCATTCGCACAATGCGCATGAAAACTAGTAATGTTTAATAATGGTCAATTTGTATTTAGCAATAAAATTAATAGTTAATTTTTAAGTCAATTATAAAATCTTTTATTCTGTACGTGGGCACATTATTTTTAATTATTTGGATTTAATAATATTGTATCTTATTTATAAAAAAGAATCTAAAATAATATTTTTAGTACTACGGATGTGACTAAGAAATATTTTAATTACTAATAAAATTAATAGATATTTAGCTTGATAATAAAAGTCTTCAAATGTACAAATTATAGTAGCATAAGAATCAATTAGTAAGACATTATAATAGGCAATCCAATTAATAATTTACTTTTTAAATTATATTCTCTTTTTAATAATGAATATTTTTCTAAAGTATATACACAAAGTATACTTATCAATATAGAATTAAAAGTGCACACCCCCCCCCCCCTCTCTCACACACACACATATGCGTGCTAGTATTTACGCTTGTGCTTTGCACGGAACGGATTTGCTATAATATGTTAAGAATATTTAGATCGATATACAATTATGTAAATTATAACATCGGATATTATATAGTGCAATTGAATAATTGAGTTTGATCGATTATGTTTTCTGATGCTATCATTGCTTGAATTTGAGCAAATAATTGCCAAATTAATAGCCAAAGTGTATATATATGCATCCGGTGCTGAAACTTTAGACATTTTATATATCAATGTTTATGATTTGTATTAATTGGGCTAATTATCTCGTTGTCTAGCAACTCAGTTATAGAAATTATTTGTACGAATGATATATTTTCTATGTAGATATATAACAATTTTGTCATCTTTGTATAAAAAGAAAACATAATATAACTGTTTTGAATTACACATTATTGAAAATCTTTTTGTAGACAACATTGGTAGTATATTATATATTGTTATTTTAAATTTTTATTCTTATTTTACATCACTAATGAAGTAAATTATCCAAAATTATAGATTTTTAGTGCTCTATTTCAGAATTACTGGAGTAAAATATCTAAGACCTTAGTACTTTATGATTATAAGATATTTCTAAAGCAGGTATATATGTATATATTAGCTCTGTTTTTTTTTAAGTGTATAGATTAACCTTATTTCATGAATGTTTGATTTGTGGGCATGTTTTATTTGTTGTGTATTTTACTATTTTTGCCTAACAGTTGGGCTATATAATGTGTTAAGAGCTATAATTCTATTTTTTTTAGTACTAACAATGTAGTATATGTTCATAGCTCCTTTCTCAACCTACTGAAGCACAAAGAGTCAACAATTGCCTCCACTGAGGTAATTTTTTTAACGTGTTATAGTTAGAGTTCTTAGAGTAAGATAATGATTTTGCAAATAATATAGTAATCGGATGAAAACTGTTTAGCTTGGAATAATTGGATAAGCTAATTTATTTATTAACACTTTTTTTAAAAAATACATTTAATTCATTCCTATATACAAAATCTACATAAAAACATACAAAAAACCTTAACAATTGTGCTCTATACAATTACAGCTATCATGTTTTGTAGTGTCTATGGTTGTCAACCTTTGCCAAAATACTTGTTGTCCTATTACCTATGAATTCATACACAACTAAAATAAAAATCCGTAAAGCACCTAAGTAGAAATCATATATTCGTTTATCAGTATGTCTGCAAGAATATTATTTAAACATTTAACAACAAATAAAGTACCAATTGTCTAACATTTTACTTGTGATGTTGTCAAACCCAACAATTCAGTACATTCCTGTCCAAAATTAGGAATTGTGCATTACATTTCACATTTAAAAAAAAAAAACCCTTAATTTCATCCTATACCTCCAAACATCCTCCTGCCAACTCTATATTACATTCATTACATCTATGCAAATCATCTGTTGGTATAAGTTTTTTGTTACAACCTATAAACTTGCAAATTAAAAAAAAAATTACACCAATCATGATCGCTCGCTATACAAACAATCATTGTAGGAACCACATAATCACCATAGTGCAGAAAATAGTGTGTGAACAGTGTAAAAAAAAATAGTTTGCAGGGTGTAGGATGTAAAAGAATACAAACATCATTCAACGTTATTCAAAAACTTCTTCAACAAAAATCCACAAATACTTGACCAAAAAACAATAGTCGTCAAAAATAAATTCAAACATCTTTTAACACAACTTAAAAACTGTTTCATCAAAGTTCCAAAACTAGTCCACCAAATAACTCAAAACCTTATGCAATTTCAAGGTTTCTCGAACTTTGCAATAGATTTGACATTCTTCCCCACATTTGATAAAAATGAATCATCCAATGTATGCTTAACGTTGTGGTTGGAAGATTCAGATTCAATAATATCAATTTTAACATAATTTTTGGGTTGTTTATTTACTTGTGTGATGACCTCACCACCAGAAGATAATTACTTTAGAAAAAAACAATAAGTGTGTATAATTTTTTTGTCTATCCTAATATTATATTTACCAAGTTAAAAGAATAAAATATAAAAATAGTTTATTAGACAACGTACAATAATATATGAGAAGGGAAATTACTACAACATCATACAATTGACTAATGACACCAAGATAAAAGTACACACCTCAAGAGTATCGTACAATTGACTAATGATGCGGATATTCAGTGTCTCATTGTTTATCTCATCTGCTATTGTTGATGTTGTAACACCCCAATTTTCATATATTGAATTTATTACAAAATCCCTAATAATACATTGTGGAAGCTTACATCTAATCGGCAGAAAACTGGGTGCTACCGCCACACCTAGAGTGAATTCTATCACCTCTTTGACAAACTCCACTCTAAGTGCACAGGCTAAACTTACAACATTAACAACAATCCCTGTCTACATCAAAGTGTAGTCTTCAACCTCGACTTCCATCCTATTTATAGCTCATCGGGCCACAGGGGCACACGCTAGACTGCATCTAATAAAGGGCACAATGAAGTGCAGTTAGCGCGACGGCTAAGTAAGGAGATCCATGGGTTATTCAAAACTAAATAAAGGTTTTGCAAAAATGGTTACATGGGAACCCTATACCTTACTCATCAGTAGAGGTTCTACCTGTAACAGTTATAAATGGCACTTGCACACACAATGGCAAAATCCAATATCATTTCGAATCATTTCCCCTCTAGACGAGGTCATTTAATAATTATTTACTTACCCAAAGAATGTATTGCTAAACATTTAAGCATGCAAGTAAGTAATGGAAAAAAAAAACACAAATCCCACATTTTTACTCTCAATCACTTTATTTGTAAAACCTTTCCCTCATAAGGTAATTCTCATCACTTTTCACTTTTCAAGAGAGATCACCCACAACCTTTGGATATTTAAATACTTGTCACATACCTCTTCTCCGTAGCTACAGCGTAACTACGTTCATATTTCAAAATCCACTTGGTTCTAGATAGAAAGTGAGTGTGAAACCTTTGGAGTATCCTTTCTCCACTTTTGACTGACCACTTGGATCGTTCAACTCGGGTTCAGTGGTCATCGCCCGGTCTAATACTGATCCCCTGGACTTATAAGCGCGTTGGAATGATTCCTAGTTAGCCTCACTAGGTTCATAAGAACGACACCTACCCGAAAATAGAGTTACTATACTTAAGTGTGTGCACCCCCGCAGGAGACCCTTTTCCTTCCGGGTGATATAGTACTCGGCGAATAGACTTCGCCCACAGTATGAACTGGTCATACAATAACATAACCACCATACGGGAAGGCACTTTAAGCTCTTTATCCCGTAGGCTACAAGATAAGGTCCTTCACCACTTTTACTAGAACTAAGGTTTGAAAACATTTTCCTTCATTTTCCCTTTCCTTGAGTCAAAAATCACTTTTTGGACATTTTCCATAAAATTAAGTCCTCCTTTGAAATCAATCACCATTCTTAACTTAGTTCAAAAGTCTTATCTCTCAAAACATTTTGCTCAAACATTTTCCATCATCACACTACACATATGTATATATGCATTCAACATAACATTTTCCACATTTATGCATACTCACATAAAGTACACATACCATATATATATATATACACATAATACTCAAACCCTATATAATATGTATATATTACACACCACACACATAATATATATATATATATATATATATATATATATATATATGTTTCACGTCACACACACACATACACTATACACATATATATATATATTACGTCACACACACATACACCATATATATATATATTCACGACATATATATATATTTATACATAAATACATAATTTCCCTATTGCACATAACACATAGGTTTCATGTACACCAATAAACAACAATTCATAAGCTAGCTATCAATTACCTAGTTTCAAATAACCTCAACCAAATAAAGGGATTCCTTACCTTAAGAAGGTTTACTAACACCGTAGGAACAACTCTTGATCTTTTCCCCAAATTCACCTTAAAACCCTAAAATTCCATCAACAACATAACACATGATTTTAAGAAATCTTAACTTAGATTCTTGTTCTAGGATGAAAAATAAAGCTATCTACCGAATAAAATGGAATTTTACCGAATAGATGATGATCTTGTGAAGAAAATTAGCTAGGAAGCTTTCTTGATCACAAGGAATGAAGATGAATTTTTCTCTCCTTTTTCCTCTCTTTATTTCGAAAATGGGAATATAATGGGGATAATGGAAGATCAAAGCTCTATTTATAGCAAGAATGGGAAAGCTTGGAGAGTAAGTCTCAATTTGGGGCTTGAAGAGTAAGCCACATTGTTTCTTATAAAGGAAGACATAAGAAACTTAGAGATCAAGCTTCAATTTGGATCATCTCAAAAAAATTATTTAAATAATAACATGTGGCTAGAAAGAATGACATGTGTCACATTTTTGTGGTGGGTAAGAGAAAATATCTTCGATTAGACTGTTCGGGATTAAAACAGATAAAATTACGGTAGGAAAATAATTTAATTCCAAAAATTTTCGAAACCAAATTTTAATCCCAGATTGAAACTCAAAATTGGGCTAGGTTCGGTACACCGCGAAATTTCACGATGTTCGATCAAAAATAAATTTTGCTGCTATGGACTAATTTAATTAAATATGAAACTCAAGAATAATAATATAGTGCATAATAATCCATTTCCTAGGACAAACGGGTCCGAACACAAGTTCCTAAAAATTTTACGGTTCGTGACCGGCACGCATGATCGCAGCTTATTGGAATTAGTGAGGGGTTACAGATGTACTAAGTGAAACCTTTGGTGTAGGATTCACTTCCAAACTTATAATGAAATTTAAGATTTTAGAAATTATTTACAAAACTATAAATATTGTTAAATATTCAAATTTAGTAATAGTTAATGTTTGAAAAAAAAAATACGTACAATAATTTGAAATCATGAATTTGTTGATAGCTATTATCCATCACAAGCTTAGTTGCACCAAATGTATTAGTAATTGAAACACCACCTAATCATTAAGATAACAAAGGTTAATGCCATATGATGTTGTTTTAAGTCTTAAATAAAAAATCATGTACTCCGTAATATATTTAGAAAGCATAACAAGTCAAGATAAATTTTGATACTTATCATTATATATCTTTGCACGACATATTTGTATTATCAAAACAACAGTTTCAGGGTATGAGTGGTTCACAAGTGAGAGCAATAAATCAACATATTGGTCCCAAAAAGTACACCTTAAAGATTTATCCCTGTATAGAGTACAATAAAGCATAGTTGTTTTAAGAAGTAATAAGATAGAAAATTAATACAACTATAATATGAAAAATAGAATTTAGACATGATTTACTCATGATCTTGAATAACAATCTCCATGAATCTTTTCTCTTGGCCATTAACGAATGCAGTGCAGGGTGATTGCATAGACACAATAAAGTCAATCAAATCTATTTTAATAAATACATAATTGTGAATGAGTAAATGTGACAACATACGCTAAAAGATGAAATTAACATATATACTTTAAAAAAATATTACCAAATAACTCCGAAGAAATGATCTCTTCTAATTTAAGTTGGGCAAAATCTTTGAATTTATAGATGTTGTTTGGGAAACTATTATTTGCGTGATCAATCACTTTTATACCCGCATGGAACTGAACATGTATTTGTGTTGGGTGGTTTTGAATGACATAGAATTGTTGGAGACAATGAAGTTTTTAATCGCATATAAAGAACCCTTATTGAGCATACACTTAAATTTTTCAACATGTTCTTGTGTGAATGCCAAGTGTATACGCATATCTTGATATATTAATTAGTTAAAAAATTTCAATGAATAAACAAAAAAAATAGACAAAACTTTGAATGATCGTACAATTTTTGCTTTTTTTTTTTTTTAAATTATAGGTAGGGATACAATAAAAACAAAATACTATTACAAATTTAAAACAAGCATATCAAATCATCCAACTATAAATGATAATAGTGGAGGAATTTAACATAATTCTAACAACATCCATCATATATGATTATAAAAGACAAACTTGTGCATAGGAATGGAATTTAGTTGATGTTAAAAAGGTTATTTTGACCAATAGTAAGTGAAGTAATGCATAAAAAACACTTTCATCCTAATATTTGGTATTAATATTTGAGATTTTGCCTTTTATTATTTTTTATAAAAAGGAACATTAACCAAGAAAGTGGTCATTAAAATCTTACCGAATATGTCGTGCATAAGAATTACTATATCTCAGAGGAAAATACAATACATGGAAAAAAATTAAATGAAACATTTAACAGTAAATAACAATAAATAATACATCCACATCTTCAAGAATAGATTCTAAGGTTGTTGTGGTATATTGGCAATAACAGGTTCCTGCCAATATATAGTTACAGCTCATTTTAAAATGGAGTTTATTACCAAAATGGTCCCTCGACTATTGCGAAATTACCAATTTGGTCCTCAACAATTTTTCTTGACCAATTAAGTCCCTCGACTTTGAAAAATTTAACCAATTTGGTCCTCCGCTTATTTTTCTGTTAAACATCCATTAAATCAGGACCAAATTGGTAATTTTGCTATAGTCAAGTGACCAAATTGGTAATTAATTTTTGGGATAAAATACAAATAAGTCATCGTACTATTTGGAAACAAGCAATTAGGCCATCCAACTCAAATAACCCTAAATAAACCATTGAACTCAAAAAAATAAAGCAATTGAGCGACTAAAACCGAAAAAAAGAGCAATTAACCCATTTTAAAAATTTCCAGCGACAAATTTCGGCACTGACAATCATTTCCACTGGTCGCCGCCGGTCGCCCTTTCTGGCGAGGTCGCCTTCCCCAGGAGAAGGCGACCAGAAACCGCCGGTTGCCGGAAATGGTTGTCGGTGTTGGAATTTGTTACCGAAAATTTTAAAAATGGGTTAATTGCTTTTTTTTTTTTGGGTTGCAGTGGCTCAATTGCTTTATTTTCCTGAGTTCAATGCCTTATTTGGGGGTTATTTGAGTTGGAAGACCTAATTACTTGTTCCCAAATAGTACGATGGCTTTATTGTAGTTTATCCCTTAATTTTTCACTTAAATGGTCCCCTGACTATAGCAAAATTACCAATTTGGTCCTGATTTAACGGATATTAACGGAAAAATAAACGGAGGACTAAATTGGTTAAATTTTTCAAAGTCGAGGGACTTAATTGGTCAAGAAAAATTGTTGAGGACCAAATTGGTAATTTCGCAATAGTCGAGGGACCATTTTGGTAATAAACTTTGCAATATGTTTGTTGGCTTGGTTTTTAAATTTCATAAGAAAATTTCATTTTGTACAACATGTAGTTCGGTTTAGATAAGAAGGTTGATTTCGTTTCTGGTGGTCTATTGTTATTTGTATACTTATAGATATGATAACATGTACTTAGTCACTGACTTCTTATAGATATGTGGTAGATGCATCTATAAAAAGAAAGTAAACTCTAAATTGTTTTTAATATTTTATAATTCTGGACATCATCAGCACACATCAGTGAATTTTTCAATTAGTGGTGTACGAAAAACACAATCTTTATGAACTTTTTTTCCTTTCTGTCATACAGTTATTGTTCATTTTAAAATGCATTATGTTTGCTGGCTTGATTTTTAAATGTCATGGTCACTAATTTCTATTTACATGCACTATTCTACAATGGCATTATCTTCCTCGTGGAACTTGCATCCATTTACAAATCCCCAAGAGTTTATGTCAGAAAATTCAACAAACTCTTGAAGGAAGGAAAAGTCTACAATATTCACAATTTTATTGTGCAAACGTGTCGCATGACGTTTAAGTTGTGTGACCATAAGTACATTATGAAAGCGATCCACAACACTTTGATTATCGTTATGGGTGAAGATGAATCTAAATTTTCCAAACACATGTTCAAACTCAAGGATTTTGGATTGTTGAAGGCTATCGGAGGAGTGTATAGCAATAAGCTAATTGGTAAATTCTTCTTAAAATTTTGTTCTTTACTAGATGTGTTTTCATTTCATTTTTATACTATATTTCTAATAGTATATTCATGGCTGATAATTTTAAATCTTTTGTTTGGTTTTCGCAGATTTGATTGGTCTTGTAGTTTCTATTACTGAGCCAAAAGTTATCTAAGTTAATTCAAATCCCCAAAAGTTGATTGATTTTGTCATTGAAGATTCTCGGTATGTATTTGTTTAGATGTTCTTTTGATTTGTTTAAGTATAAACTGAGGCCTCATTACGTTCATTGTTATTTTCACTCAAGGGGACTCGGCTCACAATTACCTTGTGGGACGAACACGTGGATTCTGTGTTGTCTTACTATAATGCTGATTTGGCAGATCCACTGATCATTATACTACAGCTGTGTTCAACCAGGATGAATGATGGTAAGTAATTACCTACCTAGTGGCATACATAAATTTATTTGATTCGATTATAACTATTTAAAATTGTTTATCATATTAGATGGTGAGGTTAGGGTATCTAGTTCCTACATTGCAACAAAGATTCTGTTAAACTATGAATGCCCTGAGTTCCCCAATTTCAAGGAGAGGTATCCTGACATTTCACTTTTTGTCACTCTGTATTATATTTTATTTCAAACACGTTTGAAGATTACGGGTAATTCGTCGTTTAGATCAGTATGCCTAAGTTCTTGACTCCAATATGGAGTATAAGTTCAAGTTCAAGAATTATTGGATCTGGATCATTGGAAGCTTTATCATGTGAAAATGTCACAATCACTTCTTTGAAGGATATTTATAACAAGAGGGTAAAAATCACAGGTTTAGAGTTTGTAGTGAAATCATTTGAAAAGCCACCATTAATTATACTTCTCACGTATTGTGTAATTAATGTTTAGGTGGGTGAATTTTGGGTACTTTGGAGAAATTCTAGACATAAAAGGCGAATGGTACTTTAGTGCCTATAATAGTAAGGGTGTGGAAAGAAGCTTCAAGACTATGCACACAAAATGTGCTGTAAGACATGCGATAATAAACACTAGCTAGGCGGAATAATTAAGTACAAAGTGGTGATTATTGTCCTGGATGACGACCAGGATGGCCATCTTCTACTTTGGGATAATGTTTGCTCGACGCTGTTAGAAGTTACTATTAGCGAGTTGAAGGAAAAGTATTCTGAAATACGTGAATCCATATATCTTAGCAATCAACTATTCGATTTTGAATGTATTAATATTATCCCTTTATAATATTTTTTTATCTGTTTTGGTTGACTACCTAGGATGGTTGCATGCCCAATGAAATTGAGAGCTTGATTGAAAAGACAATGATGTTTAGGATTGTCACACGGAAGGGCCAATTTAAATATAGTGGAAACGTTGCTTTTACCGTGCTTAGAGTGAAAAAAAAAAAAAAAAAAAAGACGAAGCTATATATTGTGCAGACACATCAAGCCAAACTACTCAATAAATTAAAGGTGATGAAGAAACAGTAATTAGGAAACTTGCTGATGAAACTGAGTTCAATGACAATTTAGAACAAATAAGTCCTCATTAAACATGTTTCTTCCTCCTTCAATAATATTTTTTTCCACCTTACTGTTTTTAATAATTAGTTTCATCTAGCGTATACCACCACTGGAAGCTACATCTTCGTCACCCCCAGAAGTCATCTTGGTTGATTAGACCACTTCCGAACATACAACAATCTTTTAAGAGAACAAATGTAGACTATTCATCATCTTCAAAGGGTATGAAAAAGCCTAAGATCGAACCAAAAAATTAATTTCCTATTTCCTCACCATTAGACTGCGTTTCTCTTTTTCTTTGTTTGTGTTGGGTTATTGCTGAAAAAACTTATGTTTAATCACAATCAATTATACGTGATTTTTTTCCGAGTCATCTATCCTGATGGCCTGAAGGTGTTAGCTCTAGATGAGCATGGACAATATTCTGTTACAAAGAGATTTTCAATAATGTGTAATTTGAACTAGTGATATTATGCTCTTTTTATTTTTATTTTTTTTTCAAAGAGCACATTTGCCAAAGTTGTACAAATCGATATATCAAATTTCCAAAGTTTCAACACCGGATGCTTACATCTTCACATTAACAATTAATTCAACAATTATTTGGTCGAATTCAAACAATGATAACATCACAAAATATAATCAATCCAAATCATCTTTTCAAGTGCACTATATAATATTTGATGTTATAATTTATATAATTTTATATTGATCTAAATATTTTTAAAATATTATAGCAAATTAGTTCTATGTATTGCACGAGTGAAAATACTAGTTTTTATTAGAAGTAAATTATTATATATTAGACGAATTAATAATGCCTTGGGCATTGAATGATTTCTCCCCATACATCACATACCATACATACATGAACGACGCCGTGGTCCCTAATATATTCGCAGGAATGGGAAGCTAACGTCATAGGTATGACCTCACTGGTGACGTCGGACAAGTATATGCCACGTAGCTCCAAGGACGGAAGCAACTTCGTCGTGTGCTCCAGGAAAGCATCTACGAAGCCTGTAATTAAAAAAAAAAAAAAAAAAAAAGAGCAATTAAGAAGACGACAAAAACAGCAGAAAATTAAAGGCGTAACAATTAACGATAAATAGAGACCCATACCCGTACGTACAGTCCCGGGATATAAGTATAATCATATCGACGCACTATTCTGGTTTGCTCGCTCTAGAAATATAATGGAGAATTCTCAATTTCAAAACCTTGAAAACGGCGGAACAAGTATTTACGACGCCGGAATATTATTCGTAGATGCGCCGGAATACTATCTGTCCGATTATCTCCTGCCGGAAAATATCCCGCCGCCGGCGGAGCAACAAACTATGGTGCCGATGGAATCTCTCGGCAGTGGATCTTCCAACCCGATTCCAACCTACAGTAACATGCAAGTGCTATTTATTTATTTTTTGTCATATTAATTTTTTTTGGGCAGTATATAATTATTTAAAATGATAGTGGTTTAAAAAAAAGAGTTTATTACAGAAATGGTCCCTCGACTATTGTGAAATTATCAATTTAGTCCTCAACAATTTTTCGTGTCCAATTAAGTCCTTCGACTTTGAAAATTTTGACCAATTTGGTCCTCCGTTAATTTTGCCGTTAAACATACGTTAAATCGGGACCAAATTGGTAATTTTGCTATAGTCAAGGGACCAAATTGATAATTAATTTTCACTAAAATGGTCCCTTGACTATAGAAAAATTACCAATTTGGTCATTGACTATAGTAAAATTATCAATTTGGTCATGATTTTAACTGATATTTAATGGCAAAATAAACGGAGGACCAAATTGATTAAAATTTTCAAAGTCGAAGGACTTAATTAGGCACAAAAAATTGTTGAGGACCAAATTAGTAATTTCGCAATAGTCGAGGGACCATTTTGGTAATAAACTCAAAAAAAAATATAAAGATATTTGAATGTATGCAGAGAATACAAAAATAGGACGAAGAAGAAAATGGAGCGGACAAAGTCTAGGATTGCATTTAGAATTAAAACTGAACTAGAAACTCTGGATGATGGATTCAAATGGAGAAAGTACGGCAAGAAGATGGTTAAGACCAGTCCGAATCCCAGGTATAATATATCATTTAATCACCTTTAATTTCTACTTTTTTTTTTTTTTTTTTTTTCACACACACGCATATATGCACCAATCTAATATTCCAAAAAAAAGAGTATATTAGACATCTCACGAATATATACCACACAAATTATATATATATATATATATATTTATAATATATATATATATATATATATATATATATATATATATATATATACTTTTCATTTATATTCTTTATATTATTTGATTTATGAGAAAATTCGCAACTACTACTTAAGAATTTCTTATATAATATGTTTGCCCTAGAGTAGATTATATTGCATTGTTGCCTATTTACGGGAAGAAATGGATACTCTTCCAAAATAAGCTTTCGAATTTGAGTCTTATAAATGGCCGGACTAATAGATAATGCTACAAATTTCTTCTAAACGATTAAAGTTGGTTAATGATTTAATTATACAAATTAATTAAAATTCAAAAATAATTATTGAGTATTATAGAAAGTCATAATGCCAAAAAAAAAAAATAAAACAAAGAAATTTAAAAGTGTGTAACTATATATAGATGCCTGGTCGGCCTCATTCATCTAATAGAAGGAAAATATAAACTTGCCCATACAGACTTAGTTCAGCGATTCATAGATAATATTTGAGAGAAGAGACTAAACTCAAAATTTGATAGTGACAATGTGAGAATTATGTTCAAAGTAGACAGATCCTTTGTGTCAACTGTTGAACTATTGAGTTATCGTGATTTATTTCCTCCCACATGTTTTATCATGTCGGGGTGTGAGGACCTTTAGGATTGGGTATTTAATCGGAGAAGAAAATACAAACTCTAATAATGGAGATGATAAATGATGGAGATCATTCAGTGTTCTAATACCTCTTAGCAGCCTTTGGCTTTGCCCTACATACACTAACTAGTACCTACACATCCTTAGCCGTGGGATACCACCTATATTATTATATCATATATATATATATGGAGGCCCATCTCACTTTATTACGTTAATTTTTTTCTTTTGAGAAATATTATTTATCGATATCGTGTTTAAACTAAATTATTTTGTTAATATAATAATTATCTTAAAGTATTATTATACATTTTGAAGGATATGATAATATTATAAATAATGTGTATTAACAAAGATAATGTTTGTATATAATTATATGAGTGGGAATTCATAATATATACGCTTCGGTGGAGAGATAGAGATTGACATATATTCTTATTCATATATTCACCCTATTAGCATATATATATTAGTTAATATATAAAGTTGTACGTATATATGGATTGTGACTCCAAGCTAGGTTGCAATCGGGTGGTGGCCCTACCAATATATTAAGTTGATGATGGCCACAGCCAATTAATCTTTGCACATTGCAATTATCTTTGGGGTTTTTTTTTTTTAAAGATCGAAGAGTAAAAATATCAATTGTATCCAATTATCTCTGATTTTCTCTCTCTATAAATACGAGAACGAGGATAGATTTTAGGGAATTAGGAGTTAGGACATGGAAGGGGTTTGGAAATTTTCATTGTCTAATTAACGAGAAAGCAAAAAAAAAAAAAAAA
>CP025658.1:14129324-14167019 GCA_003576665.1 Ipomoea trifida | reverse complement strand
ATATATATATATATATATATATATATATATATATATATATATATATATATATATATATATATATATATATATATTGAAACCTGAAACAATACTTTTAATTTCGATCATCTCACATTGAGCGAGTGTTATAGCAAAATTTTCAAATGTGTACGTAAGTGGTCTAGGACATGTAAGAACATTAACTTCATGTAGTTGGTGTTTGAAGGAATTGAAGGTAAAGAAAATAGGTTATCGCAAATACATGATTATTTTTTTCAAAATAAGTATAATAATAATATCAATAATAATAAAATATTTAAAAATTAGGTGAACATCAAATAGCTAGCTTAGACAGCTTAGTAGATGCGTTAGTATTACCCCAACCCCAAGGCTCTCATGAGCTTTTCAATATAATTTTCATTATCATTCCACTGACAAACGTTTTTCACGATTTATTCGATCAAATTAATGATTGATGCCCTATCTTGTTATGCATGCTAAAGTATTTCATATATGTGCGTTTAAAATACTATAGTTAGTTTATGGATAGTGCTTCCACAATTTTCTAATTAAAATTAAGAGTAACCCTATATGTGTTATTAAAGTATTTTTTTTAATACTATCCACTCTATTACAATGTAGTACTAAAAAAAAAGTGTAAACAAAAATAAAGATATTTTTTTTAAGGTTACCACATCAAAAATTGAAAATATTAATCTTTTGCCAAATACCTTGGTATTTTATATAAAATATAACATGCTAGGAAAAACACATGGAAAAAAATAAAGAATCAAACTACTTTAGGCATGAATCTTACATATATACTTTCCTACAAGTTTCTAATCACACCGTATAAACAACCTGAGTCTCAAATAAAACTTGTGAGAAACAAGAAGAAGTTGACAAATTACTAGAGTTGCAAAGCGAAATAATTCAACAATCAACGGGAAGAATTTATGAAAATATCTCAAAATTTTTGGGAGCTAGTACTATAGATACCAGCTCTAAAAATAGGCAATAATTTAAATTTAATATTTAAATTATTCACAGACTAAATATTGTAAAAACTTGATCAAGAATTTATTATATATATTGATAAATATAATATGCATCATGAGACCTTAGCTTCATAGTAGACCTTTAACAAAGGACCCTGGTCTATTGGCCAATGGTCAAAGTCTAATATGACTTCCAATTAAGACATTATGATATCTTATTCTTAAAACCTTCATGGAACATCTTCTTATACCCTATTATCAAGATCTTTCAGGAAACTTTATGTAAACTGATCTCCAACATAATCTAATCTAAATCTAAAAATCTAATAAGAGTGAATGTTTGCATGTACCTTTCATTATATTTATGAATTTTTTTGTTACTTTTTTTATTCTACATTATATTATAAAAGTTATACTATACAATTATTTTTAACAAAAGTATTAACTCGCGTAATCTTTTTCATTACTATTAGCATGTTCATGAATTCACTATATCTTTTCTTATATTCTTTAATGGTATAATATATGTAGACATTATATTAGAGTAATATAATAAATAAATTTGATTTTATTTACAATAGTAGGAATTAGTTAATTATTTCCTAAAATATAAATATTAAATTTATAAAAATGGTTTACATTATTATTACTATTATTATTATACAATAATATAAATATTTTATTGATGTTGTTCACATTTGATAATCAAAAGTCACCATTTTAATAAATTGTAAAAGATAATTGGAATTTAAAAGTTTAAATGATTTTAACATGATTACTATTTTAGTATTGGGCAAAAAATTTTGCGTAGCGCACCTAATTCTAGTAGATTAAAATAAATGCAATAACTTACATAATTTTTTTTTAAAAAAGTATTAAAACTATTCTAAAAAAAAAAGTATTAAAACTACTACTACTACGATAATCATTTTCGATTATATTGTTTACCTAATTGTATTCTATATCTAATCCTATTTTTAAATTGTTTTAAATCTAGTACTTTAGTTATTAATCTGGTTGCAAATCTAGTTCTTTAATTTAATTGCTAAATTATTTAACAAATCTTAATATTTAATTGCTAACCTATTTGCAAATCTAGTACTTTAAATGAATGACTAAATTTGTAATTATGCCAACAATTGTAGGATTAGATTACAACAATTTAATGATTGTGATTACATTTGTAATTTGAGGATAATTAAAGAATCAAAAGTGTGATTTCTCCTTTATATAAAACTATAGATAGTAAAAATTATTAATTTTAAGTTATTTATTTATTCACTGAAACAAAATTTTAAAATTCAACCCATATTGATAGAAATTATATTGCGAAATTTTGAATAGGAACTATTACAAATGTTCTAGTGGAGGATGCGGTGTGAAGAAGAGGGTAGAAAGGGACAGAGAAGATTCAAGTTACATAATTGCAACGTATGAAGGAGTGCACAACCATGAAAGCCCATGTGTGCTTTAATACACCCATGAAATGTATCCCACACTACCTATCGGGACTCATGGATGGGCTTTACAACCTTCCTCCTTACCGTCGTCTTCTTTATGATAATTCTTGTGAAATTTTGGTTTAATTTCTCTCTCTCTCTCTCTCATCCTTATTATGTATGTAATTCTAACCATAAACCTAGTTTTAGACTTGGTGTTATTATATATTGACTTGTTTTTATGTATATTGTCATCTCTTAAATCATCAAATATCAAGATATTCATAACTATTTTTAGAATATTTTAAATAAAATATTAATTTCGAATTGATAAGACGGGCCGAAAGAACCCCTTAGATAAAATTCGATAGTAGTCTTCAATTCAAAAGAAATTAAAGTATTAGAAGATAATTATTTTTCTTGATTATATATATAATGATAATTTCATATCTAGTTTATGACTTATGGTTTTGACATATTTAATTCTTTATTTTCAAAATTATTTTATATTAAGTCTATATCATTCAAAATACTTTCATATATATGAAAGAACTATATATAGAATTTGGTGAAAGAGTTAATTCAAATTTTAGTCTCATGATTATTATTATGTTATTTTGCTTTTTATCCATGAGTTCAAATTAACTGATACTTTGATTATTAAAAGCATGTTACATTTAATCCTCATAAAAAAAAATTAAAAGTAACACATTTTTAATAACATGAGAACTAAAAGTAACATAATTTTAATAGTAAAAAGATAAAATCATATTGGTTTTGATGATCAAGTAAAAAAAATGCAATACTCAGAAAATCTTTTGATGAAATATGAAATATCCAAAATACAACATTTTAGACAAGTGAGTGAGCTTATGGGGGTAAACGTGCCAAGCTAAGTCTGAATAGTCCAAACTTCAAGCTCGACTTAATTCAAAGTGTCAAAAGCTGACAATTTATATCGTGGATCAGGGTGCACAATGCATTGTTCACCCGTACCAAAACAATGTCGATTTGGTCACGTTTTTTTTTTTTTTTTTTTTTTTTTTTTTTTTTTAAATCACGTTTCCCGTTTCGGCTGTTAACTTCTAAATATTAAAAAAAAAAAATTTTGTTCAGATTGACAGTTTTAGTTTGTGTCGTTCATATTGGCGATTTTGGTCTTCGCGATTTTGCTGTCTAGTTAGTAGCTAGTGGATTCCAAGCATTGCGATATGGAAGAGGTGTTTGCGCAGCAGGAATTCGTAGTGACAGAGGACGGCAATGCTCTGGTTGGATTGGTAAATTCAGATGATCCTAATCCAGGTTTTTTTATATTTAATTTGTTTGTTGTTGATGCAAATAAATGAATTCATAGGTGATATTCGTTGATTGAATTGAATTATCTGAGAATAGATATAGGATTATTTTTGGAACAACTAGATGATTCGATTATTAAGAGGATGAGTTCTATGTATTTGTGTTAATATTCTATGTATTCTCTGAAGACATTCTATGTATTATAGACAACGATTCTGTGTATGCATGTTAGTGGTACTTAAAACAGGTTGTGATGTGTTTGTGTATTCGAATGTTAGGAGGATGAGTTTTGTGTATTTGTGTCAATATTCTGTGTATTCTATGAAGTCATTCTGTGTATTCTAGACACGGATTCTGTGTATTCACGTTAGTGGTACTTAAACACAGGTTGTGATGTGTTTGTGTATTTGGTGTTTTCATTTTCTATATATTATGGTTAGGAATTTTGTGTATTATGGTTATAGATTATGTGTGTTTAACCATTGGAGTAGTGTAAACAATAAGATCAGTTATGTGTATGGTGTGACAATTTTCTGTGTACTCTATAAAGACATTCTGTGTATTCTGAAAAAGAATTTTGTGTATTCATGTTAGTGGTACTTAAACTTTGTGTTTTTTTGCAACTGATCAGGTTTTGTTAGGGTTGTCAGTGAGTTCTATTGATGAAACATATGAGATTTATAATGATTATGCTTTTAGATTAGATTTTAGTGTAAGGAGGGGCAAGTAAAGATATAGTGCTACTACAAAAACAGTGGAGATGAAGAAGTTTCATTGTTCGAAGTATGGATTTAAAAGGGACATAAGAAATGGATGTTATTCAAAAGTTGATGTACAGACATGTTGTTGTGCATTTGTTCAATTTAATTTAAATGAGAATGGGGTGTGGACTGTGACAAAGCATGAGAAGCTTCATAATCATGATTTGGTTCCACCGAGCAAGGGTTATCTTCTACGGTCAAATAGAACATTATCTACAAATCATCTTTCCTATCTAAAAGATTTGAAGAAGAGCGGTGTTTATGTGGCCGACGGTATAAGGTTTCTTAAAACACAATCAGGGGGAGTCACCCCTTGTTGGTTTTACAAGTAAGGTCTGCATATAACTCTTTATGCACGGAAGTATTATCAATTGCATTTTCATGAGGTATAGCATTTTAATCAATAATGTACAGAATTACACAATATGTACTTTTATATTAAATATATATTGTATTCAAGGAAAGTACATTATTTGTGTACTAAATTTACATTATATTGTATAATATTTATCCAATACACAAATAATATACTTTTAATATTTTAAAAATGTATTTTTTTTTTTATGGTAGGTAGTGTTGGGGCAAATTTTATCGTTGACCATGATCTATGTAGCAGCGTGGACCATGAAGTATGCATCATTTTAATTACACTTTAATTTCATTTGACAATATTGCTATGTTTTTTAGTTTCATTTTTCCTCAACACTAGTTTCATTCATAGCAATACTAAAGTATGATTTTAATTCTACTATAGTTTCATTTGATAATATACATTATTGCTTGAGCTCTATTTTTTTGTTTCATTTTCCCCACACACTAGTTTAATTATAGTACTGTTGAAGTATTATTTTAATTGCACTTTTAGATCATTGGACAATATATATTATTGTATAATTCTGAATTTTAGTTTCATTTTCATGCATACTAGTTTCATTATAACAATACTAAAATATTATTTTAATTATATTACATTTTCATTGATAATAATATGCTCTATTTTATAGTTTTATTTTTGACACACTAATTTTATTATAATAAAACTAAAATATCATTTTAATTCTACTACAATTTCATTTGACGATCAGTTGATCATGGTCCATTGTATAACAATTGTGGGGTGAGCCTTGTACTCGAGCTCCAAGCCCAATTGCTTCTGGGCTGATTGATAAAGTATCTCTTTCTGGGCCTTAGATCTATGCCTAAGTAGGTGACACGTATACGCGTCTTTGCAGCGCGTGTTAACTAACGAATTGGTTCAACATTTTTTCCTCATTCTCAGATTTGCTTCTCGACATTTGTTGATCAATAATCATTTAATCGCGCAGGCACATTTCATTATTGTATGCGAATCTATCTATATGCATATATAATTTAACTTCAAGAGTTCCCAATCAAGGCCATTCAATTCAGATCTTCGTATGTAGGAAAAACCGATTTTTTAGACTACTCTTCGACCCATCCGGGGATTTTCTGGAGGACAGATCCACCACTGAAGTTGTGAAATTGATCAGTTCAGAATCTTGTGTTGGAGAAACTCTCAAGTCTTGATGCGTATTATTGGGTGGTGATTGAAGGGGGTTAGTGTTGATCCATTGCTGGAGTGTGATATGGGTTTTGGGTTCAAAGTGGAAGGAACCTTTTGATGAACTTTTCTTGTTTGTGTTTATAGTTGAGGTTTCTTGAGCAGGAGAATATGTTTTGGAGGGAAAGGGAGCGGGAGAGCAAAGAGCAGAATGGCGGTCCGCCTTGTGGACAGGTCAGGGTGCTTCTTGTTGGAGACTCAGGTACTCAAGCTTAAACCAATATTTCTTGTTCACTAAATTGTGTAAATTAACTTGTTTGCATTTTTTTAAAAACTTTGTCTATTTGAAATTATTATTGTTCTATTGGTTGGAATCTGTAAGTTGTTTTTGGTTACTTGATTCCAAAATGTTGGGAAATGTGTGAATACATGGTGATTCTATGTTTAGGTCCATTTTCAGGAAAAATTAACTGAATGCTAGAACATTTAGAACTGTAAACCATTCTCAATGACATAGGAACTATGTTTTTTTGGGTATTTAGAGTGGGGGAGGGAGGTAGATAGATTATGTTCAGTTGAGGGCTGTTATGAGAAGTTGTCTGGTTTTAGATGATGGTAGATATGGAAAAGCAAGGGGTCATAAAAGGGGAATTTCATTATTTGCCCAAGGAGTAGATGATCCATAGATTCCTTGGCACCTAGGCAGATTTTTGCAACACTGGTTAATCATGTGGAAGACAGAAGTACTGATGATTCAAGGATGCTGCTCAGTCTCTGCATATAATGAAGCAAAAACCAAAAATGCATCAAGGCCTATTTTGGTTTTTGGAAGTGGTGCAGAGATGGTGTTGACACCTTGATACTGTTTTTAAGCTCCTTTGGACAGGCTTTAGGTCCCTTGACTGGTATTTATTTTCACCTCTCTTTGGTGCAAGTGCTTTTGTCTCCAACAGATTATCACTGATTTAGAAAGCGAGCCCTGCATGGGAATGATGACTAGCAGACAAGTCTCTTACTTCCTCTTCTGGCAGAAGCATACTGTTAATATCATCACCTCGGTGTAAAAGATTACAAATTTCACAAGTAACTATTTAAGAGAGCCAATTTGATAAATATTTTAGAGAAACCAGAATAATTTATTAACTGATTGTTGAGTGAACACAGCAAGGGCTTTCTTATGTAAAATAGCTGTAAATGTCCTTGAAATTTGAATGGGTAATTAACTAACCTACTCAAAATTGCATTCATTCATTATTGTTTGCTTTGAACCTTTGCTCTGTAGAATTACACTTTTTGACTATAACATGAATGGCTTTAGATATTTTTAGCTGATACTTGATGCAGTTTTAATGTATCAAATTCTGTGTGCCACATTTACTGATTCACATTCAGTGATTAATTGTGCATGGTCATGCATGCCGGGCATATACTTTGGCCTCGTTATTGAACTTCATGTTAACACTATTTTTGGTTAGGTGTGGGAAAGACCTCTCTTGTTCATCTGATTATGAAAGGCTCATCCATTGCTCGCCCTCCTCAAACAATTGGTTGTTCAGTAAGTGTGAAGGTAAGATTTGCATTTAATGTGTCTCTAATTGTAATTCTAGTTGAGCTGAGATGCAATATCAGTCTTATTTAATGTTTTAGTCTGTATTCTTTGTAGCATATTACTTTTGGGAATTCTGGTAGTTCATCAAGTGGCACCCAAAACGACAGTGAAAGAGACTTTTTTGTTGAGCTTTGGGATATATGTGGACATGACCGATACAAAGATTGTCGATCTCTATTCTACTCTCAAATCAATGGTGAGCAATGAGCCCTTTTACTGCTGCTTTCTCAACAAAAAGAAAAAAATAAAATAAAATCCATTTAAATGATTCAAAAAATCCCTTTCAGTTATATGTTGGAAATGCTATCCCAGTGCAGCCTAAGTTTAATATGTCAAAACTCAAAAGAACATCAGCACAAAAGATTTTTTTTTCTTTTTTTCTGGCAGAACTTGTTTTTATATCTTTATGGCTTCAGAATTATGATTTACTTGTAAAAAGGATTATTTCTTACCCCACATTCCAGCCATATTCTTTTCCATTCATGTTAGGAAGCGTATGTAATTCATTGGCTAATCACTAAAAAAATTCTTGATAAAATTCATTAGAGAATCTATATGATTTTAATTTGTATCTTCTGATCAAATTTCTAGTTTAGGTGTTGTTTTTATCTACGATCTCTCTCAAAGAAGGACAAAGTCAAGCTTGAGCAAGTGGGCTGCAGAAATTGCAGCCACAGGAACCTTCTCAGCTCCTCTAGCTTCTGGAGGTCCTGGTGGCCTTCCAGTTCCTTACATTGTCATTGGCAATAAAGCGGATATTGCATCAAAAGAGGGCACTAGAGGGAGCAGTGGAAATCTTGTTGATGTAGCTCGGCAGTGGGTTGAGAAGCAGGGTTTTCTGCCATCAAGTGAAGAACTTCCATTGACTGAAAGTTTCCCTGGCAATGGAGGCATTTTCGCGGTAAATTTGTAATCAACAACCTATTCAGAACTTGCTTCATTATCTGTCTGTTTTTTTGTTTTGTTTTGTTTTATTTTTATTTATTTATTTTCGAGTTAGTAGAGCACATTGGTTTCCTTTTGCTGTGAATAATAATTTTTCTTGTCAAGGAAACATAACTTAGGGTGTAAGATTGCTAGCACTATGATGCCTGCAGGATTTTAAAAAAAATAGTAATAATAAAACTTACTTTTCACTCTTCTTCATGTTCCTTTAAAGTATTATCTCTAAGATGCTGATATTCAGTTTTAATTATCTTTTTCTTTATTAAGCATGCTCTTTTATATAATTGGTTAGAGCATTGATTTTCACTTCCTGGATCATAATGCATGTAAAAAGAACTGGATTATAAAAAATTTAAAAAGTTTAAATTAAAAAAAAAAAAAAAAAACAAGGAATCACTGATGCTGAAAATGAATCAAGTATTTGCTCCTTTGTTCTATTAGGTTTCCTAAAAGAATTTTATAGACAAACCTCTTCACCTAAGCAAAAGATTTGTCGTTGCTTCATTTTCCTAATTGGGTCGGTGCCTGTGAATATCCCTTAGTTCTATGATTTCTATCCTTTGTTTTATAAATCTTCTTCATTTCTCAAAGAACTGACTTTCCGTGTTAAACCATTTTCTATTTATGAAGGGAAGGTGAAATTTGCTGCTAATTCTAGAGACATTAAAAATTTCTACAATTATATCTGAATCTTCTCTGTAAAAGACACTATATTGACAACATGCCTTGCGTTTATCCAGTGAGCTCAATCATTCACTAATTAGGATATGGACACCTGAAGGTGATGGTATATGTTACAACCTAGCACGTTGTGAATCTAGAGGTTTCTAATATTCCATGTTAGAGTGCTACATGGTTAAACTACAAAAAGGATCATGGTTTAGACTGATTGGGATTCTGGGGAGGTCAATAGGATTCAATTTTTGTCACAAGTAATCCACATAGTAGATTAAGTGAATGCTGACAATATGCTATCTACTTTTTGAAAGGACATAATCATTAACCACTATTTGATACATGCTATTCTTTTTCCCTGCCTCCATGCATTGATATTTACTCTATTTTGAACTGTGCAGGCTGCTAAAGAAGCAAGATATGACAAGGAAGCTTTGCAGAAATTTTTTCGCATGGTCTGTACTTTTTCCCTTATACATCTATCATAATGACATAGCGTCTTTATACTGGCATATTGAAGTACCCTTGGGAACTATTCTCAGTTGATAAGGAGGAGATACTATTCGGATGACTTGCCCGGTAGCCCTTGGACTACATCGGTTCACAAACCATTGCAGCGGAGTGAAATATCAAGTGATGAGGATAACTCATACAAGAGTTCAAGTTCAAGGTACATCACTACAGCATTTACATTGCCTAGTTTCCTCTTATATTAAAATCCCTATCTAAATGAGATGGATAATGCTTAGTACCCCTACACCTACCACTCACAAACTTGCCACTCCTCCTAATGTGGCAAGTTGTAATTGGTTAAGATATGAAAAAAAAAAACCAATTAAAACTTGTCACATCAGGGAGTGGCAAGTTTGTGAGTGATAAATGTAGGGGTACTAGGCATTTTCCAAATGAGAATTAGTCTTAGTTGTTGGTTTCAATGCTGTTCTTTCTGTCTTACGTATTTATCATTGACATAAGAATTATATGTATTTGATTTCTATTTCCTGCTCTTACTGTGCCTACTCTTCGCTGCAGTTTCATTGCGGACCCTTATAAATACAATGCACTCCCTCCCCTACCAGCACAACGTAATCTCACGCCACCTCCCACACTTTATCCGCAGCAACCAATGTTAACTCCCGATAATTATAGCATCCCAAGATTTGCTTTGACAAGCTCCCAAGAAATCAGCAGCACCAGATCTAAGCGTACAGATATTAATGTTTGATGATCTTGATTCTTTTAGTCACATCATAGAGTACATCTTCAAAGTTGGCGTATATTGGTCTTTATGATGATATTGTTATTCTGTAAAATGATCTCTTAGTGCTTTAACTCATGAAAGTGTTCTTTTTCAGTGTGAAAAGTATGATATAATGATAGTCCAGCCTGAAAAAACAGTTCAGTTTCTTGCAAACTTCATTAAAATTTTCTCTTCTTTTCAGTGGCAAGGGAATTTGGGTTTTCTTGTTGGATTTGTCTTACATACAGACCACAATTCTATTGGATTGAGTATTGAATTTATAATCTTTTACTTAGAGCTACAAGTTTGTCATATGTTTTTACTTATTGTTAATATACGAGAGAATAAAGTATTCATATATTTCATACTCTAAAACCTGTACAGACAACCACTGTTTCAACACTCCCCCTCAAGCTGAAGAGTATAGATCATATACATCAAGCTTGTTACAAATATACCCAAATCTAGGGGCTCTAAGAGCTTTTGTTAAAATATCAGCTAAGCTAACTGATCTACAGAATTGACAAAAGCTAGTTTTAATACTTCCTGACACAATATAAAGTGGCAATCAACCTCGATGTGCCTAGTCCTTTCATGATAGACTGGATTTGAGGCAATCTGCTTAGTTGTCACATATCAATGTCATTTGAGCAACCTGACCACATTGTAGTTCTTAAAGTAAGTGCTTCAGCCACATCAGCTCACACGTGTCAAGAGTTATGGCACGGTATTCAGCTTCAGCGCTGGATGTGAGTTATATCATTAATATGTATTTTATATTTGTTTTATTATATAGTTTGTTATTAGTGGTTACAGTTTAGTCTACAACTATAATCAGTAGAATGGGAGAGTCTTTAGCTGCCTATGATAAAATGGCTCTCTCTCTCTCTCTCTCTCTCTGTAATCTGTTGAGAAATCCAAAATCATTTGTCTAATCCTGGACCTGGCAACATCATCTTGCTTCTTACTTTTTCAAGATATAAGATTACCACCAATGAGAACACAATAACCTGAAGTAGAGCGTCTGTCAAAATGACAACCAGCCCAGCGTGCATTAAGATACCCAACAACTTGAGCACGCCCTCTATCTTCAGCCTGCATCAAGATACCCAACAACTTGAGCATGTTGTCCTCTATCTTCATAGATTAAACCTTGCCCTGGTGCTCTTTTGATGTACCTTAGAACCCTAATAGCAGTTTCCCAATGAGTATTACAAAGACTCAAGAAACTAACTTAATACACTGACTGCTAAGGAGATATCTGGACGAGTTATTGTGAGATAATTCAATTTTTCAATTAATCTCTTATATCTCTCTCGGTCAGACAATGACTCTCCCTGTCCTGGTAAAAGTATAACATTAAGATCCATTGGATTATACACAAGTCTACAATCCAACATACCAGTTTCTTCTAAGATATCCAAGGTATACTTACTATGAGAAATGACTACAACACTATTAGATTGGGCTACTTCAATTGATCAATCCCGAGAAAATACTTTAGCTTGCCTAAATCCTTAGTTTGGAACCAACTGAAGAGATACTCTTTCAATTGAGATATTCCCTCTTGATCACTTTCTATAATAACAATGTCATCTACATACACTACAAGATATATGCATTTCCCATCATAATGGCGATAGAAAACAGAATGATCAACTTCACTTCTGACCATACCAAACTCACACACCACAGAGCTAAATCTCCCAAACCAAGCCCTTGGAGACTGATTTATACCATACCAAGAGCGACGAAGTTTACATACCAAACCATACTCCTCCTGAGCTTTGAACTAAGGTGGTTGCTCCATATAAACCTCCTCTTGAAGATCACCATGGAGAAAAACATTCTTGATATCCAACTGGTGTAAGTCCCAATGATTTGTGGTTGCCAAAGATAAAAGTAATCGAAATGATGCAATTTTAGCTACAGGAGAAAAAGTGTCAGTGTAATCCAAACCAAAGATTTGAGTGTAGCATTTTGCCACCAGTCGCGCCTTAAGGCGATCAATCTTGCCATCAGGGCCTACCTTCACAGTATAAATTCACCTACAATCAACAATAGTCTTACCAGGAGGGAGATGGACCAACTCCCATGTGCCAAGATAGCAAGGCCTCCATTTCTATCAACATGGCTTGGCGCCAACTTGGATCTGAGAGGGTCTCACTAGTGGATTTAGGTATATTTACAGAAGAAAGGTGAGACAGGAAGGCAAAGTACGGGAAAGATACACGACGATAACTCAAGAAAGTATATATAGGATGAGGATTACGAGTAGAACGTGTACCTTTCCGGATAGCAATGGGTGCCTCAGTGGGATTAGTGGCAGATTGCAGTGGCAGTGGTAGAACCGCAGCAGGAGGATCAGATGGCACATGTGAGTCAACAGGAGTCTCAGTAGGCGTAGGGCGAGGACGGCGTTGATAAACTTGAAGGGGGCGGTTAGAAACAGTTAGAGGATCAGTATTCTAGGTAAGAGGAAGTGGACCAAGATAAGGAATAGGAATAACCTCTGAAACAAACACTACGCCATTTGGAGATGGTTGGAAAAAAGAAGAAGACTCAATAAAAGTGACGTTTGCAAATACGAAGTGACGCCTGAGTGATGGAGAATTACACCTATAACCTTTTTGAATTCGGGAATAACCTAAGAAAACACACTTAATTGCTTTAGGGTCCAATTTTGGCCGTCCAGGAGCCATGTCATGAACAAAACAAACACACCAAAAACCCGAGGGAGAAGAGGAAAAAGATCAACAGAAGGATAAACAATGGAATATGGAGTATGGTTGTTAAGTACTGAGGATGACATGCGATTGATTAGGTAACATGTAGTAAGAATAGCATCAGCCCAAAATTGTGGAGGAACATGAAAGTGTAACAGTATAGTACGAGCAATTTCTACTAAATGTCTGTTTTTACGCTCAGCGACCCCATTATGCTAAGGCGTGTAAACACACGACATTTGATGTAACATACCCCGAGATGTCATATACAATTGAAAAGGTTTGGAGAGATACCCCTTGGCATTGTCACTACGCAAAACACGAATGGGTTTACCGAATTAAGTTTGTGTTTCAGCACAAAAATTTTAAAAAATTTGGAATAATTCAGAACGATCTTTCATAAGGAAAACCCAAGTACATCTCGAATAATCGTCAATAAAGGTTATAAAATAATGAAAACCTAAAGTAGAGTTAACACGACAAGGACCCTAGACATCTGTGTGAACTAAATAATCAAAAAGGGAAATAGCCTAATTATTGACTCTCCATGGAAAAGACTGACGTGATTGTTTCCCATCCAAGGTGAGACGACTCACAATCAAAAGACTCAACAGAAAGATCTGGAACCATCCGACGAAGTTTGGAGAGACTGGGATGGCCAAAATGACTATGAATAAGCATTGGAGAATTTGTGGACGCACATGCAGCAACACCACCTCGTAAATAATAGAGACCTTGTGACTCAAGCCCGGTGCCAATCACCTTCCCCGTACTGCAATCCTGCACAACAACCAAATCAGCACAAAAGGTTAAAGAGAAATTAAGGGTATGAGTATTTTACTCACAGAGATAAGGTTGAAAGGACTATTAAGGACATATAACATAGACTCTAAAGGGAAAGATGACATATGAGAAGCCTGACCAACACCAAGAGCTGGTGTTTGATGACCATCAACTAAGGTAACCATGGGCAAAGTCTTAGACTTAGAAACATTAGTCATAAAATATATATTTTCTCAGAAATATGATCTGAGGCACCTAAGTCCAGTATCCAAGTGTTAGGAGTACTAGTTTGAGAGAGACAAATTAGAGAGGAGGTACTAGTATTGGGAGAAGGTGTGAGAGTGGCAAGACGAGATGCTTTAAACTGGAGGTATTCTTCATAGTCACTAGGAGTTATCTCGACTGAGGTGGAACTCACATCATGAGCCTGAACCTCAGAACCAGTAGCATGTACCACATTAACAGAACGTGGAGGTTTGCCATGTAACTTGTAGCAGCGAGGAGGTCTGCCATGTACCACCAGTAGCATGTACCACATTAACTCACACCATGATTCCCGTGAAAGACTTGAGCTTGCATACTTATTCTTCTTATTAGTAATAAGTGCCTTTGGTTATATGCATTACTACACTGGTTCGTCAAAAGGGTCTTCATTTCATATTTCAGGCAATAAAGCGAGGGAGGAGTTAGTAAGTCTATCTACTCCTTATCCTCTCTAGAGATAACCCTCAGAATACCCTATCGGCACTAAGGTTTTGACTGAAATGGGTGAATTGCTTATAAGTTGTCCATTTGTGTCAATAATTCATGAAATTCACTATTTTAGTAAAAAAAAAAACCCTTAAACTGGATGGTCTAAACCAAAAGATCATTTGATGTTACATGTTTAAAGAAAATGTGATTTCTTATTTTCCGCCACATATGGGAAATATGGATTTTCATATCGTGAAGGAAAAGATACAAAAACTTGTGTATATTTATTTCACCTAACCATGTTTTGTTGAAACTTTATAAAGAATAGTATATTGTCAAAAGTCATTTCTGGAATCTCTTTTTCTAGTGTGCTACTTAAAGAAATGGAAAAAAAAAAGTTATCTAGTTGAACAAGCTAAGCCCTCTATTCTGAAACTCAATAATTAAATTGCAAGAAACTCTAAGGATTTAAAACGAATAAGACCCAATGCGCCTTTAATCTTTGGTGAGTTCTCCATATATAGTCCACCGTGTTGGGGTGATTGGCGTTGTAATATTCTTTGAGGCGCTTCCAAAATGTTAGACCCTTTTGGTCATTGCCAACTTTTTGATCTTTTGAGATTGTGGTATGAGCACGTGTCAAACATTTTGTTAGCTCTATACTCCAAACTTGTCGACGACTCTCCAAGTTGGCCGGTGGTGGAATAATTGTAACATCATTTTCGCCTTGTGTGGAAAAAAGGCAAAAATTAAGAAATTACATTTTACTCAGAAATTTTGCACTTTGCATTTTGATTAGAAATTGTGAAGATCCCGCAAATTGAGAATTTTGAAATATAGGTGCAAAAAATGAACATTACCGAAATTGGGCATTTTATGGAAATTGAAAAATTTTGGGAAATTGAGAATTTTGTGAAGATGGTTGAGAAGAATAAAATTTGGGTTGATAATTTTGATGACTTGAATTGCCTCTTTCCATTGTGATATGCAAAAGAAATCGTTTTGATATATTGAAATTGAGAGAATAATATGAATGAATTGAGGGTAGTATAGGAATGAATTGAGTGTATGATGAAAATTTAAAAAAAAAATTGTAGAGATAATTGTTATTTCTGTTATAATTGGTTAGTACGTTGTGCCCGTCAACCTGTTAGCTTTGAACTAGTGAATTGCAATATAGAGAAGAGATAGGGAAATAGGGGTAAGGAGAGCTCCCATTTCATTAGATCAACAACAACTTACAAATGGAGTACAACATATATATAGTACAAATATAACATATACAATAATGACATGCTTAATTACCGGATCGTTACGTCCGTTACAACATAAATAATGTTCACATTAATATATATATTTATAACACTCCCACTTAGAGCAATGAGCTTCCATGGCTTCTAATGGGCGACTTTAACAATCTTCTTCACCAAAAAGAAAAAAGAGGTAAACACCGTCATCCCAACGTACTTGAGCCCGTTGCCAGGAATGTGCAGTGAATGTAATTTCCTAATTTGTTCTGATCTAGATTAAGAATTTTCTTTACAAGTTATTCAATCACCAACAAAGAAATTAAAAAATCTTCCATACCCATAGAGTGTATGTGAAATCTAATTCTTTTTCTCTAACCATGGAAGCGAAGTTGTTTTTGCTTTTTGTTTTTTTTTTAAATAATTATTTTATTTTAAATTATTGAAAAAATAATTTTGAATTAGGTAATTTGTTAGAAACTGGGAAATTGGACAAATTGCATCAAAAGGGTTAATTTAGGATTTCATCCTAACGTACTTGAGTTCGTCGATAGGGCTCATAAGCTTGTTGCTAGTAATGTAAAGTTAATTTCCTAACTTGTTCTAATCTAGATTAAAAATTTTCTTTTGCATGTTATTCAATCACCAATAAAGAAAATAAAAAAATCTTGTGTACCCATAGAGTGTAGATGAAATCCGGTTCTTCGTTTCGACTATGGAGGCGAAGTTGTTTTTGTTAATTTTTAAAAATAATTATTTTATTTAAAATTATTTATAAAATATTTTTAAATTAGGTAATTTGTTAGAAACTAGGAAATTGGACAAATTAAATCAAAAGGGTTAATTTATTAGGAATTCAATTGTAATTGTTTTTAGCTTCAATAGCATAATTGCATATCGTGTGCACTTCGGTGACCAATTTGACCCTTATTTCAAACATATTTCTCATCAATTTAATAACAAAATATTATTGTATACCAAAATTAATGCTTATATTATGGGCATTAGTGTTGGGTATGTATTATATTATCTTCACTCATTTGTAATTAATAGTGTATGAGAAGCCATAAGTTAGTCCGTATAATTTTAAAAATATAACAATAAAGTATATAAGAAATAAAAAAAAAACAAGTAGTAATAATTTCCTTTCAATGATTAACAAGCTATAGATTGGAAAAATATGTAAATTACACAACGAATTGAAGGTTACGTTGAAGCCTGATTGAGCTAACAAAATGAATTATGGAGTTTTAAATTATTTAAAATTTATTTTATAATATATATTAGTCACTTAAAAGCATAAAACACATTAATAGATTTCATTAAGTCAAAGAAAATCTAACATATCCACATCAGTGAAGAATGAAGAATGAGAATGCTAGCTGAAGATGGGCAAAAAGAAGAAGAAATAGACAAGTAAATTTTTAATTTCAATTCACCAATTTTGTGTTGTTTAATTTCAAGCCCTTTATACCCAATTTGATCATCCGTTACAATTTCCATCCATCCGCCGTTATAAAGAAGGGCAAAACCGTCATTTTCAATAGCAGAGGGACCAAAATGGGTACTTAGTAACCGAGGGATCAAAATGGGACAATGTCTCATAGTTTAGTTTTGTATATCAAGTTATCTACACTAGGGATGTGTAATCGGTTAACAGAAGTTTTTAAAACTTTCACTGTTAATCGAACCAAATCAAAATTTTTTCGGTTAATCGGTCGGTTAACAAATTAACCGAACTTTTTAAAGCTATAGTTCTAAATCCTAAAAATAATACCTATAATAATAAATCCAATTAAAATAATACGTATAATAATAAATCCATAAGAAAATATACAAAAACAATATCATAAAAACATTACAAATTTATAAAGATTTTGCATCTAGATTATATATATATATATATATATATATATATATATATATATATATATGTATATGTATGTATATATGTATATGTATGTATATATGTATATCAAGTGTTCTTAAATAATGTCTTTGCTTGACAAGCAAATGATTAGTGTGGAAAATTTTGATAAGCACTACTTTTATATTTAATTTAGATTAATTTTTATAATAAATTAGTTTTATTTATTTTACATTATATTTATTTTACACTTTATTTTATATTTTGCACTAATATAATAATTAGTTTAATAATTAAGCTTAATGAGTATTTTGACTATTAAAATTATATTATTATAATTAATAAGAATTGAACTCAACTAATTATTTGAACTAATATATTTTTTTTATTGTTTTAATGTTATGAGCAGCCCAAGACTCAAGCAATCTATACATACATACATACATACATACATACATACATACATACATACACACACACACACACACACACACACACACACACACACACACACACACACACACACACACTAAAACAAAAGTGTTATTTTTCCCAACCATTTTAGACAAATAATTTAATTTGAAATTCAAAATCAGTCAACATAAGATTACAATACTTAACAAAATTACAGTTTACCAAATAAAGTCATTAATACATGTAATGACTTTATTTGGTAAGCTTAATATATATACATATATATAGATTTTGTGCTAAATTGTTATAAGATTAGAAAATTATATATTATACATGTTGTCATACAAAAAGTATTATAAAAAAAAGTAAAATATGTTTAATTTTTCACGCTAATTTTCATTAAGTTATATAAAGTTTGTAATGATTAAAGTTTATTTGCAATGAGAAAATAAAAATTAAAAATGAAGTTCTAAAATAACTACGATGAACTAATTGTGGTATTATATTGGTTTCTTTTTTTTTTTTTTTTTAAAAAAAGAAGAATTATTTGAGTGTTAATTTTAAATAGTGAACATGTCACCGTGTTGGAATAGTTTTTGTAATCCAAAATAAATTGTAATGGTCTTATTAATAATATTAATATCATAAAATAAATTGTAATGGTCTTATTAATAATATTAATATCATAAAATAAATTGTAATGGTCTTATTAATAATATTAATATCATAAAATAAAAATAAATTGTAATGGTCTTATTTAACTATTTCAAATTAAATGTTACTTTTTATTTTTTTAAACAAATATATTGTCAAGAATGGGATTTGAACCCATGCCCTTTCGGACCAGTACCTGAAACTGGCGCCTTAGACCAACTCGGCCATCTTGACTTAATTATAATAATGTTAATTTTGTGTACAATTATTAATCAACTAAAGAATTGTTCACAATTTCATAACTCTATGTTTACAATTTCAGAACTCCATATTTACAATTTCATAACTCTATATTCAATAATATAACACAATTTTTGAATCTATATACCAAAATTGTGAATAAAGAGTTAAAAATTGTGAATATTGATTAATGTAATTTTGTATATCGAGCTCTAAAATTGTGAAAATAGAGTTCTAAAATTGTGAACATAAAATTTTAAATTTGTAATGTCTATAATAATGCTAATTTTGTGTACATACAATTATTAATCAACTGAAGAATTTTTAGTAAAGGTTGAAATTACATCGAATGACATATTTACATCATTTGTTAAATATTATATATATACTTTGAAATCATTCATTAACCTTAAATGTTGGGTCACCTATGATGTTAATGAGAAATATTGAACACACTAATTTGCAATGGTACTCAATTGGTTGTAACGAAATTAGCTGACCATGTTATAGAAGCACACATATTATCAAGGACAAATGATGACACCAATGTACTAATAGCTAGAATTACTATCACTCCATCAGACGTAGGTCTGTCGTTCAAATTTAACATTAGACAATTTCCATTTATGCTTTCTTATGCAATGACTATAAAAAAAAAATGTCAATGTCAAACACTATCGAATGTTGGCTTGCTATTATAGAAACCAATTTTTGTTCATGGTCAATTATAGTGAGTTTGTTGACTAGGATTGGTAGTCTTTCTAATTCTTTTAGGGTGTGTTTGGAAACCCGGAAAATGATGAAACCCGGAAAATGATTTCTGGAAATCATTTTCCGGGTTTTTGGTGTTTGGGAAGGAGAAGGAAAATGAAGTCAATGGAAATTAGCTTGTGGTCAATGGAAAAGAAGCCTCATTTTATGGAAAATGACTTCCCCCTTTTTTTGGGGGAAGTCATTTTCCAGAACTTGCTAAACCTACTTCTTCTTGTTCTTCCGCCTCCCAAGTTTGGAATCTTCATCTTCCGAGCGAACAAAATCTGGTTTCGGAAACTAGTCGCCGGCCGACTGGTTTGGAAACCAGTCGGACGAGGACTGGTTTCCAGACCAGTCTGCCGCCGACTGGTTTCCGGCAGACTGGTTTGGAAACCAGTCTGCCGAGGACTAGTAACCAGTCGCCGGCAGACTGGTTTTAAAACCAGTCTGGCCGGCGACTGGTTTCCGAAACCAGTCTCGGCCAATGATTTAACGTTTTTTTTTTCATTTTCTTGGCATTTTCTGGAAAATGTACCAAACACACAAATACAATTTTCTGTTCTGTAGCCAAACACAAGAAAGGAAAATATTTTCTAGAAAATGACTCATTTTCCGGAAATCATTTTCCAGAAATCATTTTCCTGCTTTCCAAACACACCCTTAATGTTGTTAGTAAATTAAATCCTAAAAGCTTGTTTAGGATTGCTTATTAGCTAGGGAAGTAATTAAAGAGCTTGTTTTGATTAACGACAAAGTAAGGAAAGACAGGTTGTTATAACTTGTTAATAACCATAACCAATCTAGTAAAGAGTTAAGTTAGTTTGGCTTGCAAATGAATATCTGTCTTGTTAGAATTGAACTGATATTATGCCTTATGTTGGATACTAGTTGCTATTGACATTTATTTGATATTTGATATTTGATATTATTTTCTATTTTATTGTTACTATTTAAGTTTCTATTTCCATCTAATTATTTATTAAATCTATTGCTAAAAATAAGTCTAACCGATCTCTGTCGGTACGACTTTACTCATCACTGGTGCAATTCAGAAGAATAAGTATTTATTATTTGTTGGTTTCGACACCCATCATTAGGAGTGAGCAAACGGTCGGTCGGTTACATAACAGACAAAAAAAATTTGAAAAACTGATTAGTATTTTGAGTATGATATATGCAGCGGCCAACTGCCAGCATAACCAGCTCCAAAAATGAATTGAAAAGGTAAAAAATAAAAATAAAAAAAATAAAAATAAAAATAAAATAAAAATAAAATGGTGAGCCAAAAGCAACTTAGCACAGCACAGTCTGAAACTGTATTCTTAATCAAGTTTTCTCTAAACATTTCTTTAAGATTCTATGAACTTTGATCAAATTGATATTTTTAATCAATTTTTAATGTTAATCCTTAATTGTTGTCCATCTTAGTACACCGTTCATGTTGTTATCTTTCCTTACTCGCTCATGCATTACGTTAAAAGGTGGCGTACATCCACTCTTGTCACTAGGTTCAGTGTATATACACTAAATAGTTGATACTCATAATATCTTTACTTTCATTTCTTCAACTCTCTATATCTTATTTTAACCAAATTAAAAATAGAATTTTTAATCTGACAGATGAAGTATAATCTAACAATCTAACAAATTAAAATGACAGTAGGTAGAAATGATTATTTATTACACTATTAACAAACAAAAAAAGATTATAAAGAATAAAAATAAAAATATGATACACATTGGTTTAACAATAATTAATGAAAGGGGGGTTATTTTACGGACAAAAAGATAAATTATTTCTATATGACCACCTGTTGGATATGGTACTACGGCCCTTAAAAATAAAAGACCCAAAATATATGGCGACCCAGTTCATATACGGAGCCCAGTCAGAATTACAGATTAATCGGAGATAATATCGGATAAACTATCTTATTATGGAGTGTGATGCAAAGGATACAAAATATTTACCATAATGGGGTGTGAGGTAATGAATGACATAATAATGGTGTATTAGGTAAGGGATGATGTAATAATAATGGGTGGATTTTACACCTTGAACTTGAGGTTAATTACAAGATTAACCCTAAAATCCACCTATAAATACCTTACTCATTTCTCATTCTCATCATCCCAAGATCACTCACAAAATCTCCTTTCTCATACTAGTTCTCCTTCTTTATATCAAGAGAGAAATCCTCTATTATCTCCTCCTTGTTATATAGAAGATGTTGTAATATTTTCTTTATAGAAGAGTACTTTCATTCTTGTTTGTGGTTCTACCCCATCAGATTTTACATATAGAGGTTGTGTTTTCTTGTTGTCACCAATCTCTCTCTTACTCAATATTCATTTCTTATACCGTTTGTAGAAATTAATCATGGTAGAGTGATGGTACATGTCTAGGAAAAGCACTGGTTAAGACCTGATATTTAAGTAGTCCGTTGGTGACTCACCTCTCTTATCCAGAAGCATTTTCCTAGTGTACAGTTCCTAAAGCTAGTAATGTTCTGCATTTGGTATTATTTGAGTATTTCATATATTATTCGTTGAAATTACGGAAGTGTTGGCCAAGCCGTTGACTGGCCCATTAGTCACAAAACCAACAACACCTATATTATTGTTAATTTTAGTCAATTATTTTTGAGTGTTGGACTGCAGTTTGGAGGGCCACGTTTAATATCTTCCCATTGAAACGTGGCCCTGACTGCTAGCTTAGTCTATCACCCAAGTTAGTATAATAAGGAAATAAAGTTATACATTCGCTACTATTTATAACTTTAGGTTAGCACGTTATAAGTGTTTAATACTAACAATTTGTCTAAAATCAAAGTCAAAGATTCGAATTATAAAAATATGTTCTGTAGGCTAGGCTGGGAGGGGTTCGAATTCCAAAAGCATGTTGTGTAGGCTAGGTTGGGAGCGTCAAGAAAGGTCCAGAGATCATGTGTTTAGGAAGAAGCAGAAACGAGGAACATCTTTTCTGTATTGAATTCTCACTCAATGTACAAGAGAGCTCATAGTACAAATACAAGGATGAGAGGCGGGAAAAGAAGAGGGATTTAGAACTCCAAAACGATATGATATCGTTTTGAGTCCGGGTTCACATTGTGTGGACCCAAGTCCATCATATAATTTACCTTTAAGAAAGTCTTATATTATTTTTCTAATGGAGAATATCTCTAGTAAAAATAATCCGCCGGCCCTAAAAATAAAAATAGGGTTCTTTGGTTTATTTGTTTTAGATTGAGTGGGCTGAGGGGGAGGTATGACTAGGTTTTGGGAGGATATTAAGCTCTCAATAGTGGGATTCTCTCAAAATCATATTGATACCAATGTCTAGTTTGACAATAGTTTTATTGTCTGAAGATTTATTTATTTTTATAGACAGTCGGAACGAAGTCGTAGAAAGGAATCGTAGAAAGGAATCGTGGCAGCTTCTAATAAATTTGGCAAAGAGAAATGAGCTTCCATGGCTTCTAATGGGTGACTTTAACGATCTTTTTTGCAAAAGGAAAAAAGAGGTCAACCCCCTCATTCCAACGTACTTGAGCTTGTCGACGAAGCTCTTAGGCCCCTTGCCTGTAATGTGAAGGTAATTTCCTAACTTGTTCATATCTAAATTAAGAATTTTCTTTCCATGTTATTCAATCACCAACAAAGAAATTAAAATATCTTGCGTACCCACAGCCAGAGAGTGCATATGAAATCTAATTCTTGGTCTCTGACCATGGAGGTGAAGTTGTTTTTGCATTTTGTTTCTTTTTTTTAATAGTTATTTTTATTAAAAATTATTTAAAAAATATTCTTGAATTGGGTAATTTGTTAGAAACTGGGGAATTGAACAAATTGCATCAAAAGGGTTAATTTAGGAATTCATCCTAACGTACTTGAGCCCGACGACGGGGCTCATAAACCGGTTGCCAGTAATGTGAAAATAATTTCCTAACTTGTTCTGATCTAGATTAAGAATTTTCTTTCTATGTTATTTAATCACCAACAAAAAAAGTAAAAAATCTTGCATACCCATATAGTGTTATGGAATCTAATTCTTCGTCTTCGACCATGGAGGCCGAACTGTTTTTGTTTTTTGTTTTTGTTTTTTTTTTTTGTTTTTAAATAATTATTTTATTTAAACAAATATTTTTAAATTGAGTAATTTGTTAGAAACTGGAAAATTGGAAAAATTGCATCAAAAGGGTTTAATTTAGAAATTCAATTGTAATTTCTTTAAGCTTCAATAGCATAATTGCATTATTGTGTGCATTTCGGTGGCAAATTTGATGCTTATTTCAAACATATTTTTCATCAATTTAATAACGAAATATTATTGTATACCAAAATTTATGCTTATATATGGGCATTAGTGTTGGGTATGTATTATATTATCTTCACGCGTTGTAATTAATAGTGTATGAGAAGCCATAAGTTAGTCCGTATAATTTTAAAAATATTACAATATAGTATATAAAAAATAATAATACGAGTAGTAACAATTTCCTTTAAACGATTAACAAGCGCTATAGAATGGGCAAATATGTAAATTACAAAAAAATGAATTGAAGGTTAAGCCTAATCGAGCTAACAAAATATATGAATTATATAGTTTTTTATTTTAAAATTCATTTTATAATATATATTAGTCACTTAAAAGCATATAACACATTAATAGATGTCATTAAGTCAAAGAAAACCTAACATGTCTACCTCAGAATGAAGAAGAAGAATGCTAGTTGAAGGACTAAAAGAAGAAGAAATAGACAAGTCAATCTTTACTTTCAACTTCACCAAGTTTGTGTTGTTTAAATTTTAGTTATTATTATTTTATATCTTTCACTTGGTTTTGTGCTGCTCTACTCCATTCCTTTCTTCATAGGTTTTCAAAGTTGCTTTTTGTTTGCTAATTTTTTGTTTCCTTTTCCTTTTATTTTTGGAGTTTAGAGCTTGTGCACTGCATCATACTGCATGCATGCTTTTTGTTTACAAATTTTTAGTTTCCTTTTTCTTTTATATTTTTTGCTCAGCACCCTACAGAGTCTACGGTTTTCGGAGTTCTGCATCATACACCAAACAAACCAATGGGTTTGTAACTGGTGTTAGCTCTGGTTGTACAAGCGGATTATATATATTAAATAAATTCTCGAATTTCAGATTGTGGATCTCTCTAGAATCTCTCTTAGAGTACTACTTCCTATACTTTCTCTTTCTTGAATAGGAGACGTCTTTACGAGTTGATATCCTTAGACCCAACGCCTAAGATGTCCAGTTTCGCTCTGGTAGTTACTACCAGCAATATAGGGGATCCACCGGGATGTCTATTGGATGGGGCCGTGACCATCAAGTTTGAAGGAAGCCGCTGAATTTTATAATTAAGCTCGGTTGTGGTCCGAGTAATTAGAGGATGACAACGTTGAATTAGGCCAACTCTTCAAGAAATTATATTGTCGAAACAGCCATAGAGTTTTTCTATACGCGACAGTGATGGCAGTGCCGCAACACTCTATAATGAGCAGTGGTCGGAGACGCTTGAGGTGACGGAGCATTTGTGGCGAACGAAATCGACTAGTTGGGGAGCTTTTGTTCACAGCGTGTCTGATACAAGATGTGGGCTTGCTTTCAGAAAAGCTGGAGTTCGAGAATGGGCTCAAGACGATGTTTCACGAGAAAAACAGATTGGGAGTTAGTTAAAAATTCTCAAAATAAAGAAGTTGACAGAAGTATATGGGGAGGTAAATGTCGTCTCGCTTCAGCTTCGAAAACCAAAAGCTTTAAGTGTTGCGACTGATTTGTTGTAGACGAGAGAGGCTTTGTTGGCCGAGCTGGAGTTGATAAGCAAAAGGACCAAGGGGTTCCGCCAGGCATGGAATAAGGTGTGTGGAGTTTCATTTTATGCCTCCACATACTCTGAGGAGAGTGTGAGTGTGTTGAAGCTCGAGGGAGATTTCAATTGGTACCGCTTACATCATCTAATGAATAGGGAGCTAATGATGTAAGCGGTCCCAACAATTCAAATCTCCCTCGAGCTTCAACACACTCAGACTCTCTTCAAAGTATGTGTACGCTTAAAATGAAACTCCACACACCTTTTTCCATGCCTTCTTGAACTCTCTGTTTTTTTTTTTGCTTATCAGCTCGCCTAATAAAGCCTCTCTCGTCTTCAACAGATAAGTCGCAACACCTACACTTTCGACTTTCGAAGCTGAAGCAAGATGGCATTTGCCTCCCCATATCTTTCTTTCTAGAGTTTTTAACTAACTCCCCATCTGACTTTCTGGTGAAACACCGTCTTGAGCCTATTCTCCTACTCCAGCTTGTCTGATGGCATTAACAAAAGCTCACCGGCTATCGAGTTTGTTCTCCACAAATGCTCCATCACCTCAAGCGTCTCCGACCATTTGCTCATAAAATAGCGTTGTGGCATAGCATCGATGTCGCATAGAGAAGAGCTTTGCGGCCGCTTCTGCAATTCCTTGACGAGATGGCCTAACTTAAACGTCGTCAACCTCTTATTACTTAGACCATAAACGAGGTTAATTAATAAATTCGAAAGCTTCCTTGAAACTTTAAGGGCTCGGCGGCCCAGTAGACCACCGATGGGGTTTCTCTGCTGCTAGTAGTAACTACCCGAAGCAAATTATAGGCGGTGGGTCTGAGGATGTTGACTCCTGAAGACCGTGTTCCATTAAAGGAAGAGAAAAATAAGCAAATAGTAATCTAAGCTAGAGAGATCCACATTCTCAAATTCGAGGTTTATATAATATATATAATCCGCTTGTACAACCAGAGCTAAGACTAGTTGGAACCCCATTGGTTTGTCTTATATATGATGCAAAACTCTCAAAATAGTAGGTTCTGATTTGCAGGGTGTTGAGCAAAAAGAAACAAGAAAGAAAAAGGAAACAAAAAATTTGTAAACAAAAAGCATACAGGCAGTATTATGCAGTAGTAATGTAAAAGCTCTAAACTCAAAAAAATGAAAAGGAAAAGGAAACAAAAAATTTACAAACAAATAGCAATCTTGAAAACCTAGGGAGACCAGAAGCGAATAGAGCAGTACAAAACAACGTGAAAGATATAAAGTAATAAGAACTGAAAGTTAAACAACACAAAATTTGTGAATTGAAAGTAAAGATTAACCAGTCTATTTCTTTTTTTTTTTCTTTTTTTTTTTGTCCTGGCCTACTTCAGCCAGCATTCTTCTTCTCCATTTTTCACAGACGTCCATATGTTAGGTTTTCTTTGACTTAATGACATCTATTAATGTGTTTTATGTGACTAAAATATTTTTTTTGAAAACCAAATAACCAGATATATTAATGCAAAAGCGTAGAAATAAAGTCAGGAGGGAGGAAGTCCCAGTACATGGTCGCAGATTGCGTAAAAGCGGAAAAGGCAAGAGTATGAGCAATAATGTTTGCTGATCAAGGAATCCAACTAACATGACAGTAATTAAACGAGGCTATAGACACCTTACAAGCATCCATTGCGAAACCAGCATAGGACCGGAACGATGACCACGCAGCCGCCAAGCCGGTTCGGAGCTGCATACAATCTGTGAGCATATGGACGTCTAGCACCCCCTTCTGTTTCAGCCAAGCGAGGACTTCGTTGCATGCAGCAGACTCTGCCATCAACGGGGAGAAACAAACAGGTAGTTTCCCTGCGCATGCTGCGTGAAAAGCTCCATCTTGCGTGAATAGTACTGCTCCAAATGTTGCCTTCATGGCGGTGGGTTGATAAGCTGCATCGAAGAAGCAACGTTGAGGCAGCGGCGAGACGTGCGACGTGCTGTGGACCACAGCAGATTGAGTCGCGGGCAGAGGCAGAGACGAATTCTCTGGTACGAGACCGTGGACGCTTCCCCAGCTTCGCAATGCAGATTCGGCCAGTAGCAGAGCCTTCTTGGGTGTTGGAAAACACCTCTCCCAAACCGCCAAGTTTTGTGCACGCCAAATTGAGTACAAAACTGCCACAACGAAAGCCACACTGTCTTCAAGCAAAACAGTCATCACATTTGTGAACCACATACTAAAAGTGTCACCCGAAATAGATGACAAATTCAAGGAGGAGGCATGCCAAATTAATTGAGAATAGTCACATAAAATAAGGACATGCATAGTGTCCTCATGTTTTTTTTTAAAACAATTCTCATTTATATGAATATCTATTTTCCAGAATCCAACAATTTATATTTTGAGATTTCCCAGTATACTTATAAGCCACAAATCATACCTATACCCTCGTGTATGTTTTTTTTTCTCCTCAAACCTAATATATATGTATATTGGTATACAACCCATATTTTTTTCGAAATGAAGAACAAAAAAAAAACAGAGAACCTTTTTTTGGATCATGTGAATGTTTTTTTTTTCTTTCCTTTCCATCTTTAATCAAAAATTGCAACAGAAACCTGGCGATATGCTCCGGTAATGGAGCGATCTACAGAGACGAAGATCGGGATCCCTAAGCGTGGTGACGACAGAGTTCCTGCATGGCAGCGGCCGATCGGAGACAATGACAGCTGATGGCCCTTCGTGCGCGGCGGTGTTGCCCGACGGCGATGGCGCCTGGCAGTGTCCTCATGTTCTAACCCACATTTGGGACATGAAGAATCCACCTCAACTCTCTTCATAAGTAAGTTTGTGGTTACAGGGAGAATATCATTGATAGCTCTCCATAATAAAGTCTTCCATTTTGGGGGCACCCTAATCTTCCATAATGGGATCCATTTATCAAAAGGACTAGGGGTGTCTTCCAATTCTCCCACTAGTAATCTATAGCCACTCTTGACAGAATAGCAATCCCTTGAATCACCCTGCCAGAACCATGAGTCCTCATAACCTGACAAAATCGGGATTCTAGAGATACGGGTCACATCCTGAGGGGGAAAAATATCTGACAAGATTGAAAGATCCCATGTGTTGGTGGCAACATCAATTAAACCAGAAACTAATGAACCGTCTAGCGCAGGAGGCATGGGGGTTTGAATCATGGGACTTGGGTCGTCTGGAAGCTAGGGATGGCCCCAAATCAACGTGGACTTCCCATCACCTACTCTTCGTCTTACTCCCCCACACACCATACTGTGGGCTGCCATAATACTCCGCCAACAATAACTTGGACAAGATCCCAATGTTGCATCAATAAAAGAAGTTCGTGGGAAATACCTTACCTTGTAGACTCTGGCCACCAGGGAATGTGTGTTTGTCAGAAATCTCCATGCTTGCTTCCTCAACATTGCCAAATTAAAAGCTCGTAAGTCCTTGAATCCAAGACCCCCAAATTTCTTTGGCACACATAAACGATCCCATGCTCTCCAATGAATCCTTCTCTCATTCCAGAGTCCCACCAATAGCTATTCATAGCTCTCTGAATTGATAGGCACGTAGACTCGGGCAGTAAAAACACACTCATTGAGAAGGTGGGCATTGCCTGGCCACCGTTATCAACAAAATTTCCTTACCCGCCAGTGAGAGAAGCTTCTTATTCCAAGAACCAATCCTCTGCCGAATCTTGTCTTCTATATATGAAAAAGCAACCCTTTTGTTCCTTCCTACAAATGCTGGCAAGCGCAGGTATTTCCCAAAGTTGGGAGCCTGAACAACACCTAACACTTGCGCCACTTCTTCTCTTATATCCTCCGATGTGTTCCTGCTGAAACAGACACTCGATTTGTGGAAGTTAACAGATTGACCTGATAAATTCTCGTACCTCTCCAGATAATGCTTGATAGGCGGGGCACCCCTTGCTACTCTGCACCCATGGATTAATCATTCCATCTGAGCTTTCTGCAGGAGCATAGAGAGACCCTCTGCACAGATAATAAATAGATATGGGGAAAGAAGATCACCCTGTCTCAAACCACGGGTCGGAGTGACCTGTCCGCTATCAACTCCATTTATCAAGAAATTATAGGAACCAGTAGTGACACACAACATAATCAGATTAACCCACCTCTCAGCAAACCCTCAGGCGTGAAGCATTTTACGCAGGAATGACCACTCCATTCGATCATATGCCTTGGCCATGTCAAGTTTAAGCGCACCCCACCCCACCAAACCATTCTGTTTCCTATTAAGATAGTGCCCTACCTCCGCTGCCACGAGGATATTATCCGTACTCAGCTTGTTAGGAATGAAAGCACTTTGGGATTCGGATATGATATTCCCCAACAAATGTTTCATCCTATTAGCCAACACTTTACCCATGATTTTATATATTACGTTGCACAAGACAATGGGCCTGAGATCAGAGACAATTTCTGTGACACTTTTCTTGGGAATAAGAACCACATTGGTGTTATTGAGGCCATCTGGGAAAGAGCAAGTATTCAGACAGTCAATGACAAAGGCAGCCGCATCTCCCCCTACCACATCCCAGTAATGCTGATAGAAACCCGGGTTCATACCATCGGGGCCAGGAGCCTTGTCAGGAAACATAGAAAACAAAGTTGTTTTAACCTCCTCTTGAACAAAAGGCCGAAGCAAAGCCTCATTGTCTTCTTGCGATATTTTAGGCACCACAGAAGAATAAAAGGGATCCATAGAGGGCTCACCATTTGTCCAGAAGATATTATCAAGGTAAGCCAGCACCACTGCACTCATGGGCTCCCCCTCCACCCACTCACCCACATCATTTTTGAGTTTAGATAACATATTTTTCTTCTTACGAGCAGAAGCATACCTGTGGTAGAAGCATGTGTTGGCATCCGCCCCTCTCAACCAATGTTGCTTTGCGCGTTGTTTCCAGAAGATGTCCTCCTGGGCCTCCAATCGAGCCAATTGACTCTCCACTCGTTGGAACTCAGCCAATGAAGCTGGGTCCCTACGCCCTTGCAGAGACAACTGACTCCCTCTTAGGCGCTTGATCTGTTCACCAAACTTATGAAAATGGTCTCCTCCCCATGCCATCAACCTGTCTCCACAAAGCTTTTGACAGCCCAACAATCCATCCGCCCTCCCAGCTTGCCAGGCAGACTCCACAACCTCCCTACAGCCTTCATTAAGCGTCTAGGCCATCTCGAACTTAAAAGTTCGTCTACCCCCATAGACTCTCGGCCCTGCTTCGCACACAGAGAGATATAATGCAGAATGACACGATGAGCGCATTAGAAAAGTCTCCACCGTTGCACCTGGCTGAAGGGTATTCCAACCGTCAGTGACTAGGACCTTGTCCAACCTCTCCTCAATCCAGCCTTCAGTACCTCTCCCCCTCTCCCACGTGAACCGATAGCCTCTCATAGGTAATTGAACTAGTCCACAAGCATCCACAGTCTCCCCAAACCCTTGTAGGAGAGCTTCTGGGTGCTGGTTTCCGCCTCGTTTCTCATACTGGTATAAGAGATCGTTAAAATCCCCTAACACCACCCATGGTAGAGCAAACCTACCAGCAAGAGACTGGAGCAAATCCCACGATTCCCTCCTCCTGTTACGCTCGGGGAATCCATAAAAGCACGTCATACGCCACGGGGCAAAGGAAGGGACACTTACCTCCACATCAACATGATTTTTAGAATAACTCAACGACCTAGTAGTACAGTTCTTCCTCCATAGCAGGGCCAGACCCCCACTTAAACCATTATTATCCACATAGAATAGACTCTCAAAACCAACCTTCACCCGGTGGGTTTTTGCATGAAACCGGGCGACCTTGGTTTCCATCAAAAAGACAAACTCAGACTTCTTACGGGACACAAGGTCCACCAACTCACGAACTGTTCGTGCATTGCCCAAGCCACGACAGTTCCAAAATAAGCTACTCATGATGATGGGCGGGTCTATGGCACAAGACCCCGCGCACGCAAGTTTTTTGGCACATCAACTAACATAGCATCCCCACTAACTGAGCTTACTGCCCTACTCCCGCTTCCTGCCGTACGTCGCCCACCGCCCGATCCCTCACGCCTCTATTTATTCACTGCCACCACGCCAGACTCACACCGTTGGTCATACACTGCTTGCACACTCGTCTCTCATGGCATGTCATCCCCCGCCGCTCTAGGCTCAGCTGGACAAACCGAACCGTCGAGCGGAATCAGCCATGGATCGCCAATCGCCCTCGGGCCACGACTAACACTGACACGCAGTTCTGGGCCAAACGGATACTCCTCGACCGGCATCATGACAACTTCCCTAGCTTTCAAACAGAACCTATGCACATGACCCAACATCCCGTAGAAAAAGCAATATAAATGCAACCTTTCATATTTGAATGTTACCCAGCACATAGTCCTGTTTCTCTTAACAAGCTTCATACGCCCGCTTAATTGGGCGCATAATCAGAATGGCAACTCGAATCCGAAAGAAAGTCTTCCAGGGCGCCCCTTCGAACTTGTCGTCCCCTCGCACGAAGGTTCCAAGGTAATTTCCGATCTGCTCCAACACCGAATCAGACGTATAACCCAATGGCAGGTCATGAACCTATACCCACATGTCCACCGTATCTAATGGAATATCCCCTGGCAATTTGCCATCACGTACCTGTCGGCAGACCAATGTGTGATTCTCAAACGACCACGGCCCTCCCTCCAACACGTGCTGCATATCTGATTCATGATAAAACACGAACAATAACAGGCCCAGTTGAACTTCTATGATCTGAACGCCTTTAACAGGCTGCCAAACCGAAGCCATGACTTGGCTCATATATTCGACTTTCACAAGTTTATTTTTCAAGAAACGGCCCACGACCACCCATGCCTCCTCGCCTCCAACCCCAACCGTACCGACTCCATCGCCGACAGGCTCAAACCCCTCGTCCTCGTCCTCGAGTGCTAAGTCTGCCCAGCGTGCCGTGAGGTTCCCAACCCCGCCGTCAGTCGTAGTCATCGCCATGCAAACACTCTAACGTAGAACACTCGTGAGAAAAACCCAAATCTGGGAAGGAAAACCGATGAAACCACTCGGAGAGATAGCCCTGAATAGCGAAAAAACTAGGAAAACCCTAGTAGAGGAGAGAAAGTCCTAGATGGACTAGAGAGAGAAAATATGTGACTAATATATATTATAAAATGAATTCTAAAATTAAAAACTCCATAATTCATTTTGTCAGCTCAATTAGGCTTCAACCTTCAATTCATTTTGTGTAATTTACATATTTGCCCCAATCTATAGCTTGTTAATTGTTGAAAGGAAATTACTACTACGAGTATTATTATTTCTGATATACTATATTGTTATATTTTTAAAATTATACAGACTAACTTATGGCTTCTCATACATTATTAATTACAAACGAGTGAAGATAATATAATGCATACCCAACACTGATATCCATAATATAAGAATAAATCTTGCTAGAGAATAATATTTTGTTATTAAATTGATGACAAATATGTTTGAAATAAGGCTCGAATAAGTCACTGATCTGCACACGATGATGCAATTATGCTATTGAAGCTAAAAAAAAAATTGCAATTGAATTTCTAAATTAACCCTCTTCATGCAATTTGTACAATTTCCCAGTTTATAACAAATTATCCAATTCTAAAATATTTTTAATTAATTTTAAATAAAATAATTATTAAAAAACAACAAAAACAAAAACAACTTTGGCTCCATCACAGGTGATATCTACTATTTTGTACAATAATTCACCCTTTATTTTAGTTGTTTTGATGCTTATTTTCTTTATCCTAGTGAAATTGAGAATTGTTTGTATAGTATACTATACTGTCCCAAGGGTTGAATTATCCACAAGGAGTAGCAAAGGAAGAATTTTGGAACATTTTGGACAAGTTTTGGAAGAAAAGGAAATTACCAAAGGAAGGAAAGGAAACAAGAATAAGAATTGGAAAACAATTGGAAGTTGCCTCATGGGACCAAGGCCCATCTATCTCCTATATATTCTACATATTCTCTACAATTTAAAGAATTAGTCTATTTTTCTCTCTTCTCTTTAGATTTCCCTGCATAGTTTACATTAGTTTTATATTAGATTATTTAATTTCAAGCTTGGAATCGCAAATTGGAGTTGGATTTGTTCTTCATCATCAGTAAAGTTCTCTTATTCCTTTATTTACTTTCTTTTTGGATTTCTTGCAATATTTATGATGATTTATTATAGTTTTTCTTTGTTTACTTTTATGATGCATGAGTAGCTAGCTTTTGGGTTTGTATTAGGGTTCTATTGCTATTCTTGATGCTAGGTTTATGATTATTGCATAAAAGGGATAATTATTTAATCTAGGGTTTTTTATGTTTGAATTGGATTATAAATTCATCTTATTGATAATTGATGCGCAACTTTTATTAATTTGCTTTGGAGAGGATTTCATCACAACGAAAGTTGGTGAAAGACTCATCCTAACCAATTTCAACCCAATTTTTGCTACTATGAGAATATGAGTAATTTGGGGGCTTATAATGCTTTTGTGTTTTAAGGTTAAGATTAATGCATCACGAAAGTAGGGCAATCCTAGCCTAATTCTAGTTTATTGATTACGAAAGTAGCTTAACTGAATTCTTGAGTGCATTGCAAATAAATCCATTGGTTAATTGTTTTTTCCCTAATTTTGAGATTGTTAGAGCATCAAGATTGCAATACCACTAATCTGACACATTCTTTTATCATATAGTTTATTCCTCATTTAATTTGCATCTTTTATTTTATTTCCATTCCTTAATCTTAGTTTGCTTGGATTCTAGTGAATTTCAATACTTTAGTGCCTAGAATTCTACATATCATACAAGTACGTGTCATAGTCTCAATCCTCAGCGGAACGACATTTACACCCTCTTTTTACTATCACCATTTTACTCATCACAATTTTGGCGCCGTTGCCAGGGATTGGTTTATTTGGTTGTATTGTGTGATTGTTTTATTTATAGCATTAAAGTTAGTGAATTCTTAGGAGATCAAGTTTTTTTTATTTATTTAATCGCCATTTTTAAAAAAAATTGTTGCTAATGTGCCTGCAAGTCTATATCTTTTGATTTGATTGAAAGGGATGTCCCATGATGGATCAAGGAGGATACTATGATTGTCAATCTTATGAGGGCAACCAATATGATGGATATGGAAATCCTTGCACAACTCAAGCCCCACCTCCTAACCATTACTATGATGCTCAATCCCAAAATTTTCATCCACCACCATTCCACCCCCAAAACTCATACTCTCAATACACTCCACACTACCAATATACTTACCTACCACAAGATTACTCTCCAAATCCATACCCCTCACCCATTCATTACACACCATACCCCCAAAACACTCAACTTCCATATGATCATCACACTCATTCACCAAGTGTTGGGAAGTATGAATTAGATGAGGAAACCTTAGCATTGGCTAGGTGTTGGGGAGTCACTATTGTACCCGATGATGACATTGAGGGTGATGGATATCCCATGAGACCAAATGAGGAAGAATATGCCAATAATCCATGGGAACCTCAATAGCAATTCTATCAAGAACCTCCACAAGCAAGCCAACGTATTGATGAGGAGACAAGGTCCATGATGAATAACTTAATCACCCAAATGAACATGTTACAAGCTCAATTGGAAGATCTTAAGGCTCAAGGAAAATGCTTGACAACTCAAGAACCCATTCAAGGTTTAATTCCTTATGAAGATGTTATACATGAGTTGTTCACGCCAAGTGAAGGTGGTGATGAAAAGGAGAGTGAGGATGAAGATGATGATGAGAAAGTGAATGAGGGAATTGAAATGGAAACTTTGAATTGGGAAAAAAGTGTGGAGTTGCAAGGGAATGCTGATAAAGAGCAACTTAAAGATGGTCCAAGTGAAGAAGTGCTCAAGAATGATATAGTTGATGAAATTTGTGGCACAAACGAGGTATGCCTTTCATTTGATGACACTCCCTTGGGTGAGAACTTTAGACTAACTTGGGAACCGGGAGGTGTCAATGTTTTCGAATGTGGAGGCCCCCATTGGCCAATTTTCATGTCCAAGGATTTTTACTTCATTTTAGTGCATAAAGAAAACCCAAGGTTCTCCTTACTTGCTCAAGGAAAGGAAAATGAAGGGGAAAATAAGGATGGACTTGATGAAAGAGTATGCTTAAATTTTGAGTTCATGGAGGAACAGTGCTTGAGTTTTAAGGTGGTGGACTTGTGCATAAAGGAATTTTTTGATGGCTACCATTTGAGGCATTATCTTGAAGAGAAATTTGCTAGGAAGGATGGGATATTCTTTCTCCAATCCAGTGATGGTTGATCTTGAGATGTTGAGTCGAGCTAGCGACGTTAAACTTAGCGCTTCATGGGAGGCACCCCATGTTATCCTTTACTTTCTTGCGTTTTATTTTATTGCATTTACTTTATTTGCTTTAGTTAGATTTTAGATTTTAGTCTTTATTTGGTTTTCAAGAGGTTTGACTAGGGAATACTTGAGTGAAAATTGATCTATTTTGCTTTGAAGAGTGTGAGGAATGGTTGGGAATTGTATGTTTATGATGTGGTTAAGTGTGGGAGTGATTTGGAGTTGCTTTGGCATGATTTTCAAGTGAAAATAGGTAATTCGCGTGAAAAACAGTGAAATTGCAAATCAGAGTGTCGCCCTCACGGCCAGCCTCATGGCCATGAGGGAAACCATGAGGTTTTTGGTGATTTACAATGCGTTTTTGCGTTTTTGCGTTTTTAGGCACCTCCCTCACGGCCACCCTCTCGGCCATGAGGAAGGCCATGACCCACAAAAAAAAAAAAAAAAAAAAAACAACCTTTCTTTTTCCCATTTCTTCCCACTTCCTTGTGTGCACCATTGTTGTCTTCCTCATGTTCTAAAGTTTTTTTCTTCCATTTTTCTTCTTTGCATCAAGACTTCAAGGTTCGGTTTCCTAACTCTTTTGTTCTCTCTCTTATTTCTAGAACTTGTGCTTCATTATTGATTTTATTCTTTGAATGCCCTTTATTGTGCTTAACTATTTAATTTGTCCATCAAGGACGATGTCCAGGTTTTAGTGTTGGGGGAGTTCTATTTTGGCTTTGAAAATAAAATTCTTTGAACTTTGCTTGAAGGAATTAGTGTGCATAACTGTGGGTAGTCTATTTTCCTTGTTTTGAAATTGTGACCACTTCCCTCTTGTTGGTTGGTGGTTTGTTTTGGTGGTACTTGTGCATCCTAGCTTGTCATGGATGATTCAAGGTTGAGCTTTTGTTTAATTTAGTCTCTTGTCAATAGCTGGGTTAACCTCTAACCTAAATTCTTGATCATGTGTGTAATGCATTGCTAGTGAAGGCTTATGTGGAATTCTGGTGATATTTGTCTTGCCATAGCTTGTCTCAGTGCTCTCATAGTGAAGTCTATAATTTGCATGCTTTGAAGTGATTTAGGCCATTTTTGTTAGTCCAAGCCTTTAAACCTACTCTTTATATAATTGTACTCCCTAGTTGTCCCCCTTTGAGCCTTGTTTTTGTTTAATAAGTGCAAAGCACTTACGCCATTTTTGTTATTGTTTTTGTTGTTTAACTCTATTATTTAACCCTTAGCCTTTAGCCATATATTTCCATCCACCCTTAGAGAATGTAGCATTTGTTTTTTAGTTTAGAAGAGATTTCTTTTTTGGAGCTTATTTTTGTTAGAACTATTCTTGATATCTTTGTCCTAGTGTGGGGGTTTGGTGAAATATTATGGGCTTTCTCTTATTCTAAGTATTTATTTATTTAAGAGATGAATTCCTTGGCCTAATGAATTAATCTTGTACATAATATTGTTATATATATATATATAAAAAGAGTGGAGCCCATTCCTTATTAAGTATTTCACCCTAATATACACATATATGAATATATGTATTGTAGTATATATATTCAAGACTAAATTCCCCTAGAGGTTTTCTCTCTCTCTCTCTTCCCTACCCTCACATTCACGCCATTTTCACCCCCCAT
>CP025658.1:14071063-14114270 GCA_003576665.1 Ipomoea trifida | reverse complement strand
TTGAACTTGACCTCCAATTCTGGCCTCCATTTATCGGATTACCAGATTTCCAACACTCTAATATTGATAAAGAGCCCCCAAAATACTATAAAGAAAGAAATTAAAAAAAAGTAGAAAGAAATCTTTTGACAGTCACAATAGATTAGAGTCGAAAATTCTCAAATCTCAGCCAAAAGGAGAAAGACCTTAAATGAAGCTAATCGGTCACGGTTCGGCCCCAAAAGTGAAGAAACACTACAGAAATAGATCCATGGTTCCAATGAAGAGCTACCCACATGCCCGTCTCCACATACCCGGTTCGGCTCAGTCTTGATAACCAACTGCCTCCATACCTCAATTAAGCAAATTGAGCACCGTAAATTGATTATTAAAATGAAATCAGTTAAAAATCAGAGTTGGGAGGTGATGTGCAACAAGGGCGGTGGTGCTCGCGCTCGGCGGATTCCGGCGGCTCTACTCGCTCCACCTCTGGCCGCTAGAGAAGATCTCACCGTCGCCGTCTCCTCCGTCGTCCGCCTGGCCCTGCCTGCCCCGGTACCGGCGCCGCCTCCGTCGAAATCCACCCTAAGTAAAAAGCGGTTGGGAAAAGACGAAATGAATTTGTCGCTCGTCTCTTCTCCATCCAGTACTTCGCGTAGATGAATTTCAATAATCGAAGCAAAGGAGCATGAAACCCTATGCACTGAAAGAGGGAGGGAGTGCTGAAGACGCGAAATGACCAAAATACCCTGACTTAATCGGAGTTTTAACCGGAAAACGGCCCGAGGGAGTTATGTGGCGAAAAATAATTAATTTCAGGGACTAAATTGATGAATACGGAGTTAAGGGTTTACATTGACAATTCTCAAACAATTGAGGGACTAAATAGGTGATTTACCCTTAATTTTCATTTTAAATGATAGTTTAGTAAAACATGACTTACAATTTTTTTTAGCACAAAAGTCAACATTGCCTGAGGCTCGAACCCACCACCTCCCGTATAAAAAGAAGGGTTTGATGCTACTGGACCATAACTCCATAAGTTCCCTGGCAACCATGACTTACAATTGATTTCCTGTAAACTAATTAACATCATTACTCGTTAATCAAATAAAAAATACATTTTTTAAAGCGAAATATACATTGTATTTTGAATGCAGTTTTGCATAAAGATCTATGAAAATACAAATAATATTATTCTACTAGCTAGATCATATTGTGACAATATTTATTTTTACGTTAAATATTATATTCTTCTTTTTATCCTATTTTACTTATTATATTTTCTATTTAACTATGAAATCAACTTTATTTGTTTTAACTTTTTTTTTTTTTTGGTATTGGTGCGCGCATTTAATAGGTTTTAAAATGTAGCTTTTTTTAATATATAAATCTTATGAATTAAAACTAAATTAAACAAAACCATTTCTGGTATCACTTTACCATTCTTTTTTATGAGTAACTTAGATTGGTTACTTCATGGATCCTTTGTCGGCTAGGGTTACAAGGCGCATGTGAGGTTTTCCTCGTCATAAAAAAAAATCCTTCTTTAATTTATCGGCTTGTTTTTTTTTAAATTTTTAACTATTATTTTATTATTTTGTTGTTGTTGTTGTTGTTGTTGTTGTTGTTGTTGTTGTTGTTGTTGTTATTATTATTATTATTATTATTATTATTATTATTATTATTATTAAAAGTGAGTTGAAATTATATGAATATGAAATTAGGACCTACTTTAAAAAATGAGTTGTAATTGTAGGATATAAAAAAATACAAATTTAATGATGTTACATAAAGATATGACTATTTTTTAAATAAGAAGACAACATTGCAAGGATGAAACCAAATAACCTTAGGGTCACACTTGTATGAGACCGTCTCACGGATCCTTATTTGTGAGACGGGTCGGGTCGGGTCAAAGCACCATGCAAATGTCATACTTATATGTGCAAATGTCATACTTATGTGCTCAAATATAACACTAATCAAGAATACAATTTTTGTTACTTATAAGAGAAAAAGTAATACATTTTTCATAATAAGTAATGTTGACAAGTGATCCTTACTTATAAGTGCAAATATAATACTTTTGAGAAAAAATGTAATACTTTTAAATCGAAATGTAAAAGTATTGTATTTTCCTTTAAAAGTATTACATTTACCCCTAAGTAACAAAGATTTTATTCCTGATTAGTATTACATTTGAGCATATAAGTATGACATTTGTTCATATAAGTGTTATATTTGCATCTTGACCCGATCCGGCCCGGCCCGTCTCATGGTGAGACGGTCTCATACAAGTTTTTGCCATAACCTTAAGTATTAAATTATAATATCTTTGGATTAAACATCAAATAATTAATCGCAGTACATCACGTTAGAGAATATTTTTAGCCATTATTAATTCCACGGCCAACTAATTAATAATTAATAATAATAATAATAATAATAAGCTAAGGTAAGGACATGCAAGTGCCAGTCCCCAGACACAAAGAGCATCTTGAGGGATCGAGGCTGCAATATTTTCATAAAATGCCAAAGCAAAATAAAGTGATAGATGATCCAAGTAGGAGCGAGGGAGGCTATAGGGTAGTGTATAATGAAGTGTGAACCATAAGTAGTGGATGAGAGAGCTACACCTCTCACCAATCACCAACACATATGTATTAATTCACAACCCCCAACTGTATGTCTGATGTGAAGTTGATATCTTCCAACCTTATATCATGCATCTTTCTATCAGATATCTCATGGCTTCTTCTGCCCTGTTTATCCCTCTCCCTTAGCTCCCTATCTAGATAATATCCATCATTTCACTTCCACCCCCCTCAACTTTCTAACCATATCACCCAATTTCTCTCTTTTTTATAATTTGTACACCTACACCCTTTCTAATTAAACATATTAGCATGATTTAAAAACCCCTTTTTGGGTATCATTGATAGATCTCTTCAGTGTTGCAGTGTATTTACTTTTCAGTGGATCACCAATTTAAAATTAATTGGTGATTAATCCACATCGTTACATCTCGAATTGAGCAGGGGTAAATTTGGTTGCCCCCTAATATTCTCATTCTAGCATCTATCGCAACCTTTGGTCACAAAGCCCAGTTGTGCAGCATGCCTACCTTTGATCACAATCTCCACTTGCATAGCATGCCTGACTCGGTCTTTAGTCCGGGATTAGACTTGGCCCGATCTATGCCCATCGGCAAATGGGCCACACACGGGCAAATGCCCAGTTGTGTGGACCACGGTCCAAAATATCTTCGTGAATATTATGAGTAAAACTAATGTACATTATGTGTTAGAGTAATGTACATTATGTTTTAAAATAATGTACATTACGTATTACGATAACGTACATTATATGTTAAAATAATGTACATTACGTGTTAGAATAATGAAACATCTGAGCTAGTATAATGTACATTATATTTTAAAATAATGTACATTATGAGTTATTTTTGCAGCTGGGCACGCGAAAAAATGAAACTAAGCAAAACTACTTTGTTTTTGGACCGTGGTCCCCACAGCTGTGCGGACCACAATTCATGCAATAACCATTGACGCCCATCCTGGTTTAATCCAAAACTGGACTCGACTTTTGCCTCGCCATCAATTCGAATCCGTGACCTCGACTCTGATACCAATTGATGGATCTTAGCGTTGCACTATGCTTACGTCCTAGTGGGTCACCCATCCAACTATCCAAGTACGCTTAACCACGAATTTTATTGTATTATCTGATTGTCATATCTTTCTTAAAATAAATTGGTGATAAGTAAGTGGACATTAATCATGGTAAGCCACAACGCCACCTCTCGAATTGAGTAGGGGCTAAACTAAGCCAACCCAGCCGACGCCCAACCATCATTGATTATCATCTAAAGTGGTTATTCTTGGGTGCAAAAAAAAAAAAAAAAATTGAAATCCTTTGCCCCAGAACCCTACACCCCGACTCTACAAGAATGGTTAAGGAGTTAGATCATGGTGATATAACGGCCCCTTAGATGAGAGGATTAGTACCTATTGCCTACAAAGAATCATTCCCACAAGACAGTGAAACTCTTACAGTAGTACGACTATCAAAATTCGATTCTGCATTATTGGATGCAATCTACCACTCGAGAACCAACTGAGTTACATGCGATGACAAAAAATGATGAAGTAGACTCACAAAGCACTAGTATTTAGCTTGGGATCAAAGGTACTTTTTTATCCTATAAGAACAATATTTTTCTTTAATGAGATTTACAATCAATTTTTTTTTTTTGTTTTTGTTTTTAAAGAAGTTATACGACAATTACCAATTAAACTAGACAAACATATATATATATATATATATATATATATATATATATATATATATATAAGTGATTGGTGAGCAATCCGTTGTTTGTTCCTCCTTTGTTCTTGAGTTTATCAGAGTATTCTATTGGTTATGTTACCCTGATTCTGAGTATCTATTCATACCTCTCAGTTCATTTATATGAGTCTGTTATTTGATTGGTGGAATCCTTGATTATGTTATTGGAAGTTGGTTGGTGTTCATATCTGAGATGAACACTCTGAGTGATGGTTCTTGGGCTGAGTTGAGTATGAGTATGTGGTGGTGGATCTTTGAGCATCCCTTGGTGGTTGTTGATTGGTTTGGCTGTGCTACTATTGGCTTCTGACTTTGGACTTCGGTCCCTGTGCTACCAGTTATCTGGGTTTGGCTACTATTGACTATATTGGGTTCATTACCCTGTGATTGGACTCCGGTCCCTGTGATTGGGTTGATTACCCCTGTGATTGGACTCCGTCCCTGTGATTGGGCTTTGCCCCTGTGATTGGGTTCATTACCCCTGTGATTGGACTTCGGTCCCTGTGATTGGACTTCGTCCCTGTGATTGACCTACGGTCCGTGATTGGGTTTTACCCCCTGCGTACGCGTTTTCCGGGTTTGACTCTCGATTTGTGATTATGAGATTGGTTTGGTTTGTGGTTGGTTTTGAGGGTTTGGAGGTTGGAGTTGGGATTCTTTCTGGTTGGTTGTTGTAGGTCCTTTTGCTATTCGGTTGATATCTTGTTGTTCTCGTTGAGGTTGGTTGGTTTCCCTTTGGATTGTGTTCAGTTGGTATCTTGGTTATGATTCGTTATTGTATTATGCTTTCCTTGTTGGATATTGGCTTTGTTTGATTGAGTCTTGGTTATCGATTCGTTCAGTTTATCCTTTTTGAGTATCCGTTTTGAACTGTGGAACAGTTTGTTGGTGTTTATATTCTATATGGGTGTGTAAACCTATTTACAAACTTATGTATATCTATACTTCCTTGCGGGTGTGAATGGTGGTTACTTAGCAGTCTTTTGCTAATGGTTCTTTGTGTGTTTTCCAGGTTTGCCTTAAAGCCTATGCGTGAGCGCGATAGAGATACACCCGTATGAGGAGGCTTAGATAATAGTTACTCCCTCCGTCCCATTTTGGTTGTCTGGTTCGTATAACGAGGCTTGACTGAAGTTATTTTTAATCCAATTTTTCATAATATTAAGTTTAGTATTAATATATAAAATTTATATATTTAGAAACTACATCAAAAGTACTATTAAACACAAAAAATTAAATTTAAAAATAATAAAAAATTACTAAAGAAAATAAGCAATGAAGAAAGAGTTGGTTTGACCAATGAATAGTAAATAGGACAGGTAAAATGGGACGGAGGGAGTATGTTTTTAGACTTATGCTTTGGCCTGAATGCCGTTTTGAGAATTCTATGTACTTTGGTTTAGTTATTGGATGTCTTGAGATATATTTAAGGATTATCGTTTATACAGTTGAGCTCGTTTCTTATGTTTAGCCTGTGCATCTAGGCTGTGTTTATACCTAGATGTGGCATGACGCCCCTTAGGTTTAAAATTCGCTTCCGCTATGTTCTGTTTGGTTGAGTAAGGCAGCTGTTGTGTTGAGATTTTATCTATCTCAGCCTGTGTGAGGTTGGGGGTGTCACAGTGTGGGGCTGTTCCTACGTCATAATAGTCGCACTTGTCCGGTACTACGAGCACAAGCAGCTGAGTGACGTGTTTCTCCGTTTTTTTTTCAAGACATGTCTTGATGGTTTAATAATTTAATTCCCTGCAAGATGTTAGTGCACCCAGGGGAGACGTATTAGATATCTTCAAGATGGTGAAAAACAATACACACCATGACTGCTTTATTACACTGTTTGAACATTTTGATGGGAATAATATGCACCTTGTCAAATACAAATTATTCTCTAATCATTTTAAGGCTTATAGGAGCCTTATCTACAGTCTAAATTCGCCTAAGTATTAAAACATACACAAAACACTGCTGGGCAAATTAAAACACCCACACCAAACTTACCCTACATACATGCAAATCACCAGGAATACGATCAAGTAAAACACGGTATTTTTCCCTGTATTTGTTGTCTTGTTTTGTGTTAATTTGGTTTTTTGCACAGTAGTGTTTGGTGTAGGCTGAGTCCATATTTTAAAACAAAACATAAACCCATTTCGCAATATTATGTATTTTTAACCTTTCAAAATATTGGTATGCGTATATACATACCTATAGCCATGCAGTCTATGAATTAGAGTCATTTCCATTTTTGGTCCTACTGTTATTGGGGCATTGTCAATTTTAGTCAACTTCATTAATTTTTGCCACATTGCGGCCATTCTTATTTAGTCCTTGCCACTTTCAGTCCACCATTAAAATTTTCGTCAAATAATCGTCCAAAATAGGGTATTTTGATCTTTTCATGCTTTGATCATCTCCTTTACCCTTTGTAGTGGTTTTCCTCACAGATTTTCATCCAATGAAGATGTCTGGTAAAAGCCATGGCTTTGTAATGTGGCTCACATAGCTTTCGTCGGACCTCTCATTTTTGCTCAGAAATAGGTAAATGTTTTAGATCTGAGAAAATAACACATACAAATTACAAGTGAAAAAAAAGAGACACTAGTACAAAACTGCACATCCGCTACTGTTGTAAAAGGCCTTTCGCTACCGTTGTACAACAGTAGCGGATGAGACAGTCACTAAATGTCGTTGACTTTTCGCTACTGTTGTACAACAGTAGCGAAAAGTCTAATAATCCGCTACCGTTCTTGATTAAAACGGTAGCGGATTATATTTTAAAAATAAAAAAAAATTAATCATTCGCTACCGTTCCTAGCTAGGAACGGTAGCGGATTAGTATTTAAAATAATAAAAAGTTAATCATCCGCTACCGTTCCTAGCTAGAAACGGTAGCGGATGATTAGATTTTTTAAAAAAAAAATATTTAATTTCCTGAATGTATTTCTTTCCCTGCATATATACGCGAGATTTCCTGAAGGGAAACGAAAGAGGCAACTAAACATAAGCTCAATGCATCAATTACTAAAGAAAATCAACAAATACACCTTGAACCATTAGGAAAAAGGAATATAAAGATAATTTAACTAAACAATTCAGATAATCCAGTTCCCCTATGAAATTTCAGCTTTGTACTGCTGAAGATAACTCTGAAGCCTTTGCTCTCAACTTAACAAGTAAATCCTGATTAAAATGAAACAATCAGGGTAAAGGGAACAGTGGTAACTGCAGAATGTTTTCTAGCTATGAAAATGAATAGCAGAATGTAAACCTAATAATACATCAAGCTAGAGTTGGTGAGNGTTCTCTAGCGTGACAATGTAAGCGCTAGGGTTTTCCGTGAGAGTAAGGTGGTAGTGATTGGTGAGCAATCCGTTGTTTGTTTCCTCCTTTGTTCTTGAGTTGTTAGAGTATTCTATTGAGTATGTTACCTTGATTCTGAGTATTCATTCATACCTCTTAGTCCACTTGTTTGAGTCTATTATTTGATTGGTGGATTCCTTGATTATATTATTTGGAAGTTGGTTGGTGTTCATATCTGAGATGAACACTCTGAGTGATGGTTTGGGGCTGAGTTGAGTATGAGTATGTGGTAGTGGATCTTTGAGTATCCTTGTGGGTTGTTGATATCATTGGAGTTGTTGGGTGGGCTATCTGTGCTATTGTTTGTATTTGGGTTGATTACCCCTGTGATTGGGTTCATTACCCCTGTGATTGGGTTGATTACACCCCTGATTGGACTGTCTCCCTGTGATTGGGCTATTGCCCTGTGATTGGTTCGCTACCCTGTGATTGGGTTCATTACCCTGTGATTGGGTCCGATTCACCCTGTGATTGGACTTCGGTCCCTGGTGATTTGATTGGGTTCATCACCCCTGTGATTGGGTTCATTACCCCTGTACACTTGGTTTTGGTTGGGATTGGGTTCGATATGTTGCTTGGTGGTTAGTGTTGAGATTTCCTTTCGGTTCTTTGGTTATGAGTCCTTGTTTATTCTGTTGATATCTCGTTGTTCTTGTTTATGATTGATTGTTCCTTATGATTGTGTTCAGTTGGTATCTATGTTATGGTTCGTTGTTGTCTTATGCTTTCCTTGTTAATCATTGGCTTTGGTTGGATGAGTCTTGGTTTATGATTCGTTCAGTTTATCCTTGTTGAGTATCCGATTTGAACTATTGAACAGTCTGTTGGTGTTTATATTCTATATGGGTGTGTAAACCTATTTACAACTTATATGTATATCTATACTTCCTTGCGGGTGTGAATGGTGGTTACTTAGCAGTCTTTTGCTAATGGTTTCTTGTGTGTTTTCCAGGTTTGCCTTAAAGCCTATGCGTGAGCGCGATAGAGATACACCCGTATGAGGAAGCTTAGATAGTGGTTATGTTCTTAGATTTATGCTTTGGCCTGTGAGCCATTTGAGACTTTATATACCCTAGACTAGTACTTTGAATATTGTTAAACATGCTTTAAGGATTATCGTTTATACAGTTCCGTTCTTATGGTTAGCCTGTGCATCTAGGTTATGTTATCTTTCCTAGATGTGGCATGACGCCCTTAGGTTTTAATTCGCTTCCGCTATGTTTGGTTTGTTGGTTGAGATTGGCAGCTTTTATGTTAAGTTTTTAGCTATCTCAGCCTGTGTGAGGTTGGGGTGTCACAGTTGGTATCAGAGCCTGTGTTGAGGTCTGAGTAGAGATCCTAGGGTTGAACTTTTGAGACTCTAGGACTTGATTAAGTAGGAATTAAGGAGTTTGAGAATCCTAGGATGTGTGAATTCTAGGAATCGCGGTGAGGACGCGCCTTATCTGTTATATTATATGTGTTTTGTTAACCTTGTTGTTTGCAGCTTGCGGCTCGTCTTCCCGGGTAAGTCTTAATCGCTTTCAGATACGTTGCTTCGTTTTAGTCTTGCTTAGGAGCCTGCCTTAGATTAGGAATAAGTAGTTAGTGATACGAGACGATGGATAGCTCCGTATGCGTTGAAGCAAACAGAAGATCGGGCAGCTCGTCAAAGAAGACTAATCCACTCGCGGTTCGGAGTCAACGACTGCAGTCTACGTTCTTCGGGAATGGGCGTCTTCGCGCGTGTAGTCTCGTCTGCAAGATCTTCGTTAACCACAAGACTTGAAGAATGGGCTCATGCGGTTGAAGTTCAATGCAAGACGAAGAAAGCAACTAGAGCCGAAGACTGAAGACCCGAAGACCCTCAGCCGTGAGGGAATGGCAAAAGCAGGCGTGGCACGTCATTAAAGAGTTAAAGCACGCCGAGTGGGAGCCTACGGATCAGCAATGAAGAGCCTCGTACGAGCTAAACTCGGAGTTAACATTACATGAAGAATTATAACTCGAGGTCGTGAGTTGCAGACCTTAAGGTAGTCCTACCTACCCCTGAAGCGGCTACGAAGGAACAAGTTAGAAGTTGCAACCTTCAAGATGAGGAAGATCAAGTCAAGTAGGAAGGGCACTTGGATGCTCAAAGATCCCCGAAGGTAAGAAGAAACGCCGTAAGCAAGTGGGGTACGACTCCGTGAAGTGGACCTCGTGTAACCTTTTCGGTGCGCCTTGAACGTGGGTTCTCGTGCAAGCACTCCAAGGAAGTAACCTCAGTTTCTAAAAGATCAGTATTACCCATAAGCGAATCTCCTTTCAAAACCAGGCGATACCCTTCCAGTTGAACCTATCTTTTCATAAAGCTTCCTCAGAATTCCCTCGTTCTAGACCAACCAGTCATCAGCAATTCTTCGCCTTCAGCCTCTCCTGGAGTAATAAGGTTGTGCGAATCGTAGGTTATATGTAAAGTTTATTCGAATCTCAGATTCATGTTGCGAGGGTAGCAAGGCAAGATCTATCAATCAGTCAGAGTGTCGTAATCGAATCGTCAACCCGAAGAAACCGCTTAGAGTTGAGAGACTTCCTATTCCTTGTAAAACCAAATCCTTCACAGTTCTTCGCAAATCCTAAGTACCATACTCGTTAGGAAATCCCTTCTATCCGTTGTAATCTTCATTCCTATATCTTCGTGGAAACCAAATTCTCCTCGGCTCCTCGAAGTCCCAATAATCCTTCCATTAGGAAATCCCTTCTCTTTATTCTAATCGGTATTCCTATCTATCCTTGGAAACTAAATTCTCCTTGTTTCTTAAAACTCTAAAATGCCCTCGTATCGAACATCCCGTCTACCTACCCTAAATCTCTTTCTCGTTTTCGCTCGACACTGAATTCCTCTTTTCCTTGAGAAAGTGTACACCCTATTGCTAAGGAATCTTTCTATCTTATTAGATCTCCTTGCTATCGTCCCTTACATTCAAATTCCTCTCACTCCCTTGGAAATTGTATATCCTTCCGATCAGACAACCTTTCGGTTTATCTCATTCTTCTCCCATTTCAAGATTGAATTTCTTTCTCCCCTGGACGAGTTGAATGCCCTACCGTTGACAGATCATTTCGCCTTCCCAGACCCCGTTCTTAATTCCTCTCGAAACCTAACTTCTTTCACCTCTCGGAGTAGGATGAATACCCTATCATTAAAGAATCCCTTCCATCTTTCTAGACCTCATTACTATCGACTCTTGGAACCGAATCTCTCTCATTCCCTTGGGGATTGCACACTCTCTTTTATTAAGGCATCCCTTCCTAACCATTCTAAATATCCTTCCCACCTTCGTTGGGAAATAAACTCCTCTCTTTTCTTTGAGAAATGGAATGCCCTACCATAGAGAAAGCGTTCCTGCCCTTCTAAGACCTCGTTCTTAACTTCTCTAGGAACCTGATTCTTCCCTTTCCTTGAGTAAGTTAAATATCCTACCGTTGAGAAACTCGTTCTGCGTATTCAACCTCATTCTTATCTTCTTTCGAATCGAATCTATTTCTCACCTTGAAGAGCTGAATACCGTGTCATTGACGAACCGTTTCAGTCTTCTGAAACCTTATTCCTAATCCCTTTTGGAATCTAATTTCCTTCTTTTCCTCAAATAAGTAAATACCCCATCGTTGGAAAACTCCTCCCGTGTTTTCAATCTCGTGCTCATCTGCTCTCGAAGCCAAGTTCTTTTCGTTCATTCTCTTTTGTTCAAAGAACTTGATACTCCCTTGAAGTGAGAAATTCTTTTAACCACGGCGAACCTCGTTCTCATTTCTTTCAAAGCCGAGTTCTTCTCTTTCCCTTAGGAAACGTGGCATTCCCTTTTATTGAAAAGTCATCCTCATCCTCTCGAACGTGTTCTTGTTTGCTTCCTGAAAATATCTTGTGCAAGATGGCAATCCTACTTCCTAAGCTGTAACCCTGATAACCTTTGATTCTATTCTTAACCGACGTCGTTCTTGAACCTTACACCTTAAACCCCTCATTTCCCTTTTTCCGTTGGGTCAAAATTTTCTAACCGGGCATATATGTTCTATAAATATTTTCTCTATACGTACTATCGTACTAGTTTGTAACTCTCTGTCCCCAAAACGTTTTTCTGAGCTTCGGGGACGAAGCTCCTCTTAAGGGGGGTAGAGTGTAACACCCCGAAAATTCCTACTGCTCTTTTGAATATTATAAGGGGTTATTTTCTTATTTAAGTATTTAAATAATTATAAGTATAATTATTTCCTATGGGCTTGGATTATGTACTCTTGTATCTATATATATATATATATATATATATATATATATATATGTATATTATAACCCATGATATTATTATGGGCTATGGACCCAAGAGCTATTTTAATATTAGATTATAAGAAAATGGTTTAATACTACTTAAGCCCATGATATATATATATATGTATATGTTATAGGCCATGGTTAATAATCCACCCCAACTCAATGACCCAAATAAGTTAGCCCAAATCCAATATATACATATATGATGATTGACCCAACCTTCTAAGCTTGACCTAGCCCAAATAGGGAAGTTTCCAAAAGGGGAAAGGGAAATAATCAGCAGCCAAGAGCTTTGGACGATCCAACCTTCGTCTCCCCCCCCGTCTCTCTCTCTCTCGCCTTCAACGAACAAAACACCACATGAGCCATGAGCATCCATCTCTCCCTCTCGTCTCTCTTGATCGATCGCCGACGGCAGCAACAGTATTCCGGCGTCAACTTCAGCAGCCAACATCTCCCCTCATCCTTGCCTTTGCCTCTCGTCTCTCTCGAACAACAACAACAACAACGATGGAAATTCCGGCAGCGGCAGTAGGGTAGTAGCTTGACGACGGCGGAGCAGAGCGGCGGAGCTGGCCAACGGCTCCTCCTCTTCCGCCTTCCCCTTCCGATGGCAACAGCGGAGCACATTGGCGGCATTGTCATTTCCGGCGTCCCCCTCCGTCAGGCCGATGACTGCGGCACCGGTGACCTCGCTCCCTCCCTTCTCTCCCCGTGCGACGACTCCGGGCGGCAACACGAATGGATGGTCGACAAACCAGCGTGAAGGTGACGGTGTACCGGCAGAGCAGCAACCAACGGCAACGGCGTGTTCCCCTTTTCTTTCCTCTGTTACTGATGGCCAGGAGTCACGTAAGGGATATTAGTCAGTGGCTGCGAGATTAATCACAATCGGGCGTTGCGGTCCAGTGGTGTTGTGCTTGGCTTGTGAGCTGGATGGCATGGGTTCGAATCTGCGGCTAAGCGCTATGTTTTAAGGTAACTTCTTGGTTTATTAGTCAGCTTATAGTTTAGTGGTTAGTCATAATATTATAGTTAGGTTAGATTAAATATTTTAATCATAACCTTGTCTTTGGCATTAGTTAGTAATTAGAGTAAGTGTAATTCTTATGGTCATATCATATTAGCCTTGAGCATGGACTATAGGATTATAGGTTATATGGACCGACTAGGATTATTAGTATCCTTGTTATTAGTAGTTAGTGACGGTATTAGATTATATTAATTCTTCAGGTTCGTGAGTATGAACCGAGCTTTGAGTTTGACGTTGCCTTGGATTAAAATGCTTTTGGATTTAATCACGCTTCAAAGGTAACCATCCATGTCCATCAAAACTATTTTATTCGCTCCTATTCTATATGACATTATTTGGTGGATTGGAAATCCTGAATATCCTTGGTTGTAGCCTATTATTGATTGTGTTGTGGATTCATGGACTCGTGTCCTAATCCTTTGTCTATTTGATGTATATGATCATTGTTGGTTTGGATTTCCATGTTATTGGCCTCTGTTATATGAATATTGGTGTATTGTGATATGATCCTTGTATTCTGTCGTATCTCTTTGTATTCTGAGCTGAGTCTGATTCGGTATGTGGGAATTGCTCTTGCGGGGTTCTCTAGCGTGACAATGTAAGCGCTAGGGTTTTCCGTGAGAGTAAGGTGGTAGTGATTGGTGAGCAATCCGTTGTTTGTTTCCTCCTTTGTTCTTGAGTTGTTAGAGTATTCTATTGAGTATGTTACCTTGATTCTGAGTATTCATTCATACCTCTTAGTCCACTTGTTTGAGTCTATTATTTGATTGGTGGATTCCTTGATTATATTATTTGGAAGTTGGTTGGTGTTCATATCTGAGATGAACACTCTGAGTGATGGTTTGGGGCTGAGTTGAGTATGAGTATGTGGTAGTGGATCTTTGAGTATCCTTGTGGGTTGTTGATATCATTGGAGTTGTTGGGTGGGCTATCTGTGCTATTGTTTGTATTTGGGTTGATTACCCCTGTGATTGGGTTCATTACCCCTGTGATTGGGTTGATTACACCCCTGTGATTGGACTGTCGGTCCCTGTGATTGGGCTATTGCCCCTGTGATTGGGTTCGCTACCCCTGTGATTGGGTTCATTACCCCTGTGATTGGGTCGATTCACCCCTGTGATTGGACTTCGGTCCCTGTGATTGGACTACGGTCCCTGTGATTGGGTTCATCACCCCTGTGATTGGGTTCATTACCCCTGTACACTTGGTTTTGGTTGGGATTGGGTTCGATATGTTGCTTGGTGGTTAGTGTTGAGATTTCCTTTCGGTTCTTTGGTTATGAGTCCTTGTTTATTCTGTTGATATCTCGTTGTTCTTGTTTATGATTGATTGTTCCTTATGATTGTGTTCAGTTGGTATCTTGATTATGGTTCGTTGTTGTCTTATGCTTTCCTTGTTAATCATTGGCTTTGGTTGGATGAGTCTTGGTTTATGATTCGTTCAGTTTATCCTTGTTGAGTATCCGATTTGAACTATTGAACAGTTTGTTGGTGTTTATATTCTATATGGGTGTGTAAACCTATTTACAACTTATATGTATATCTATACTTCCTTGCGGGTGTGAATGGTGGTTACTTAGCAGTCTTTTGCTAATGGTTTCTTGTGTGTTTTCCAGGTTTGCCTTAAAGCCTATGCGTGAGCGCGATAGAGATACACCCGTATGAGGAAGCTTAGATAGTGGTTATGTTCTTAGATTTATGCTTTGGCCTGTGAGCCATTTGAGACTTTATATACCCTAGACTAGTACTTTGAATATTGTTAAACATGCTTTAAGGATTATCGTTTATACAGTTCCGTTCTTATGGTTAGCCTGTGCATCTAGGTTATGTTATCTTTCCTAGATGTGGCATGACGCCCTTAGGTTTTAATTCGCTTCCGCTATGTTTGGTTTGTTGGTTGAGATTGGCAGCTTTTATGTTAAGTTTTTAGCTATCTCAGCCTGTGTGAGGTTGGGGTGTCACAGGAGAAGCAGCAGCGACAATTTTACCTGGAAGGATGTGCTATAGGCCTCTATAGGAATGATTGTGAGATCAAAGCATTAGAAAGATATTGTATATATGAATAAATGAAACAAAAGCAACCGCAAAAAGCTTTATTCTCTTTTTTTTTTTTAAAGAAGCTGCTTATCACCTTTTATGAAGTTCAGGGCTGTTGCATTGCTGCTTCTTGCCGCTATCTTCACTTCCACTCTTGTTCTCTTGACCTGCGGCACTTGCCTCATGGCTACTGTTTTCTGTTTCAATGAAAAAAAAAAGAGAGCAAAATCTTACCACGTGAAAACTAAAATGTGCAACAAATAGACATTTAGTTTAACAAATGGAGACAAAGAACAAACCTTCTGTGACTTGATAGTTTGGTGACTGAGAGTTGCTCTGGCAACAGACTGGAATGACAGGTGATGAGCTACACTGGAAGTGATTATACTTTTCTTTAAGTGATTAAGTGATAAGCTAATTCATCATGAAACAAGTTTGATGAAGCAATATAATCAAGTCTATGATTAAGCAATATAAAAAGTTAACACAATTAAAGATATTTTTAAAAAGCTTGATTAAGCTCTAAGGCATAATATAAGAGCACTCATCCAGTTTCCTCGGCAGCCAAGAAAGATTCAGAGAGATCAGTAGAGAAATCGACCAAGAATTCGGGTTCTGCTCACTTCTTGACTCACTGAAAGTATGAAAAGCCTGCAGGGATTTTCTTAAGTAGATATAGTTTTCTGCTTTTCCATGAGTATTACATATATGAGAAAGAATAACTTCTTAAATCTTGTGTAAAAAATGAAATGATTTAAAGCTGAAGCACATATAGTTCATCCCTGTTCATCCCTGTTGCACTAATTCATATGGATCTAGAAACCAAAACGACAAAAAAAAAAAAAAAAAAGAAGAAGAAGCAACCAAATATGCAGGATTTCATAAGAATTGATTACTTCCAAGAACATAAACTACGAGCAAATCGAGTAGTTTTCAACTTCTGTTTGATCTGATCAGAGTGTTAGGATAAATTGAATGAGTTAGCAAAGAAAGTCAGGAACCGTCTCTACCTTAATTCTGCAGAATTGAAGTGCAGGTCATGTCGGGATTTAGATTAATCGGGGCCTCGGGGGAGATATTGAGCTATGAATCTGTGATGGTGACGGTTTGGGAGCTTCAACTACTGCAGCAATCTACGACATATTGACATAAACTAGCATATACAAGGTGAAGATAAATTCGGGGAGAATGCAAGTGACATAACTCGAAAACTCGGGTAACATATTGAAATCAAATGCCTAAAACCGAATACTCACACAAACATGATGCCTAAAATACTAAAACCATCAGATAATTGAGAATTGGGTTCTAACCTCATGCAATGAATGACACCTTCTGCAGCAGAAGCTTCTTCTAACGCCAGCATAGCAGAGCAAAATGCGGCATTCCTATGAGCCATAACCTCCTGCAAAGAAAACGCCTTGTATCAGCATAAGCATGGAACAACAATTACGAGAACAAGACATACACATTAGCTCTTGACCAACCTTCCCAAGACAATGAATGGGCGACGGGAGAGAACTCCAGAATACCCTCAAGTCTGACAGAATACAATTAATCCCCAAAAAAAAACAATTAACAACAAGGAAAAAGGGAAAGTAAGAGACAAACTTGCTAAGGATGTGAAAACACACAAAATGACTATGTCGCTACCATATAAGAACACACTCATACTGCCAATAGACATGCAGACCAATGAAATTTTTTGAAGCATTTTTACATTACCAACTAAGAAAGGAATTTCAAGGCACCGTAATGCAAAGTGGAAACACAGATCAATTTCCAAAAAAGAAGCGTAGCATATGAAAAAAGCATGGTGGACGCGCGTCCACCCGGGCGTCCACACCTACGGCGATTTCTATTATTTTCCGAAAAACTCTGGACGTCAGTGGACGCACGGTGGACGCGCGTCCCCTGGGGCGTCCTCACTTACGGCGTGACTTCAAAAATACTGGACGTCAGTGGACGCACGGTGGACGCGCGTCCTCTGGGGCGTCCTCTCACACAGACTGGTCTCAAAACTCTGGACACCAGTGGACGCATGGTGGACGCGCGTCCACTGGGGCGTCCACTCATACGGCATGAAATTTCTGGGCAGTAAAACAGTGCAAAAACACCTATTTTTCAACCTTTTTCTTGACATGAATTTATATGGACATAAATATAGTATATACATGCATGCATACGTTAAAATTCATGCATAACAAGAGTAATACAAAGCTTAAACACATATTTTTACATAGAAATTAACTAAGAAGTTAAAGCTTAATACATAGTTTTTCATATTAAATTCTAACTCCATAATATATATACCTATACAATTGTCCATTTTCAAGTGACTAGCCAACTTAAGGAATTTCCTTACCTTCCTTGAAGCTTTTAACCGTAAAGAGTGTTGGGGTTCGTTATTCCCATAAATCCACCGAAATTCCTAAACAAATTTCACCATAATAACAACATTTCAAAGATTTCTTAGCTTATGATTAAATCTTAGAAAAAGTTCTAACTCATTAAACCAAATATTTCAATAACTTACCTAGTGTTGAGAACTTGAAGGATTTTTACTTATGATTCTTGGCTATGGAGTTCTCTTTGAAGATCAACAATGGGGATGAAGAAATATGACCTACACTCTCTCTCCTCTCCTTAATAAATTTCGGCCAAGTGGATTTTCCCAAGCTTGGAGATCAAGTAAATGTGATCTTATCCAAAGATAATCATTATTTTAATTTAGGATATTTTTGAAGAATGGATTTCCTAGACAGTTAGGGATTAAATCAGATAAATCCTTGGTGGAAAATGGCTTAATTCGGGAAACTCTTAATACCAAAATTATTCCAAAAATAATCCCGTCATAAATCACCAAAATTGGGAATTTTCGGTATCTCGCGAAATATAGGTACGAAGTTCGTAGCAAATTTCACTCTCACAGTTTGTCTAATTTTTCCACTAAACGGAGTTTGAAGTTCACGCTTAATCGTATTATACTCAATAATCCATTTCCTAGGAAAATTCGAATTGTATATACGTCCTTAAAAATTTTACGGTCCGTGACCGGTACGTAGATCGTAGCTTATTAATAACTAATCCTACTTATAAAAATCCTTTTGAAGTACCGAGAGATCATCTCAAAAATAAAAATATTTTCGAACCTTAACTTTGTCGAAAAAACCGAGGGGTTACAATTCCACTGTTTGGTTGGTGGAAAATAAATTACTGGGAATATGAATTCCATTGTTTGGTTGGGTTTGGGATGGTAAGGAATTATGAATATAAATACCAATATGACCTTAGTAATTAATGGTTTGGCTATATATAATTTATATACATGTGTAATTAATCAATTTTGATGAGGGTAAAATAGTCCAAGGGCTTATACTTTATTCCCAATCTCTTTGGAAAACAAAATACCTATCTCAACCAAAGAATTTGTTTTCCTTCACTTTTGAGAAGTCAAATTCCATGGAAAACATTTTTCATCCAACCAAACAACACAATAACTCATTTTCCTCAACTTTTTGAAAAACATTTTCCATGGAATTGATTTTCCATCCAACCAAACATGCCATAAGTCCCTAACTCAAAAGAATTGGACGAAACCTACCCAGAGTCGAACTATGCAATTACCCGACCCGCATACGCTTTTCAAACTCCATATCAACGCCTCTGCGCTCTGGCCCTCAAAGTCTCAAACACACCAACCTTCAACGGAATTTGCCCGCTGCTAGGCTCATAGTTCGCGACTCGCATTAGTAAGCAGCAGCAATTATCATCACCTTTCAATAATGCCCAAAGGTTTTCTCTCTAATTTTGCTAATTCAATGGAATATTCTTCGTTTTCATACTTGTTCAACACTGTAATTCACCTTTTGGATTCACAGAGCTTCCGGGGTTCTACTATGATTCGGAGAAGAACAGGTATTTCCCTCTCAAGGGACCAATCCCTGGCTCTTCCCGGAAACGGAAATCTCCTCCGCTGTTTTCTGCTGCCAAGGTATTGTTTTTGAGTACCTGTTGATGTACGGAGTTGTAATTATTTAGCGTCCCCGAACAGCTGAGACGAAAATTTTGGACCTTTACGACCATTGCTTCATGTATAAGTGCATTTGCTTTCTTATACTCGGGCTTCAACATGCATAGTTGTTTTGTATGGCTTGACAATCTCATTAGTTATGAACTCAACTCAACGTAGCCATTATACTAAACTTGAACTAAATGTGCCAAATACCGAATCCTATTTTCTGAAACTATTTGCTTCTTTGGTATCTATATGTTTAATTTTGTATTCAGGGGTTCTTAAAGCCCTAAGCTAGTCTTTCTTAACAAAGCTTTGATCTACCTACTGTTTCCTACCACTATCATGTTATCACTCTTTGTTAACTGGCATCAGTAGGCCTACACTGAACATGTCAACATGCTTGAATCATCTAAACAGTTTTGCTACCAGTGTATCTTAAATTGGTTCCTTTCACACTAATTTGTATTTATTAATAATATATGACTTTTATTTTGTTATGTTGTAGGGAAAAAGTATATATAAATGCATGAAAATCAAAACTAGTAAGCTTCTCCAGGCAAGGGAATTGTGTGGCCAGTTGATAACTACAAGGAAAGGGAAATTCAGTTTTCAAATGGAATACCAGAAGAGACAAGCTTCACAACCTATGGTCTGGTTCATTGATTTATGATCAGTAATGTTCAAAAATTTCATGCTTGCCACTTAATTTATCATACATCTCACATCTTAATTGATTTATATCTCACAGAAACTCCCACTTGCCTGCACTGTAGATATGCTTCAGTGCCAATTTCTAGTTTTGTAGATGCTGTAGGCTTTTAAGACTCAGATTTTATTGTTCTTAATTTTGGCATGCTTGATAATAATGTATCTACCATCAAGTAGACTTATTTTACAAAGTTAATACCATTTTCATTTGTGATGGTAATTAGGAATGCAATTGGTTTAGGTCAGAAGATTGACATTCAACCATATTCTCATGTCAGATGACCCTGTTAGGGGGATCTTTTTTCCTGCTTTGGTTCAGTTTTTCTCGTTATTCACTCAAGAGGCATCAAAAAGCCAAGACATAGGGTTCAATTGGCCTGAGGGATTGGGGGGGATTTGTATTAGTAATCTGCTCCCTATTCCTTTGACTGGTTGAAGAGTTTAGTGCTTCAGATTGAGTGGGCCCTATCAATCAATACCAAATTTTGCCCTAAAAGCAGATAGTTGCAACTGAACCCAATCAACCTCTTAGGGGTTAGTTCATACAATCATACGGACTGTTAGAGTATGAGAGTTCCTAGCTGTCTTTCCTATAATCCTATTATTCTTTTCACTGAACTAGTTATTAGATCTTGATCAGCATTGTCTTTGCTTACCCTTGGAATTATCTTTATCTTTATCTTTCTCTTTCTCTTTTACAAGCTTCTAAACACTGAAAAATATTCTATAGCACATTCCTCATCCTATTGTATATTTCTTTCAGATTTGGAAGTATAACACAAAAGGAATGGTGGATAATGCATTGGAGCAGATGAGTGCTCGGTTAGACAGGCTAGAGGGCACTGTTGAAACAGATATTTTACTGACTGGCAATGTGAATGGCCAATTGTGGTATGTCCAGAGGATAGTTAAAACTACTAGTAAATGTCAATTTCTTGTTTGTTATGGGTGGAACCAATCTGTTAAAGTTGCTATGCTCTATGGTGCTACGTGGAATGGTGACTTTTGAAGAGTACTACTACCTGAAAACTGAAATAATGAATGTCTATAGCTATTCTAGTACCTCTAGTCTTTCCTATGCTACTGATTGATTTATAGAAGTTGATCTATGCTTTGTTCTTTTTCTTTTCTCCTGAAACTATTAAACCCTGTCTTTCTTTGGTACACAGTAGGGGATTGCCCCTAAGCATCCAATTTCAGTTTTCTGGCATCTATTTTACTTCTGAGTTTGCTGCTACTATATGCATCTAAGTGGCTCATGATAATTCTGATTGATTCATTTTTCATCTAAGGCTCTAAGCACCTCATTATTCTCCCTGATTGGATTCTTTCAGAACATCTGTTTGTGCCTTAAAAGTATTATTAATTGTCTGTATCCCTATTATGATGACCAGTCAAGAAAAAAAAAGCTTCTCAGATTTGACGATATTGTACTCATCTCAGATTCAGTAAAGAATGCATGCTTGCTTCTTGTTTCTATCCTTATGAGAACCATACTCTGGTCTGGTTGTTATCTGAATGATTTCCAACACCAGCTGCACTTTATGTACATGAATTTTGTGAATAAGGGCTCAGACTGTTGAAGTTCTGTAGATTTTCCTTGTCTTTGAGCACCATCCATGTGCAAAATTAGTTCTTATTTTGTTTTCTGTTTTATATTTTCACTTTAAGTATGGACATTGAAAGAATATCTTTCATTGAGATTTTATATTCCTTGATAGAGTTTTGTTCTACTGTAGTTGGGATTCTATGTTTTGCAATGATTCTTGTTATGTTTTGAGGTAAAATATGTATGAAATATCTCCCTTCTGTATTTGCTTGAACTTTTAGAGTGGCTGAGCACTTCTATACCTTTCATGCTTTTCCCTTCAGTTGCTTGCACAACTATTCTAATCCTTTTTCTATATTTATTTATTTTTTCTTTTAAAATTTAAAACTTCAGCTGGTGTTCGAAACTATAGATCCCCTTTCAAAGTTGTTTCTTTTGAAGCTTGGTATTTTTGCAGTATATTTGAAGTACGAAAGGTTGGAGAAGAATTTAATCATGGTCCAAAATTGCTGCCAGATCGTGTATGGCCATCCAATGCAGGAGACTCTGCAGGTTGTATTGAATTACCAGGGCTTGAATGGAGATATCCAGGAGCAATTCAAAATATGCCATCTACTATTTCTTGCATAAAGATGTGCCAGAAGCATCATCAGTCAGTTGAAACTGCTTCCTCAAATCGTGCCCTGTATCCTTTTAAAATATCATATTGTAGCTGCTTTGCTTTTCTTTCTGTTGTGAAATATATTTAGTCACTTGTTCATTCTGAATGCTTTTAATTCTTTATTTCCTTTTTGAAATGATGCCTTCATCTCTGAAGATAGGACTTTTGAGGGTCTTCTTTATAGCAATCTTTCAGCATTATTTGTATACAGCCCTATCATCAATTTAAGATGTTTGTTATATTAGCAACGAATTGGTTAAGGGAATCTTTTTATTGTGTCGAAATTCTCCATATGTGATGATGGGACATCTTCTGACCTTTTCTTTTCTTTGCCATGAAGTTCTCCAATCAAATTATAATATCTGAGTTAGTTCTTATTAACTTAGCATTCCATATATGAATTATTCTCCATGCATTATAATTTTGTTGGAGAACATCATTCAAACATCTAAGGAACATTACCCAAGTTTCCTTCCTTCTTTTTACTGATCATTTATGTTCTTTTGAAAAGATATCTTCCTAATCTAATATTAGATTTTAGTTATCTGCCTTCGCCTGCCACAATTTTGTCAAGATAAATTCATAAATAACCTATTAATGTTCGTACAATCACAAGTATGGAGCATTTTCTATTCATTCAACTTTGCCTTTACCCTCCCCCAACCCCACCCCACCCCATCCAATTTCACTGTTGGTAGGAAAAAGCAAAGGATGCTTATACATTTGTAGGACTTAACAAAAGCAGGATAACTACTCTGGGGTCTGAAAGATCTGGTGGAACAGTCTATATTCTGAACCTCAGTGAACAACTTGATTTAAATTCACATTTACCTATATTGTGGAGGCTGTCTGAGATTACCTCTTTTGACCATACAGTTTGGACAGCAGACTGTAATTTTGATGGGAGTCGAACAGTGATTGGCAAGTTCTCTCTTTCCTTTGTACTTTGTAAAAGTTCCCCATCGTATAGTAGCTAGCATTTTACAGACTCTATTGCATACATTTAGAATTCTATTGCAGAATGATACATAAAATCTATTGTTAAAGTGCAAATCGCATGTTAAAATGAATGTACCTGACTTCCAAGTATGTGAAACATTTTATTGTTTCATGTCATGGGCAGTTAATTTTGTGCCACTTTTGACTGAAACCTATAATCTTGTGCTATATTCAGCTATATTTATGTGCATATCTTCTGTTAGTTTTCTTATTCTTTTTACTTCCCCTGCTTTAGGCACCAATACGGGAGCTGCTCTGGTGAATATAGATACTGGAATGACATCATGGATTTGCCGTTGTAAAAGTGATGTTTTCTCTGTACAATTAGATCAATCGGTAATTACCAACATGTGTTCATATTCCAGTTGTCCCCTGTGGCCTTTTTAAAGCTTATGATGTTTTCTTATAAAATCAATGGGCTTCAATGTGCACATTTTCCAAAGTTGTGGCAATATCTTAATGAGACCATCATCTTTATCACTTATTGGATTATTGGAAAAAATCATCTTAAGACAGGTTACCTGTCATCTAGTGATGGCAATGGTGCAACGCCACCATAAATATCTCGGATTTCACTGCTTAAGTTGCTTACCGAGGAAATACACCAAAATTATAGTTAATAAGTTGTCAATCATGAAGTGTGCAATATGCATTCAAGTCTACATGTTATGGAGTTTCCTCTTTTAAAGAGAAGTTACTTAGTCTCAATCCCTTCATTATTTTTATTTGGCATGCAATAACGGCATGTACCTTTCATATCCATGTAACAGCATATGCCAGGATTCTAGATTTCAACGATCTTCCTCCTGTAGTTCTAGAAAATAGTCCTAAAATTGATTTCTAAGGATTTATATAAATTGTTTGGAGTGGTCCTCTTTATTGAGAAGGTAGCATTTACTTATTGCAGGGTAATACCATGTTATGTGGACTGAGAAATGGAGCTATTTTATCAATTGATGCTCGCCAAAGACCAGAGAACTTTTCCAGTAGACTTCCTAGGCATCAGATTCCATACCGTATTCACGAGACTTCAAGTGGACGAGCTAAGAAGTTCCACCAAGAACGGTTTGAGGTATCAGGTCTTTTCTTGGTGAATTTATCCTTTTGCAATGCCTTTACTCTCTTTCTAGCACAATATGCTGAAAGAAAAAAGATATTTATAGAATTATAGTGTATCTTAAGGGATATAATAATAATTGCACATAAGGATCATTCTATTCATAGAGAACAAGTCCAAAAAGGGAATTATAAAAGAAAATAAATAGTGCCTTCAATGTTATCCCCTGATCATAACAATCCCCAAGCTCTCCACCCCTCCTGTTGGTTCCATTTTTATTTCTTTTGGGAGTGGGGAGGCATGATCTTGTGTGTTATAACAATTTTACTAAAGCTGTAAAATGTATTCTCTCTCTAGTATTTCTGAAAGCTCATACTCTTTGCTTGAACACATCATTTAAACAAAACTAATCACATTCAGATGTCTATGCAGCTCAAAGGGAACATGTGCCGTTCTGATGCAATATTTATGCCATCATCTATTTCTTGGTTAGTGGATTTCTCTGTTCGATCCTGCTACTTAATCCTAAAACATAAGAAAAAAAATCATATATATTTGATTCAGGTTTTTTTAAAGCATTGGATGTTCCTTTTTCTTTTGAAATTTCAGTATTGCATCTCTGGCGCTGTATGACCAGTATTTCTTGGCAAGCTCCATGGATGGATCGGTTAGTGTTCAGCCTTATCTAAATATTTGAAAATTTTACATTCAATATGCATCATTGGTCAATCCAAATATTGAGGAAGCCTTCTAAAATGGATTAGAATTTCAGGAATTATCATCATTGCAAATAGATCCAAGATAAAAATATAGAGAAATATGTTTTCCATGGAATAAATGATACACTGTATTTGGTTGATTAATTATTTAATTTTTGGTTATTTTAGCTTCTTCTTTTGGTTGCTTTAGCTTCTCCACATCTACTACTACCTACTACTACTACTACTACTAATTTTTTTGTTAAATAATGTTTAAATACTTAATTACTTGTATTTCCACAGATCAAGCTATATGATAATCGCCTAACTCAGAGAGGAGCTGTGCAATCTTATGAAGGCAATGTAAATTCTCACACACGCATACAGCTCGGAGTTGATCCATCAGAGAGTATTGTCATGTCTGGTAAGGAAAGATAATTCTTTACGCCTTTAGAAAACTACTGAATCACCTTACAACAATATCCTGTCCTGTAGGTGGAGAGGACTGCTACCTGCGACTTTGGAGTATCAAGTCTGGTGAAATGTTGTTTCGAAATAAATTCATGAATGCAATCCCCTCCGTTGTATGCTGGCCAAGAACAGGAGGTATTATTTTTTTTTTTTGAAAACAGAACAGGAGGTATTATTATTATCATATTTACCGGCTTTAGATCTTCATCCCCATTCTTTCTCAAGGCTTTTTGCAACACATCCTTCTTTCCCTTGGTCAGCTTATACTTGAACTTTTCAAGGCTTTTTGCAACACACCTTTCTTTCCCTTAGTCAGCTTATACTTGAACTTTTCGATAGGGATTCATGGCGTGCACTCCGTGCAGAATAGGACCCGAGGCGCTTGGCTTGGATCCCAAGATGGACTTTTTCATATAGGCTGGCCAGTTTAAGCTCCTTGATGGTTTTGTATTCGAAATTTCAGCTCAATTTTGACACCAGCTTTCTGGCATTTTCATGGCTGAGTATCCGTGCATGTTGTGTTAATTATCTTTATGGTAGAAGTAACAAAACAGTCGATAGGCATCAAGATGCTATGTATAGCTTTTACCCCTTTGGGACAAAATTTTGCCGTATACAGTGTTTAGGAATTAGTATCCTTTTTGTCAAGTATTGTACAGTAGGAAACAAATTATGATATGTTATTACTAAATTTCATTGGAGAAGTATTTTTCTATATTTTAAAAGTATTTGCTATACGAAATAATGTGTAACATTAAATATAATAAATTAATAATTCACAACTTTAGCTTCTGTTTCACACTTTCACTATACGGAATTTTAAAGTTGTTGATACCTTACCTAGCCAAAAGTAAAAATTAAAATTTGGTACCTAATAAAAATGAGTAATATTGTTCCAACAAAGGTAAGATGAGGAGGTGAATTGCGAATTTTGATTGATCTTAAGACTTAAATTTATTTAATCATGCTCAAATTGGGATATTAAGTTGAAAATGATGAAAATATTTTTAAAATTTTTAGATTTTTGCATGTTTTAAATGGGCGGGTGATGGTCGGGATGAATTTTGGCACTAAAATAATAGTCGTGGATAAAAATTGTTACTAAAACAATAGTCGTGGATGAAAATTGGTAGAAATGAAACATGTGAACTAAAATTGTCATTTTGCTAATATTCGTGGGACCAAAATTGGTATTTGCTCAATTAATAATTTACAACTTTAGTCTCTTTTTCACACTTTCATAGGGCTGTGCAAAATTGCCCGACCCAAAAAACGAACATGGCCACATGTAGGGTAATCAAACTCAAAGCTTAGAAATAGACCCGAAGTTATATGGATATAGGGATCAGTTCACGTGCGAAGACTCTCCCAGGTGGAAGATGGGTAAAATCTGTGAAAGATGGGTGAAATCTGAGCCGCTGATCTACGACTCAAATCACCGTAAGATTTTTTTTTGGTGAAGGGGAGGGACCCAAAGGTCCCGGGAGTTGACGTCTACTAGTAGCAATGTCCGAGGCGTCACGCAGTAGGAGCTCATTTAGACCATCCAGAGGGTGATTTAGGATTGACGTCCCCCCCTCAGCGAGCTTTGGCCCATGTTGGTTAAAAAAATTAGCATATTGGTTACCCTCACGAAAGACATGGACAATTTTTTAGGCCTAGAAGCGATCCATGAGGAGTTTACGGTCAGAAATTAAGGTGTTGACATCCAGCATAGCTTCCACACCCTTGTCAAGAACTTGAACCAGGGTTTCAGAATCCGTTTTAGCAACAATTTTGGTGAAACCTCGGTCTCTTGCAATGATAAAGCCCTCACGAAGCCCCCAAAGTTCTGCCATGAAGCTGTTCGTGTGGCCAATATTAGATACAAAGTCCACAATCCAAACGCCAGAGTGATCGCGAAGCAGCCCTCCAGCACTTGCAAGCCCATACCTCGTTTTTCTTGCCCCATCAGAATTAAGCTTGATGAAGTCGCTCTCCAGTGATGACCAAAACACCCAACATTGCATGGCTGGTAAAGGACCCTTACGGTTCAAGAGGAGATGTTGTGCTTCTCTCGTTTCAAGAACAACCCGACTCAGAATGTCTCTTGGCGTCGAGATGGAGTTGAAAACGACCCAACTCCGAGCTTTCCAGAGGTTCCATAGAATATGGGGGAAGATTGTGCTCCAGTTAATTCCAGAATCACCTTGTTGATGCGCAGAACAGGCAATCTCCATCCATCGTGATAGAGGCAGGTGGCTATTGGAGCGGAAAACAGAGGGCGGCGCAACAAGATCCCAACATGAATCTGCAATCTTGCATTGACGGAACAAGTGATCGAGAGACTCTTCTTCAGCACCACAATTCGGACATGTAGCTAATTCGGCTAATCCTTTACGTTGTCTTTCAGAATTAACCATCAGCCTATTCTTGGTTATTTTCCATAAGAAAAGCTTGATCTTTTCCATACACTTGAACCTCCAAATCCACGAGTGCGTGGAGTCGCCGCCACCTGTACATGTAAGACGGGAATAAGTCAAGGAAACAACCACCATACCTGAATCCGAATGTGGCCATGTACTTAAAATACACCTTAAGATCAAGTGTCTCAAACCGATGCACCTTAAACTAGAAAAGGGACTCACCTTAAACTTTAAATATATGCACTTTAAGAAGGAAAACGATGCACCTAAAGCTTTAGACTGATACACCTTAAACTAGAAAACTGACGCACCTTAAGCTTTAAATATATGTACTTTAAGAACTAAAACAACGCACCTTAAGCTATGGAAAGACGCACCTAAAGCTTTAGACTGACACACCTTAAAGTTTCAACAAAAAACACACTTTAAATTCTCAACTGAAGAACTTACGTACCTTAAATTCTCAACTGAAGAACTTACGCACCTTAAGTTCTCAACTGAAGAACTGACGCACCTTAAGCACAAGACCCACACACCTTAAGAAGGAAACCAAGCACATAAAACTTTAGACCGACGCACTTAAATTTCAACAATTAACGCACCTTAAGCATAGAAATCACGCATCTTAAAATTTGACATAGATGCAAAAAGATAAAATTGTCACGGCATTTTTTTAATCATTATTAATTCCGAACGTTGATTTAGGCAAGATCAATGACTTTCATCTCACCGCATCTCTGCACCTGGGCGCACCAACCGCATTTGAAATATATATATATATGTGTGTGTGTGTGTGTGTGTGTGTGTATTTTGTAGAAATGATTCATTTTTGAAAATCAATTTTTAAAAAAAATATTTTGTGTTTCCAAATGGAACCATATTTTTTTGAGTACTACTAACTCTGTTACAATTTACTATCGGTTCATAGCTACTTTCTCAACCTACTGAGATACAAAGAGTCAAAAGTTGCGTCCACTAAGGCTCAAACTCACTCCCATCATCCATGTGGGAGTATAAAAGGGACACCGGGTGCGACATTAATTTATTTCACTTTTAATTTTTTAATATTAATTTGTTTTACTTTTAGTTTTTAACTTCTAGTACAAAATGTTATTAAACAGAGTAAAATAATACTCCGTATTTGATAAAATTCTTATAGTAGGAGGACATTTTGAATATTTAGAATTTAGAGGGTATGTAACATATTGAATTAATACCATCTGAGATCCTTCAAGTATAGTGATTTTGTCCTATTTAATCTTAAATTTTTAAATTTATTATTCGTGGTTATTCGACTTTCAAATTATTACAATTCGTGATCGAACTATTAAATTTTAACCAGTTGGGACTAGTTAAATTTCAAAAGTTGAAGGAGCATGAGTAGTTAACTTGGATCATGAATAGTTAAATTTGAAAGTCGAAGGACAACAAATGATCAATTTGAAAGTTTATAATTAAACGTGATAAAATCACTATACTCAGGGATCTCTTGTGGCATTAACTCGTAACATATTTAACCATGTAAGATTAAAATAAAAACAAAATAAACTGAAAATAACGGAGGTTGGTTGAAAATTACTAAACTTTTATGGGAAATATTGCAAAATTCGTAATAGGAACGTCTAACGGCTGGAGTTCGTGCAGTTTCCTACGTGGCGTGGCGCGTAACAACAGCAGTGTCAATATTCTGCAGGTTCGTACTCCCACTCTCCACTGCAGTTTGGACTCTGTCCTCTAAATGCTCACTCCATTCTCTCCCCGTCTCCGGCACTCCACTCTGAGAATCTCTTATCGTTTTTCTCAAATTTTCCTTTACGTGCATCCCTCAGTGTAGCTGTGTAGACATCTTAAACTTGTGTTATCGCTCAATTTTCAAACTTCTATGAGTATTTGAATACTTGAGCTCAACTGTTCTGTTTTCTCTTTGGAGGACATAGGTAAAAGCTACGGTCTCTAATTCCAAATTTCTAGAGGATGCTTTTGCTTGGAACTTTTTTATGTTTCTTTTCGCTTGATCTTTGGTTTATAATCCCTGATCCTTGTTTGCATGTAGAATATACTATAGTGATGCGATATGTTGTGAAAGTTATATTTTCCGTAATTAAATTTCGCACCGTCATCTGTTCAGAAGCTGAGAAGGATTGGTTGCATATTGCATGCATCATCTGTGGTAATTTTGGCAGGTGGTTGTTATTTCTTTGCACCTGCTAAATGCCCTGCTTCTTTAGTAAGAGAAGTTTTGGTGAAGGCAGGGCAGAATAATTAGGCATCTGCACTAAAGATTATCTTCTGTGTGTGTCAGTGTGTGTGTGTGTGTTTTTTTTTTTTTTTATTATTTTTTTATTTTATTTTTTAACTGGGTTCCCTAAACATTGATAAATGGCAGTTTCACCTGAGAAAGGGAGGTTTTCTACTATTTGATTTATTGAGTGGACCCATAAGAGTGTTGCATGTCGTTCTGAGGCGATTTTAAGAGATTTCTGAAGGTTGGGCAGGATGCATACGCCTAGGATCTACAAGAGTTATGTAGCTAGCTCACAATTCAACTTTTCTTGTCCTAATAGATCAAAATATTTTGGGGGGATTGCCTTAAAGTCCAAACATTTTCCCAGTTGTTTATTGTTGTATGTGCACAGAGTGTTTAAATTTGCAGGGGACACAAAAATGATGCACACACATATATGTGCAGTGGGTTACTCTTTGTATTTCTGTTGACATGCATTAAAAGGGTGTAGAAGCATACAAAGATTGCTAATCAAAATGTATTTTGAGTAAGTTCCAAGTTCTTTCTAACAACCAATTATTACCAAGCTTTAAGAAGATTCACAAGTTGATGTTTGCTTACTTTGCTATGCATTTTGCTAACTAAAATACTCGTTCATTGCTATTATTTTAATTTATGAAGAAACCTTATGTTGATTTTCAACACAGATTCTGAAGTCTGAATTTCTTATTCTTGTTAATTACAAGGTTCTAGTTTACCACTAATTAGTCAGTCCCTTTTGCTTTTCGTAAGATTGTAAAATGGATGTGCTTATTGTGTGCATGTCTTATCTTCTGTTAGAGAGCTTGGAATTCTTGACTTGGGGATATATTCAAACATGGTAGATCCTTTTCCTGTAATCAAATTTCATCATCCAAATTTCTCTTTTTTTGGATACCAAAGAAGAGCAGGACATTTTTTCAAAATTCTTTATTTGTTTGGATCTGTACAGGCCATAGATCCTTCTACCAAAGATATTGATGACATTGACTGGAATTCTGAAGATGATCAAGACATTCAGGATACAACTGGTGGAAGGAATGCAACTAGCAATGAGGAGGTAAAACTTAAGAGCTTGTGGTGATAGTAAATCCATGCAGTTTGTTAAACCAAATCAGAGTACTGAGGCTTGCTTTATTAATCATTAGAAAGCTGCCTATAACATTGCATGGATAGTAATCTCTTGCCAGTAATCTCTAAAACGTTGGCTTTAAGCTACACCATAGTGCAGGTTGCTGAAAGGTGAAATGTTATGACCTTGGCATTTCAGATGAATAATATGATGGGGGTTCTCCATTTTGGGATGCGTTATATTTCAAAATGAAACATTTGATATATGTCGTACATTGGTGCATCTTCTAATGTAGAAAATTAGTTCTTTTACATGGTAAGAAGCAGACAAAAATCTAGACCATCTGCTCATTGAAGTTAGAAAAATTGGTGTCGTGTCCAGCCTGATATGCTATTTGGTTTCTTCTTTGTCTTTCAAAGTGTCATGACTTAGATTCATCAAGAACCTAAATTGATTCGAAGTGTAAAAATTTGTTCTTAATTCACTTATAAGAGAAGTGACTGTTCCCCTTCTCTTATTAGTCCTATCTCATAATGTAAACCATTAGAAATGAGACTGCATTGCATATCAGTATTATTTTATAAGAACTTATTAGTATGTTAAAAGACATGAGAATTTCTTGTTTGATTTTTTTTCCTTGCCTAAAAATGGTTTCGATTGTGGCCCTTTAGTCCCTTATTTTTCATTGAATTAATTTTCTTATGTTTGAAGGCAAGCTCATCATCTACTCCCTGCTCCAAGTTGATTCAGAATTTTGTTGGGATGGGATTTCCAAGAGAACTAGTTGCAAAAGCAATAGAACAAAATGGTATCTTCATTTTGATTGCATTAAATGGATACTTGTTGCTATTGGAAATTTTATCTGTGACATTTGCCATCAATGCACAGGAGAAGACTCAGAATTGATACTGGAAACTCTTTTGACATATTCAGTTAGTAATCCTCCTTCATTCTTGCAAGTTTCATTAACTTTCTTAATACATTGTTCTTTATCATTTAATGACTGTCTAGTTACAAGTCTTCAAGGAACATGCTTGAAGTTGGGGTATGCTGACTATAGAATAATTGATTAAAATAGTGTCACTTAGTTGGACTAGTTAAAACCACCTTTTGAAGTTTAATTAGTTTCCTATACAATGAAAGTACTGGAGGCGATATGCCGATACCAACAGCCTCTGTAAGTTGCTAATTTCCTATAGCAAACATATGCCCCCAGTGGTCTCGATTGAACCATGATTGTCAATGTACCTATGTCCTTGCTCTAGTGGTTATGAAAATAGACAAACATGATTCTATTAGTGTACCATCTTGCTCCATTTGCAGGGCAAGATACATTCCAACACTTCAATCCTTCTATTTGATCACACTTTTTTATTTTTTATTTTTATTTATTTTATTTTATTTTATTTTTAAATTTTTATAAATTTCCTCTTCTTTGGGATGGGTCTTTCTCTGCAGGTTCTTGAGAATTCTTTAAGTGAAAATCCTTGTGCTATCTCTCCCCAACACAAGCCAGGTTTCAACAGTGATGAGAGCTCTTCAGGATATAATGAGAACTTTCTGGATGACTTGTCTGACACCTACAGTTGGTCAGAGGATGATGAGGTGTATTTTCCTTGATCAATATTCTTATTTATTATCCATTCATATAGATGAATAAAATCCAATAGATTATCATTATGTTATCTCTACTACATTCAATATTTGGCTGGTGCTTACTGTAATAGTGTGATGTTTCTGTAGCATGTAAAATATGTTTTCCAATGCAAGTGATATGTCAAACTGTAGAACTCCTCATGAACTAGGAACCTTGAAACTTGACCCCAAATGGATTTTATATCTTGAAAAACTAATGGAAACTCACTAATTGGCCTATGTCATTTTGCAAAACTGAAAACTAAAGTAGCAGGGATGTTAGAGTAATAGTCTAATACTTCCAAGCTTGTCTTATATTTTAGTGGTCTGATGCAATAAAGTGTGACAAACTATGTAGGCCTTTACTGTGAAATAACTCCTTAGACTATGTAGGTTTCTAATGTCTTTACTCCTTGTGAATGTATCAGTTCTTTGGTCAGTTTTTACAGCCTTCTACCATAAAAATTGTTTCATTTTTTGGTAGTCAAATAGTTCTATTGAAAGCTACCACTTGCAGGAAAATGCAGATTCCTTATCTGACAAGGAGAGAAGACTATTGGACCTCACAAATATGGGTTACCCAATGGAGGAGGCTTCACTAGCTATGGACAGATGTGGTGTGTAGGATAAACAAGTTTATCCTTTGCATGCATTATCACGCTGTATTATTGTGATGATGGTCAAATAACTGAATGAGGCATTTATTTGCAGATTCTATTAAATTGTTATGCTGAGATTTCTCTAACTAAAGAAGCTTGCTAGATGTCTTTTTCCGTACGGATTGAAGCTTGTTGGATTGATGTTTTGGTCATTTCATAGAAAATGGGAATTTTCACAATACCTTTTTGTATGCATCCTTGAAAGCTTGGATATTACATTTACTCTTTAAATTCAATATTTCTTAGCTTGGATTAATTTTTCTTCACTTTCTGTGCTGGCTAAAGAATGATGTGCTAGTTTCTTGTTCAGCATTGGATGTTTGGATGCTCCTGTGATACTTTCTTGGAGTTTCTAAAGTTGTTTCCTTTTTTCTAGTATTCTTATTTTGCATCTTGTTGTCATTCACTTTGGTAGGTCCAGAAGCCACTGTGGCTGAATTGATAGATTTTATCTCTGCTGCTCAAGTGGCAAAGTCAGAATCTTTCTATTGGCAAGAAGATGATATCAAGGTCTGCTCTTCCTAGTCAAATGTTGAAGTGAAAAGAAAATGATTAGTTTTAATAGAAGTATATTACTGCTTCGAATGGTATGTGCATCTTTCTAGCAGGTTTTTGTTAATTTTTTCTACAATGGATGTGTTTACTATTGTCACAGCCAAAGTTGAAGAATCCATCTAATGCAAATGATAGACATAAAAGGAGGAAGCTATATAACTATGAGTTACAAAGAAAGAAAAGACAGACAGGTGTCTTTGATGAAGATAATCAACCACTTCGCCTGCCAAAACCAATGGTTGGGTTTGGTGTACCGACTGAGACCTGTCCTACATTTCAGGGAAGGACTCTTTCCAGTGAAGCAACTGGTCCTCCCTATTTTTATTATGAGAATGTCGCTCTAGCACCAAAAGGTGTCTGGGAAACTATGACCAGACACCTGTTTGATGTTGAACCAGAGTTTGTTGACTCCTTGTATTTTAGTGCTGCTGCAAGGAAGAGGGGATATATACATAATTTGCCTATTGAGAACCGATTCCCTCTACTTCCACTTTCCCCACGCACCATACATGAAGCATTGCCCTTAACAAGGAGATGGTGGCCTGCATGGGATTATCGCACCAAACTTAACTGCATACAAAGTGCAGTTGGAAGTGCAAAACTAACAGAAAGGATCCGCAATGCCTTGGAAGATACTGCTGGTGAGCCAGCTCTGGCAGTGCAGAACTATGTTCTTGAAGAATGCCGAAGATGGAATCTGGTTTGGGTGGGACTGAACAAAGTAGCCCCTCTAGAGCCTGATGAAGTTGAAATGCTTTTAGGGTTCCCAAAGAGCCACACAAGAGGGATAAGTAGGACGGATAGATACAAGGCACTTGGCAACTCATTCCAGGTGATTATATGCCCTCAATTATCTACTTCATGTTTTGTGTTTAAATTTATGGATCTCTTGTGAACTGAGTAACTAAGCAATACTTGGGCTAAAGTGATTGCCTAAATGTTTTTCTACTAAAACGGGTTCATCCTCACCACTAACTGCTATACATCTTTCATCAGGTTGACACAGTGGCGTATCATCTCTCAGTATTGAAGGAATTATACCCTAAAGGTATCAATGTACTGTCACTCTTCTCCGGGATTGGGGGTGCTGAAGTGGCTCTCCACAGACTTGGCATCCATTTGAAGAACGTAGTTTCTGTTGAAAAATCAGAAGTCAGTAGGACTGTGATGAGAAGCTGGTGGGAGCAAAGTAACCAAACCGGTAATCTTATCGAGTATGGTGACATAGAAGGGTTGGAAAGGGATGAGATAAAGCGAGTAATGGCTTCAGTTGGGGGATTTGATCTAGTGATTGGGGGAAGTCCATGCAATAACCTTTCAGGGAGCAACAGGGTGAGCAGAGATGGATTAGAGGGTAAAGAAAGTTCTCTTTTCTTTGAATATGTTCGTGTTTTGAACGTAGTTAAGGATAGACTCTAGTCTAATTTTGTTTGAGTAATACTGAATTCTCGAGTCTTAACTCTAGCTTTAAGTAGGCCAGCTAGACAGCTAGGTTGTTTTCATTTGTATATACTATACATGCGCACATGGTTTTATCTCATTTTCACCGGAAATTAAAGCCATCGTGCTTGCTTGATATCACTTTTTTTGGGTGGGGTTTCGAGTATTCTGGTCCCTTAATATCCCAATGTTATAGCATGAATTAAGGTTCATATTGCATTGTGAATCTTGATAAAAAAAAATTTTGTACCTTTAATTGGGGCTGACACATAATATGATAGCTACAGGTACAGAAATTGTCTAACTACAGATGCAAAATCTGAAAGTTATTTTTAGATTAGGTCTACAATGAAAGGTAGACCCTAGTCCATCATATAATTTGGCCTTAATATCTTAATAAGCATATCGACTCTGTTACAACTTACAATGCAGTATCTATTATTGCACCCACTTCCTTTAACTTTGGAGTGCAATTGGGTGCCACTAGATCACAAGGTCTTTAGCAAGTTATCCCCATATTTATAAGAAAATGAACTTATTGGTCTCTTATACCTATATTTACATTGAACAAATATTGTATATAATTTAATAATATGGTTTATATAATTAATTCAGAATAGATTCATGAGTTATTTATGGATAATATTTGATTTATCATGTACTATAGATAGGGGGGCATAAAAAACTTGAAAATATTGGATGGAGAAAAATTTATGAAAAAATTGTTGTGTTGAAAATATTTGTGGAGATGATGGGATCCTGGAGATACAAAGAGATCTATAATGATATGGACTGGACTCCAAGTCCATCATGAAAGATCAATTTAAACTTTGGAAAGTAGAATTGTTATACCCTGCAGCACGGTGCACATAACAATGTGCACCACGTACGTAAAACGACGTCGTTTTAGTGTTAGTGGACGCGGACGCGGATGCGAATGACTCCAAGGAATTCATTATCTATAATACACATAATCATTATCTAGAATACACAGAACGTTTGTCTAGAGTACACAGAATGTTTGCCCAGAATACACAGAATATTGACACAAAATACACAGATGTTAGTGGACACGGACGCGAATGACTCCAGCGAATTCATTATCTATAATACACATAATCATTATATAGAATACACAGAACGTTTGCCTAGAATACACAGAATGTTTGCCCAGAATACACAGAATATTGACACAAAATACACAGAACTCATCCTCCTAACATTCGAATGCACAAACACATCACAACCTGTGTTAATAACATGAATACACAGAATATTGACACAAAATACACAGAACTCATCCTCCTAAACATTCGAATGCACAAACACATCACAACATGTGTTACTAACATGACTACACATAACGGTTGCCTAGAATACACAGAATGATTGCCTTAAATACACAGAATATTAACATAAATACAGAGACCGGCCGAAACGAGAAACGTGATTTTCAAAAAAACGGACGATTAGTTTATAATACTCAAAACGACGTCGTTTAGGTACGTGGTGCACATTGCTACGTGGACCCTGGTGCACGGTATAATTTGCCTGGAAAGTATTGTTAGAAAAAAGAGACAATCTGGTCTTGTAGGAAGGGTCTTGAGAACCAAGAAAACAAGAGAAAGCTTGATCACAATCTACAACGTGTGCAGGTACATTATATTAAAAGTTTCTAATTTTTCTTTGCAAACAACAAAGGTAACAAATTAGAATATTTAAGATACAAGAAGAATGTTAAACTTTTTAGGTTGTTTTTATAAAAAGTTCACCAAGGGTGTAATTTGAGATTTTTGTCTTAGAAACCACTCTCTCGTAAGTACTGTAGTTATTTAGTCAACAACAAAGAATACACACAAAACCGTATCTTGACAACTTGATGGAATCCTCTTTTTATATCCACTAGTATTTTCACCCGTGCGATGCACGGAATGGATTTGATATAATATATTGATAATATTTCGATCGATATGACGATATAATTATATAATTTATAACATCAAAATATTATGGGCCACACTTGTGTGAAACCGTCTCACGGATCCTTATTCGTGAAACGGGTCGGGTCGGGTCAAAGCACCGTGCAAATGTCATACTTATATGTGCAAATCTCATACTTATATGCTCAAATATAACACTAATCAAAAATACGATTTTTGTTACTTATAAGAGAAAAAGTAATACATTTTTCATAATAAGTAATGTTGACAAGTGTCTCTCACTTATAAGGGCAAATATAATACTTTTGAGGAAAAATGTAATACTTTTAAATCGAAATGTAAAAGTATTGTATTTTCCCTTAAAAGTATTATATTTACCCAATAAGTAACAAAAATTTTATTCCTGATTAGTATTACATTTGAGCATATAAGTATGACATTTGTGCATATAAGTGTTAGATTCGCATCTTGACCCGACCCGACCCGACCCGTCTCATTGTGAGACGGTCTCACACAAGTTTTTGCCAAATATTATATAGTGCAATTGAAAATATGGTTTGGATCGATTATGTTTTCTGATGTTATCTTTGCTTGAATTCGAGCAAATAATTGCTGAATTAATAGCTAATGTGTAGATGTACGCATGCAGTGCTGAAACAAAAGTAAAAACAACAGTGAACGTGCTCGTCCCACAGGGTTATCGACTTATCGTCAACCAACTCTCCTGGAGTAAAACCAACAGTAAACGTGCTATAGGCTATATGTATAATATAGAAATAAATAAGACATCCTAAAAAAATACATACCGAGATTCTTCAATGACGAAATCAATCAACCTTGGAGGTTTTTGATTGAATTGGATTACTTTTGGCTCAGTAATGGAAACTACACGGCCAATCAAATCTGCGAAAACCAACCAAACCATTTTAAGTTGGCAATTATGAATGAATTATTAGAATATCAAACAGAAATGCAAATAACACCCAATATAGAATGAAATTGTAATAAAAAGTTACCAATTAGCTCATTGCTATCCACACCTCCGAGAGCCTTCAACGACCCAAAATCCTTGAGTTTAAACATGTGTTTGGGAAAATCGGATTCATCTTTATCCGTAACGCTAATCAAAGTGTCATTGTTTACTTTCATGATATTTTGTATTCGCACGACTTAAACCTCATACGGCATGTTTGCACAACAAAATTGTGAATATCATAGACTTTCCCCTTCCTTCAAGAGTTTGTTGTGTTTTTTGACAAATTCTCTGGGGATTTGTAAATGGATGCAAATTTCTCAAGGGAATTACCTATGAATATTAATAAATAAATAAATAATATAAGCTTTATAGCCTTTCTTTCATGAATATATTATTAATACTATTGAACACCATGATCTGTTTAATGGTTATTCTATTCATCAATAACATCTTAGAAAATGTACATTATGAATCAGGTAATTAAAGATGTCCAAAAACATGGAAATTGAAGTTTTAGGACATTTTAATATTTTAAAAAGTAGTCATAATTTGTGGAGGTTGAAGCAGAGACTTTTTTAGATCAATTTACAAATAAATAGTTCATCCACATTAAAATTTCACAATTGAACAGAAGATAAAAGAATTACCTTTAAACATGAAGGATGCTCAAACTAAACATTTTTAAATGTGATGTTGTCATAGTGTATAGAAAATGTAATCATACTTCCTAAATATAAATGAAATAAAAACCACTTTCAATGTAATCAAAACACTGAGTCATAACAGTATTGACATTGAAATTTAAATTTTATGATCTACATGTATATATTATGTGGTTTTTTTTTTTTTTTTATAAAATTAGTTTTGATAGTCAAACTGCAAATTAAACTATATTGATTTTACCAATCACTAAATTCTAAAATGTTTCAAATTTACTTGTATATATAAGTACAACTCTCATCTAAATCATTTTTTTTGTCAATATTTCATACATGTAAAGCAAGTCTCTGACTACTGTGAGAAGTTAATAATCTTGAGTCTAACATACAACATAAAGCATTGTATGATAGTGGGTAGTTAACATTGATGTTAGACCATTAAAGCATATAAGCATGTATCGATCGTGTTTCTAAGCTTTAAAAATTCAAATCATCATAATGGCATCAGACAAACAAAAATAGGTAAGAGTTAAAGAAAACATGTGATGTGCATACCTCCTTTGGCTTGAGGTGGTGTGCTCAAACTCAAATGTAATGATGAGAAAATATTTATACTCGATGAAAATGGCAATGAATAAAGGTAAGCAACCTTAATTTAATTTGGTGTAAAGAGAATAAAACTTTGTCCAAATTTGATTCACTATATAAGACAACCTTAAAATACAGTAATACATGAATCAATATAAGCACATGGAGTCATGAAATAAGCACTCGAGTGTTTGTTGGTTTATAGCAGATCGTTGATATTCCTTGTACAAATAACAAAGCATCAACCGGTGCTTTATTATAGAGCTTTTTCTCGCCCTAGGGATAGGTCGGAGGTAGAGACGAAAACAGACTCCATTACTAAACAATAAGGAAAAATAGGAGAAATACCAAAGAAGAATATAATAGAAAATATTCAATAGTAGAATTGTTCTATGCTTTTGATAATATTCATAGTGCAATTTTAATAGTCAAATAACAACCTGTATTTTATACAAAATTATGAATTACCAATTCTTTACCTTTATTTTTTTTTACACAATCTTCCTTATATTCATATCCATTACATTAATTAGAAATTTTTCTGAACATTATGGCTGCTTGAATTCTGGATCGTTGTTGTTGTTGTTGTTATTAAGTTAATTCAATATCCTTATTATTATTTATTAGTAATTTTTGGTAGGATTTTTTTTTATTAATAGTATAGATTGCGTTGCAGGGAAGTATATGTACTGTTTTATTACAATTAGTAATTTTAATCTAGAATTGTATTACGAATAGGAAAGTATGAAAGAATATATTGTATTAGGAATTGTATTACCATATTTTAAGGGGAAATCGCACTTTTGGCCCCCCAATTAATACCACTTCTGCAATGTTGTCCTTATCTTTCAATTTGGACACTTTTGATCCCTCAATTATTGACCCATTAGTCAATTTAGTCCTTCTGTCAGTTAACAAACATGACCTCCGTACTATATATATATATATATATATATATATATATATATGTGTGTGTGTTTGTGTGTGTGTGTGTGTGTACACATACATATATATATATATATATATATATATATATGTATATATATATATATATATATGTGTATATGTATATATATATACGTATATATATACACATACATATACGTATATGTGTACACATATATATCTATACATACATATACATATACATATATATATATATATATATACATATACATATACATATATGTATGTGTATATATATATATATATGTATATATATACATATATATATATATATATGTATATATATATACGTATATATATACACATACATATACGTATATGTGTACACATATAATCATACATACATATACATACTATACATATACATATACATATACATATACATATATATATATATATATATATATATATATATATATATATATATATATATATATATATATATATATATATATATATATATATATATATAATATTCGGGGCGGGGAGGGGTATCCCCGTCCCCGTTCACCGAAAATCTTTCCCATCCCCGTCCCGTTAATGGATTGGATCATTAACCATAGTCTATAATTTATATATGTATATAATCACAACTTTGGGCTTAGCATAATTCTTAAGAAAATATAATCTATGGGCTCAAGAATAATGTTTATGTAGGGACCATATGTATATATATATCACTATAGAAATATTGGGCTATAGACTATTATTATTAATCATATAAATAAACTACATATTTATACAAGAGTATATAATCCCAAGCCCGTAGGAAATAATGTTACTTATAATTACTTAAGTAATTACTTAATAAGAAAATACCCCTCATTTTAGGTATTTATATTTAAAATATAGTAGGAAAATGCGGGGTGTTACAGTATATCTCTATCGCGCTCACGCATAGACTTTAAGGCAAACCTGGAAAACGCATAAAGAACCATTAGCAAAAGACTGCTAAGTAACCACCATTCACACCCGCAAGGAAGTATAGATATACATATAAGTTTGTAAATAGGTTTACACACCCATATAGAATATAAACACCAACAAACTGTTCGATAGTTCAAGACAGATACTCAACAACAATAAGCTGAACGAATCATAAACCAAGGCTCATCCGAACGGAACCAATGTCCAATAACGAAAGCATAAGACAACAATGAACCATAACCAAGATACCAACTGAACACAACCATAAGAAACAACCAACCATAACTGAGAACAATGAGATATCAATTGAGAAACACAATGAACTCACGAACACATAACCAAGATAGACCTCCCAACAATAACCTCCGAAACTCATACCAATCACCATACCAAGTCAATCACATAGTCAGAAGTCAGAAGTCAAGAGTCAAACCCGGAAAACCGGTACGCAGGGGTGATGAGCCCAATCACAGGGACCGAAGTCCAATCACAGGGACCGTAGTCCAATCACGGGTAATGAACCCAATCACAGGGGTAATGAACCCAATCACAGGGCGACCTAAGTCCAATCACAGGGCCAATCACAGGGTAATCAACCCAAAAGTCAGAAGTCAATAGCCAATAGTAGCACAGTCAAATCACCCAACAACCACCAAGAGATACTCAAAGATCCACCACCACATACTCATACGCAACCCAGCCCAAGAACCATCACTCAGAGTGTTCATCTCAGATATGAACACCAGCCAACTCCCAAACAATATACTCAAGGATTCAACCAATCAAATAACAGACTCATATCATGGACTAAGAGGTATGAATATATACTCGGAATCAAAGTGAAATATCCAATAGAATACTCCAACAAACTCCAGAACAAAGGAGGAAACAAACAACAGATCACTCACCTCCACTACCACCTTACTCTCACGGAAGACCCCAGCGGTTACATTTTCCCGCTAGAGAACCCCGCAAGAGCAATTCCCACACACCGAATCAGACTCAGCTCAGAATACAAAGGAATGTTCCAGAATACGCAATTCAGATCATAATACACCAAGGTTCCATCTAACAGAGGCCAAATAACATGGAAATCCAAACCAATAAATAATCATAATAACACTAGGCAAAGGATCAAGACACAAGTCCACGAATCCAATAGATACAATCAATAATAGGCTAATAATCAAGGAATTTCAGGATTTCCAATCACCAAATAATATCAAATAGAGCGAGAGTGTAAAAATAGATTTTGATAGACATAGTGGTTACCTTTGAAGCGTAATTAATCCAAAAGCACATTAATCCAAAGCAACGTCAACTCAAGCTCGGTTCATAATCGTGAACCTGAAGAATTAATATAACCTAATACCATTACTATGACTATTAATAACAACGCTAATATTCCTACTCGGCCCATTAAAACTTATAGCTACCACCTAACTATACGTGAGCATAAGAATAATAACAACATGGTCTAGTGACCTAACTACCCACAATAATATTATGATTAATCCTAATCATCCAATAACGACCTTAAGAATGAACATCTTAAACCTAACTGATTATATAAAAAGGAAAGACTCACCTTCAATAAAGCTGCTTAGCCTAGGGATCGAACCCATGCCATCCACTTAGCACTCACGGACTACACCACTGCACCACCGCGCCTCTTGGTGTTATGATTCGTAACCATAGGACTATGACCTTCCCATTGTTGTCGGCCTTCACTGACGGAACGGAAGAGAGGGGAGGCGGAAGGAAGAGAACATATATATATATATATATAATATATATATATATATATATATATATATTATATATATATATAATTCGGGGGCGGGGAGGGGTATCCCCGTCCCCGTTCACCGAAAATCTTTCCCATCCCCGTCCC
>CP025658.1:14040900-14069395 GCA_003576665.1 Ipomoea trifida | reverse complement strand
CGTCGATCTGCCCCGTTGCCTTGCTGTGAACGGAAGAGGGAGGTCCGATAGCCACCACGCATGCTCAACTACCGCGTCGCACATCACCGTCTCCGCTCGCTGCTCATTGCCGAACGGAGCTCAGCACACCGCCGTGGTCGCCCGTCGTGGTTGCCGCTGCAGTGCCTCTTCGAACGCAACAGAGGAGACGCCGGGACGATGGGCTTCTGCCTGCTCGATCGCTATGGTGCTGCTTGCCTGCTAGGAGAGACAGAGCTCACATGGGAAAGGGTTCGCATTCCACCATCGTTTCCGGGAGCCACCACGCGTTGGCGCGGGGATCGCCCAACGGGGACGGGGCAAATTGCCATCCCTAGTTGTGGGCTGACCTGGTAGCGTTTGAAACTCTTGACATTTGGGTATCGTCTGGCGTATTCCGCGCAATAATCCTTCCACATTTTTGGCCAAAAGAAGCCCTGCAACATGATGCACTAGGCTATAGTGTACGCTCCCTAGTGCTCGGAGCACACTCATTCGTGGACTTCTCTCATCATTAATTCCGCTTCATCCGGGTATACACATTTCAAAAGTGTGCCGTTATAGGACTGCTTATATAATCTATCGTCTAGGATGACATAGCTTGGTGCTCGTAGCTTTGTTAACTTGGCATCCTCCTCATCCACGAGTAAATGTCATCCCTCTTATACTTCTTAATGTTGTCGATCCAACACGGTTCTCTAGTTTTCACAAGGCAAACCACGAGACTAGGGATGTCAATTGTACCCGTACCCGACGGGGAACTCGACTACCTGCCCCGATGGGATGGGGAGAACGTCGATCTGCCCGTTGCCTTGCTGTGAACGGAAGAGGGAGGTCCGATAGCCACCACCGCATGCTCAACTACCGCCGTCGCACATCACCGTCTCCGCTCGCTGCTCATTGCCGAACGGAGCTCAGCACACCGCCGTGGTCGCCCGTCGTGGTTGCCGCTGCAGTGCCTCTTCGAACGCAACAGAGGAGACGCCGGGACGATGGGCTTCTGCCTGCTCGATCGCTATGGTGCTGCTGCTGCTAGGAGAGACAGAGCTCACATGGGAAAGGTTCGCATTCCACCATCGTTTCCGGAGCCACCACGCAGACACTGCTGCTGCCGCTGCCTGTAGATCACCGGTAGAGAGGCTTCAAGCTCATCGACGAAAGAGGAGAGGAGGTCGAAACAGAGGTCCATAGTCGTGGCGCTGCCCTGTTGGTGCCGAACGGAGAAGAGAAGCGGGGAGGAGCATTCCGTCGACATGCTCCGCTAGCCTCAATGCCGCTCGCTGGACTGCTCCCTCTCGCCGATCATACTATCGCAGCGGCTTCGCTGCTTAAGGAGGAGAGTGATGCCGGAGTTCCATTGCCGCCGGTTGCTTTCGTCGGTGTTGGTTGCTAACGTGACGATGGCGCAGAGAGGACGGCCGGAGTTGCTCTTGTTGTCGTCGAACATCCGCTGCTCGCCGTCGCCGTGGAGTTACGTTGCGGGAGAGAAAAAAAAAGAGACAAAGATGATAGAGGCGGATGTGTATGACATTTCCCAAAATGGAAACTTCTAATTCCATCACACACACTAGGGTATCTATTTGGATTTGGGCTAATAATGGTAAGGGCTAAGATTGGGTTGGATCACTAATTATAATCTATAAGACATATAAATGTTTATAGTTATGGGCTTAGCATGATTCTTAGGAAAATATAATTCATGTGGGCTAAAGGATAATCTTAGTCTATAAAACATATATATATAATTATGGGCTCAATAATAATGTTTATGTAAGATATATATATATATATAACTATAGAAATATTGGGCTATAAACTTTTATTATTAATCATATCAATAAACTATATACATATATACAAGAGTATATAATTCCAAGCCCATAGGAAGTAATTATATTTATAATTATTTGAATAATTATTTAATAAGAAAATAACCCCTTATAATATTCAAAAGAGTAGTAGGAATTTTCGGGGTGTTACACTTAACTTAGAAAGCATGTCAGCGTCAGCATTCTGCTCGCGAGGTACTTGGTGAATCTCATACCCCTCAAATTCACGTAGAGTTTTCAACACTGCGTCCCTGTATCTTTGCATACTACCTTCATTGGCCTCATATTCCCCCGTTACGTGACTGACTAGCAGCTTGGATTCGCACTAAATTCGAACCTTCTCTACTCGTAGCCCAGTCGCTAACCGTTACCCGTTCAGGAGGGCCTCATATTCCGCCTCATTATTAGATAACTTGAAGTGGAATCTGATGGCATAGTAGGCGCGGAACCCCTCTAGAGTGACGAGCACCACCCCTCCACCGCAACCTTTGCTGTTGGAAGAACCATCTATAGACAAGGTCCACCATCCTCCATCATCATTCTTGACTTGTTGCGTCACCTCTCGAGTCGTGCATTCAACTATAAAATATGCCAGAGCTTGACCTTTGATGGCTGGCCTGGGCTTGAATTCAATATCAAATTGGTTGAGGTGCATGGCCCATCTTGCCATCCTAGCCGAGTTAGCATTTCGCAAGAAGCTTCCCAATGGCTAATGTGAGAGTACATGGACGGGGTGGGCTTGGAAATAGTGGGCCAGCCTTTTCGATGAGGTGACCGCGGCAAAGATAGTTTTCTCCACCATAGTGTATCACAGCTCTGCATCATGCAAGGCTTTGCTTACATAGTAAATGGGACGCTGAGTCCCTCCTTCTTCTTTGACCAGCACGGAGCTGATCGCACCTTACGACACACCTAAATATAAGAGTAAGGTTTCACACGCCTTTGGCTTTGCAAGCAAGGGCAGAGATAACAAATATTTTTTAAACTCTTCAAAGGCCAACTAGCAATCTGGAGTTCACTCGAACCCTTTGGTCTTCTTCAATATCTGAAAGAAGGGGAGGGATCGCTTAGTCAATTTGGACAAAAACCGACATAAGGCCGCAAGGCGGCCATTGAGCCTCTAGACCTCCTTTATTGACCGTGGGGGTTGCATGTCGAGGATGGTCCTTACTTTTTATGGATTTGGCTCTATCCCATTTCTAGTGACCATAAAACCCAAGAACTTGTCCCCATGAACCGCAAAGGTACATTTATTTGGGTTCAAGCGCAAATTAAAGTTTTTCATAATGGAAAATACCTCATTAAGGTCCTCGATATGGGATACGGCTCTGCGGTTTTTGACGATCATGTGGTCCACCTACGCTTCCATGTTTCGCCACAGAACATTTCTAAACAATTTGGCCACCATGCGAGTATAGGTGGTGCCTGCATTTTTTAGGCCGAACGACATAACCAAGTAGTAGAATATGCCTTCTGGGTGGTGAAGGCAGTCTTCTCGACATTTTCACCATGCATGGATATCTGATGGTACCCTCGGAAGGCATCCATAAAACTCATCAACTCGCAACCCGCCATCTCGTCTACCAATTGATCTATGTTTGACAATGGAAACATGTCCATGGGATAAGCTTTATTAAGATTTGTATAATCTACGCACATCCTCCACGTAGATCCTTTTGGGGCTAAAACCACATTGCTCAACCACTGGGGGTAGTATATTTCTTTAACATGCCCCGCCTGCGATAACGCGATTACCTCATTTTCACGAACTCCCTTCATTCTGTCAACATGTATCTTTTTCTCTGTTGCACGTGGGATCCACAACCAATTTATGCATTATAATGTTTCTGTCAATACCTAGCATGTCTTCTGCCCCCCATGCGAACACCTCTTATAAACGACGGATGACTTCTCAACTATCTAAGCCCTTAGCTCCAGAGCTAAACCGGTGCCGATTTTCACCACTCGATCTGGCCGCATGGGATCGATCACCACGTCTTCTGCCTCAGATGCAGGCTCAGTGCGAGGCCATGCTTCTTCCTCTTTAAACACTCTCTCTGCAATGGTGTGGACTTGCAAATCTTTATGGCCAATCTTTTTGCAAGCTTTGATATAACAGTTGCGGGCTGCTCTCTGGTTCCCTCTCGCAACCCCTATCCCATTTAGAGTGGGAAATTTCATACAGAATTGCTCTATCGATATTATCGCCTTGAGGTCCTCCAAGGCCGGCCTCCCCAATATGACGTTATGGGCACATGTGAGTCTTACCACGATGAACTCCATGTCCAGCTTGCAAATATTAGGGCTCGTGCTTATCTCTACTAGCAAGATCACGGATCCCTCGGTCTCTACTGAGTCCTCTGTAAATACAGAAAGTGGGGTTTGTACCTCTTTTGAGTTGGCTCCTAGGTAGCCCCAATTTGGTTAAAGCATCATAGTACATCACGCTGACCGAGCTCCCCGTATTCACTAGTATGTGATACTATGACATTGTTGATGCCCATCTTGATCACCAACGCGTCTCGATGGGGTAATGGACTCTCCGGGAGGTCATCATCATAGAAGGTGATGGCCTCCCCCTTCTGCTTCTTTCCCCTTAGAAGGCTTACCACCTCCCCTACGTATAACTGATGACTCCACTTTTTTCTTTCAGTTGGTGTGTCTCCTCCCGCGGGTCCCTCATAAATGAAATGTATCGCTTCTTGTGTTGCCTAGGCTCCTCCGTCTCCTTTTCAATTTCATCTCGCTCTGTTATTTGGTCACGCTCCATTTTTTTTTTTTTGTATTCAAGGTAGATGGTTCGGAGCCATCATCCTTCCTCTAAACATTTTTTGATGGGTTGCACGGATGTTATTGACCCGATCGCTTGACAAACTATTTAAAATAACCCCTCTTGATAAGTTTCTTAATTTGTCGCTTCAATACATTGCACTCATCTGGGTCACGTTACCCCGCTCCGTTCTCTCAAATATGTCAAAGGTGAAAATCCCTTCATTTTCCACCATATCTTCTTCACATTCTCTTTTCTCATTTCCCCACTCAATTAGACTCAAAAATTTACCCTCATCCTCACAGGAGTAAAATGAAGCATCATACCCCTCACTCATCAACTCATTTTCACACAAGTCTAAGGATTCATCTTCCCAAAAATTGAAACAAGTATATTCATTATCAAGCAAAAGAGAATCCTCACGATCATCAATCAATATATCACAAGTTTCTACGGAATCATCCTCCCGAAAATTAAAGCAAGCATAATCACAAGTAGTAGAAATATCAATGCAAAGAGAGTCATCCTCACAAGGAACACAATTATCATTATCAAATGAATCAACATTTTCACACTCATTAATAGAATCATCATTACAAAGCCTATGGAATCATCCTTCTAGAAATAAAAACGAGTAGTATCACAATCGTATAGATCACTATTGCATTTCAAAGGGGAGTCATCCACATAAGTGTTAAAAATGTTTTTAATAAGAACACAAGAATTTTAAAGAATATTGACGCAAGAAGGATTAAGAATGTTACCACATGTCGACTCTTCATCTTCCCACACTACTTCAATGTACCCATCTTCACTCTCCATCTCTACCTCATTTGGATCTTTCAGTTCGAAAATTGGAACTTTCTCAAGCACCGGGGCATAACAATCTACTATCTCTTCAACACTCACCTCTTCTCTATCATTTTGTTCTCCTTCAACCTCATGTGTACCCCTTGGATTGGCTTCCAATGTCGGGAGATCATCTACAATGGGGTAGTTAACCCGTAATGAGCATGTCTTCATGAGCTCCTCCATCATAGATAGCATTTTCGTTTCAACCTCTTCCAATGGTAGTCCTTCCTCTCGGAGGGTAGCAAGATAATCTTTCAATTCGCTCTTGATTTTGGCTTTTAAATTGGTCGTGTCCTCCTTGGCCATCCTTGTGAATGCTTCTATTTTTCCTTTTAGAATCTCAATTTCGTCCTTAGCTGGTGGGAGGTAATCACAAGGATTGGTAGGAGTAAGATATGGGAAGGAGGGTGGTGTTTCAAAGAAATGTGAAGCATTGTTTCCTTCATTGAATGGTGATGGAGGTGGGTAGTGGGTGTTTGGGTGGGAATTGGGGAATGAATATGGCTCGTGAGTATAGCTTGGATCGATTTTTTCATCATTTGGACAAGCTTACTCTCAATATTTTGGAATAAAGCTTTAGAGCTCAAAGAGTCATCTTCGTGATGTGGTGGAATTGGGTGTGTATATGGTGGTGGGTGATGGTTATGTATATAAGATGGATAAGGATATGGATGTGGTAAGTAGTGGTGTGGAAATGAGTAAGGATTTGGAGGTGGGTAGTGATATGTTGGTGGAGGGTAAGCATAGGTAGTATAGGGGTAGTAGGTATATGGTTGGGGTGGAGAAACTCTCCAAGATTGTCCTTCATAGTGTGGATAACCATGGGGATTCATATGAGCACACATTGGCAAGCTTTCAAATGGTTTTCAACAAAAGTTTCCTGCACAAAGCTTAGCCAACAACAAATCTTTGCAGCTAAAAGTAGTTGCAAGTGAGTATCTTGTTGCTCACTTCTTCAATCAACCAACAAAAATAAGAAAACAAATTAAGAAAAAAGAAAAGCAATTCAAGAACTCTTAAAAATTAACTTCAAAAAATGTCAACACAATTCAAAACCGTTTGCCATCCCCGGCAACGACGCCAATTTGAAGTAGTAGTATTTTAGTGGTGAGGTGTGTAATGTAGGTGGTAAAACGAAGAGTCAAGACTCCCCGAGTGTCGGTCTCTCAAGGATGACAGATTGGAGTTGAATTAATGTTGGCATTTAGGAGGTTAATAAATAAGACTTACGAGAATCACTAGGGAACATTTGAGTCATGGATTGGGTGTAACCCCTCGTCATTTCCGGATCAAATTTAAAGTTCGAGGAATATATTCTTAAGTTAAAACATACCTGAGATGAGTGACCGAAGCATCAAAAGAATTTTTATAAGGAAATATAGTTGTTATTAAGCTGCGATCTGCGTACCGGTCACGAACCGTAATAATTTTAGAAATTAGTGTTCGAACCCGTTTGACCTCAGAAATGGATTTTTAGACACCCTACTATTATTCTGGAATTTCCTAAATTATTAGATTAGCCCATAGCAGTCAAAAATTATTTGTGATCGTACATCGCGAGATTTCGCGGGATACCGAACCTAGCCCAATTTGGAGTTTTAGACTGGAATTAATTTTTGGGTTCGAAGATTACGAGAATTAAATTAGTTTCACCGAGGATTCATCTGATTTAATCCCCAACAGTCTAGATTAAGATATTTTAATCCAAGAATAGGTGATGTCCCATCCCTTAGAACTTTGACTAGTCAACCATTTGACTAATAGAATAAAAAGGCTTTCTCCCCCATTTTTTGTGTGTTGTGGCCGAAAAAAGAGAGAGGAAAAAGGGGAGAGATCATCTTCATCTTCAACCTCAAGTCCAAGACTCCATAGCCAAGTTTTCTTCATAACTCCATCAAAGCTTTGGTAAACCTTTAATTTTATTTGGTAAATAGCTTTATTTCCTTCCCTAGAATGAGAATCTAAGTCTTGATTTATTTAATCTTGTTGTTATGATGGTGATTTGGGAACTAGGGTTTCAAGAGAAATTGGGGAAAATCTATCAAGAGCACTTTTAAGGCCATTTTAGCTACTTTGGAGGTAAGGAGTTCCCTTAAGTTGGACTAGATTGCTCAAATTTGAATAATTGATAATTGATTGTGACTTTGTGGATTTTAGTAAAAATGTTTGGTATATGTTGCTTATATATAGTGTATATAGGTGATATCTCATAATTTTGCTACAAAGTGTTATGATAGTGAAATTTGGTTACTAGTATGCCAATAAAAATATGGGAGCATGATATGGAAAATGTATGTGTATATGTATATATGTATATAGTTGCATATAGTATGTATATACATGTATATATAAATATGTGATGGTATAGAAGTATATATATGTGTGTCACGTATAGTATGTATATTTATATATATAAATATGTTATAATTTAATTATGTATATGTGTATGTATCGTGTAGCATGTATATTTATATATATAAATATGTTATAGTTGATTATATATATATGTATATATAAATAAGTATGTATAGTATGGTTATGTATATGAGTATATATGTATGTATGTATAGTATGTATATGTGTGTGTGATGTATGAGTATGTATATGTATATGTATGTATCGTTGGTATGTATATATATATATATATATGTATGGATGGTATGAGTATGTATATATATATGTATTTCGTGTAGTATGTATATATATGTATATATAAGTATGTGATGGTATGAGTATGTATATATGTATGTATCGTGTAGTATGTATATATATATATATATAAGTATGTTATGGTAGAAATATGTATGCATGGATATATGGTGTGTAATGTATATATATATTTAACATATGTGGTGAGCAAATGTGTTTATATATATATATGTAGCATGTGGGTTATGAATATATATATATACTATATTTAGTATGTACGTGTGCTCGGGTTATATTTATATAGTAAGTATGTATATTGAATTATATTCATATAATATATGAATATATGTATAGCATGTTCTATATGAGATATATATGGTAAGAAAGTATGTTAAGGTGTTATATGCCCAAGACTTGTTCTTGTGATTGAGTAAGTGAGGATGTTTATGCTTAATTATCACTATGGGTGATAATTAAAGTGCTATCTAATTGACTAAAGTATGGAGAAATGTTTCCAAAGAGAGGTAAAACCTTAGTTTCTGAGCAAGAGGAGGAGGACCTTGATTAACCCACGGGTGGCGTGTGCTCGGCACGAAGCGCCCTTGCCCAGCGGTTGCATGTTAAAGATTATGCCGTATGACATCCAATTCATACTTATGCGACGTCTAGTCGCTGGGTACTATATAACTCGTCGGATGCGGTATTCCCACGGGGGTGTGCACACTTAAGGTATAGTTACCCCGATGATTGCGGGCAGGTTTCGTTTTGACGGACCCGGTTAGGCCAACTGGGAATCATTTTAACGTACCTGGTGCCAAGGGATCAGCGTTAGATCGAGGGATGACCACTACCCCGATCAATGATCCAAGTGGTCAAAGAGGGAGACAATTAGAGTGCTCCGAAGGCCTCACACTTTCGAAGACGAAACTAAGTGGATTTTTGTAAAGAAGTCATGGCTACTCTGTAGCTGATAAGATAATGGAATGATGAATAATTGGACGCAGTGATGTGCCAGAATACTCTCAATCTATGAGATGGAAATTGATGGAAAGATCCTTGAGGGGAAACGGTTGAAACTAGTTTGAATAACTACAGGTTTGACGGGAAGAAAATGTTTCTCTCTTTTGTTTTAAGGGAGGTTTGATTTAACTAAACCTTACGATCTCTTCTAAGTATTTATATGTTTCATTATATGGTCATAATTTAATCAAACTATATACGTTTTGAAAACCTTTATTTAAGTTTGGGTGATCCACGGATCTTCTTACTTAGCCGTCGTGCTAACTACACTTCAATGTGTCACTTTCAGATGGAATCCAGCGTTAGTTCCTGCAGTCCGACGAACTCCCCCAGTTCGTCGGAAGATGAGAGTCGTAGCTTGGACTACGATGCTTTTGTGCAGCAGTTGATCGGCGAGGACCCTTATGCGCCTGGCTTTGCTCCTACAGCTCCTAACGGCTCACCGGTTGTAGATAGTGACCTCCCTATCCCTGATGGTCCCGACGTGCAGGCCTCTTTTGGCTTTTACCCTATCGAGGTGCTAGTAGGGAGCGACCCCTTAGAGTTCATAGTCTATTACCCTTACCCTTGGGACCCCAGTCCTCCTGAGTATTACGAGGAGTGGTCTATGGTTGTTGTTACTTCCCGCTTCCTTGACCATATCACTTGGTATGAAGGGGAGTGGCATCTTGTCTGGGGTGAGTTCACGGGCCCGACGTACTCTCAGATCGAGTAGGCAGGGCGCATGGCAAGTCTGTAGGGGTTTAGACCCTTTTGTGTAGATATTTTTTGTAGCCAGGGGTTGACTGATCTTGACTAGTAGGGACATGTATGACTCAAACATTATGTTGACCATTGGGCCAACTTTTTGGACAGTTGTTTTGTAAATGTTAACATATATATATATATGCCTAGATTATGATGATGGGTTGTGAGTTGTTGTTGTTGTGTGTTTTTCTTATAGCCTGTGCACTTAGAGTGAAAGTTTTATCAAAGAGGAGATAGACTTCATTCTAAGTGTGGCGGTAGCACCCGGTTTCCCGCTAAGAGGGTAAGCTTCCGCAGCGTTATATTACGCATTTTGTAATAGTTGTTAGAATAGGAAATCGGGGTGTTACATTGGGGGTTGCAAAAGTGAATTTAATAAGAAAAAGGGTTAAGAGAACAAGGGGGTTGAATTTCTTAATTAGTCTATGCAATTGACCATACTATGGGGTTGTAGAAATGAGGTTCGGGAATTGTCACAGGAGTCTACGGTATCAATACCGAGTGACGTCACACTCAGACTCCCAATCCTCATTCGGTTGAGGCATTTAATCGAACACCTTGCCTACCACTCCTCCCGGGGCTCATCCTTCCGGATAGAGGGCGGGGATGTGGATGAGTTGGACTCGTGAGAGACCGCTATCGCGCACACACACTTTCACTAAGTCCACTATCTACTCCGGTCGAAATAGAAGCACATCATGAAGAACATCAACCACACAAAACTAAAACCATACTTCATCATTTTCACAAGCAAATGGAAGAATTCAATCATCAATCACAATGGCTAATGTGGGGCAACAATCCCCTCTACGAATCTACTCTAACATTATCAACATAAAAAATCAACAAAGGAGAAATAAACAAAACAAATAGATTTAAGTCTTAGTATAACAAGAACAAGAGTAGAGTAATATACCTAGGAAACCAAATAGATCTATTACATCTTCAATCTCATCCGTCTCCTCGCATCTATCATGAAGAACTAATCTAACCTAAGGAGAAAAATGGGGATTTCCCCCAAAGGATAGAAACTGATGGAAAATCATATCTGGAAATTTAGGGCCCTTCTTCAAAATGCAGAGGAAGGGTTTAAATAGCCAACATAAAGTCGAAATCCCGTAAATGCCCTTACTAGTCCAGTACACACCGCCTTCACACGTGAACGGGGGTGTGGACGCGTACTGGAATTAGTCCACACCTCCTTCACGCGTGAGGCCCTCGTGGTCTAATCCTGCAAGTTTTGTTTCTTCGTTTGTTGCTTTCTTTTGGCCTTGGATCCTGTTATATCCTACGGGAATGACTTAAAACACGACTTTAAAGTTAAATTTGCTGATTTGATCTTATTAGAGTCTTTACGCATGAAAATGATTACAAATGGGTGACAAAACTACATAATATTGTCCTATAATTGACCCTAAACTCGACTATTCTTGGCGCTTATCATCCACATTTGGGGAAACTTTCATGCATTTGGGCGGGAATTGCACGATTCCCATTTCCTCAGCTTGACTTAAAATCATGCTAACCGGATGAGTAAGCGGGGTCAAGTGTTGTAGCGGGACGAGGCGAGGCCACTCATGATATCTCTCTTTCTTCGTGGATGACTGGTTTGGGCGTGGTGCCTGGTTAGTCGGACTAACCTTATCAGGCCGCCCACTCCTTCTGCCTTCCTCCTCATCCATCTTCATTCTATCAACATCATCTACCTCGGCATAACGGTTGGATGTCCTCATTAGCTCCTCATAAGAGCGCGGATGGTGGGTGTTCAGCTACCTATCAAAGTCTCTTGACCTTAATGCTTGGATAAATATGAGGATCGCCGCCTTATTAGAGTCAAAATCATACACATTGTTGACATCTTTCTTCCATTTGCTCAAGAAATTTCTTAGGTTTTCCCCTTTGTCCTGTTTTGTAACACCCCGTAAATTCGTTTCGAGCCTTTCGATCGTTAATTAATTCTTCGGGCAATTTAATTAATTTCAATTGGGCTAATTCCTTCCATTTAATATATATATACTTGTGCATATAAATATTCATGAGCCTAATTTCATTAAGAGCCCAACTAATGGAATTATTCTTGTAAGGGATGTTTGTTCACTTTGAACCCTTACAATATTTGCAATTAAATATTCCTACAAGCCCAATTTATTGATCTTATCTTATATATGTCTATATATTGCTCCTAAGACACTTAATGGGCTTTCTTATTCTAATCCTTATACTTAATTCATAAGGGATGAACTCATTAGCCCAACTACTAGTCTTGAATATATATAATTAATTCTTATAGCTATCATATTACATACTTAAGCCCAATTCCAATTAAAGTCTTACAATCTAAATATTGTATGTATTCTTGGTATATGATTTGAAGACTAAAATTACCCTAGAAGATTACACTTCTCCTTCTCCCTTTCTCCTTGCCTTTCACGCCATTTCCCTTCCAAATTCATCCAAAAATCCATCTTCATTTCCCTACAAGTTTTCAAGTAAAGGTTGCTCTTTTAAGCTTGGTTAGGAGTGGGTAAGTGCATCTATCCTAGGATCCATCTTGCATTTTGAGTTTTTAGTAGTCTTTATGCTTGTTCTTATAAAGTTCTTTTGGGATTCTTTGGGAAAAGATGATCAAGGTGAAGGTGGGGCTTAGAGGACTATCTTGAGGCTTGATTGGTTGGAGAAAAGCTCTTTGAGGTAACCATCCATGTCCATCAAATCTATTTTATTCACCTATTCTATATATGATGTTCTTGGTGTTGGAAATCCTGAAATTTCTTGTTATTTGGCCTATTTCTTGGATGTATTTTGTTGGATTTCATCTTGATCTTTTGCTTAGTGTTGTGTGATCATGATGCTATGGATTTCCCTATTTTTGGCCTCTAAATTTGATGTAATGTTGGTGTATTTTGATCTGGAATTGCTCTCTGGAAGTGGAACATTTCGTGTCTGTTTTGGGTTTCTGGAAGTCTGGGATGGGATGACCTTGCGGAGGACACCAGCGGCACAATGTAACCCGCCGGTGCGATCCGCAAGGCCACGACGGTGGAGTGTGGCGGACGAGTGTGTTCCGTGACGGAGGACCGCCTTCTCCTTGCGGAGGAGTGCGGCGGAGGTCGGTGGACCGTTGAAGTGTTCCGCATGAACACTGGGAAATTCGATTCCAGTGAACTAGTTTCTGTTGTTGTTGTCTGTTGTTGGTCCCTTGTTCTGATTATTGTTGGGTTGTTTTGTTGGGCATTTTGCCATGGTTTTTGGAGTATTTATCCATGCTTTTGTTGGGTATTTACTATCTTGTTTTGGAGATTGATTCATGTCTTTAGTTTCCCAATTCTTGTACTCTTGAGCTGTTGATCCTTGGAATTCATTAACTGGGAGTTGGTTTGTGTTCATAGTTGAGATGAACACTTTGGTTGGTTGTGGGGTATGGTGAGTGGAGTATGAGTATGTGGTGTTGGCTTGTTGGCATCGTTAAGACTTGTTGAATGAACTAACTGTGCTCTATTGGTTATATTTGGGTTCATTACCCCTGTGATTGGACTCCGGTCCCTGTGATTGGGTTGATTACCCCTGTGATTGGACTCCGGTCCCTGTGATTGGGCTTTTGCCCCTGTGATTGGGTTCATTACCCCTGTGATTGGACTTCGGTCCCTGTGATTGGACTTCGGTCCCTGTGATTGGACTACGGTCCCTGTGATTGGGTTTTACCCCTGCGTACCGGTTTTCCGGGTTTGACTCTCGTTTTGTGATTATGAGATTGGTTTGGTTTGGTGGCTGGTTTTGGGAATTTGGAGGTTTGGAGTTGGGTTTCTTCTTTGGTTGATTCGTGAGTCCTCTATGTTGTTCGGTTGTTACTCTATTGATCTCGTTGAGTTTGGTTGGTTCCTTTTGGATTGTTGTTCAGTTGGTATCTCGGTGATTGGTTCGTTCTTGTGCTATGCTCTTGTTTTTGGATTTTGGCTTTGTGAATTGAGTCTTGGTTATTGATTCATTCAGCTTATTGTTGTTGAGTATCGGCTTTAAACTGTTGAGCAGTTTGTTGGTGTTTATATTCTATAGGGGTGTGTAAACCTATTTACAACTTATGTATATCTATACTTCCTTGCGGGTGTGAATGGTGGTTGCTTAGCATTCTTTTGCTAATGGTTCTTTGTGTGTTTTCCAGGTATGGAGTAGTCATTCGTGAGCGCGCTAGAGCTTTCTCTATATGAGGATGATAGTCCTAGATTATGATTGTTTAGACTTGGTTTTATTGGGCCTGTGTGCCGTTGGGACATTATGATACTTTTGTTAGAGATTTGAGTACTTATGACTATGGATTGTCTTTGAGGATTATTATTTTAGTTTCTACGATATGACAGCTTAGTTTATTCTTGTGTTTAGCCTGTGCATCTAGGCTGTGATTATACCTAGATGTGGCATGACGCCCTTAAGTTTTAATTCGCTTCCGCTATGTTTGGTTTGTTGGTTGAGATTGGCAGCTTTTCTGTTAAGTTTTAGCTGTCTCAGCTCGTGTGAGGTTAGGGTGTCACATGTTTTATGTTGTAGAGATGTGAGAACAGCTTCTTGTGTTGTATATTTATGGAGAAATAAGTTAGGAAATTCTTGGATAGCTCTGCAATGTTCTTGATTGAACCATCTGGAATTGTGTTGAACCAATCTTGGGCCGCCTCGTCCAAAGTAGACAAGAATGCCCTGCACATGACAGCATCGCTCGCCCCAATCATCACCATGGTTGCCTTGTACCTCGTCATATGGAAACGCGGGTCAGAAGTCTCGGTGTAAGCCTTGATGGTGGGCAACCTAAAATCCTTTGGTACAGGTGCATCCATTATACTCGGGGAAAATGAAGCAGCCATCCTCACCTCAGGTTCTAGCGAATGCTCTCTCGCCTCCACTTTCTTATCTAACTCTTCTATCTTCTTTTGGAGCTTCTCAACCACGTCTTCCTGTCGGGTTTTGCTTCTGGTGGATTGCCGCGGAGTCAGTCCACTAGATTCTCCCACCTTCTCTACTGGTGATCGCCTTGTTACTGCCTTACTCCCGTATTGACGTTGGCCTTTGTTGAAGGATCCCTGTACCCCCAACCGATCCAAGACAGACTTGGGGAAGTTGGTCGCTGCTCAATTGGGCCACCTAGCTGAGGGCCCACCTTCTTCTTGTCCCTCTCATCTCTTGTCCCAGCATGGTGCTTGGGATCCCTGGTTATGCGGGTTGTTCCCTGATATTGGGTTCTCTCTCTCTTCGTGGGGACTCTACTTCTACCTCTTGAGGAGGCAGTGGAGGGGCCTAGCCTTGCATCCCTACTATTAGCTGGGCCAGCGTCGTCGCCGCCCGCTGAATGACTTGAGCAATGGCTTGGAGGTCCACAGCCTCGACGGGAGATCGACCACCGTCACGGTTGTTGTTGAGCTGGGTACGAAGATCTCCCTCGCGAAAATCCCCCACACGGTTACTATTGAGTTGCTCTCGAAGATCACCAAAGGTGTTGTCATTGCGGTTCACCTAACGAGAACCATGGGAGCTGCTAGATCCAGATCGCGACATCTTTAATGATAGCTAATTTTGGTAACTTGTAAAGCTTTGCTTGATATTTGATCGCTGCTCTCAATGAAAGCACCACTGACGGTAATAATGTTACCGGAATATGTTTTAGAAAGATGAATCATTTATCTCTCTAAAATTTTAGTACAGAATATTTTGTGTGTCCCCTCACTAACAACAGGTCTACTATTTATACTATGCCCAACGGCTCTTCTAGTGAGTGTAGCAAACTCATAATTGGTCGGATAATAATGGTGGGAGCCGTTGGAGTAATGGTGGGGAGCCGCCGGTGTAATTCGCCTCTTCAATGTATTGAAAAAATTATTATTATTATTATTATTATTATTATTATTTTTTGAAATAACAATAATAATAATAATTATTATTATTTGCCAAAGACCTTGTGGTCTAGTGGCACCCGGTTTACACTCCCACATGGAGGGGAGTAGGTTTGAGCCTTAGTGGAGGCAGTTGTTGACTCTTAGCTATGAACAAATACTAAATTGTAACAGAGTTAGTAGTACTCAAAAATACTTATTATTATTACTACGTTTAGTAGTACTCAAAAATACTTATTATTATTACTACGTATTACTACTACATAATGACATTTTAGTCATTCTGTCTCTTCTTACCCTTCAATTCCATGTACTCCTATTTCTGCATACCAAACATTATAATTTCAATTCTCACTTTATTCATTGAATTTCATTTCCACCGTATTACAATTATTTCCCCCCCTATTTCTCCTTTCCCAACCAAACGCCCTGGAAATCCATCCAATTAACTTTCTACTTTATACATTTATAAAAATTAGGAATAAAACCCATCATTTTGTCTTTTAGATTTCCGAGGTAAGTTAATGAGTTCAAATGATGAGCTTTATCAAGGCACCAATCAAACTTTGCACTGCCTATGGCTATGAGATGACAAAGCTAAAGTAGGAATTGAAGGCAGCAATCATAACTTCAAACTGCCCGCAACTTTCAAGTGAAATAGGGATCTAATTATGCCTGGCAACCAAGCTAAGCTTCACCCCTTTTAATTTTTGACCCATTAGCAAAAGTAAAAAGAGTTGAGGTTGCCATACATAACTTTTTTAAGTGAACTACCTATTGTCTTCTATGTTTGGTTATCACCCATGAAATTTCTTCAAGTCATATATCAACTCTCAATTAAAGTAATGCTATATATACATTTTTTGGTACAATAAAAAAGATCACAATAACTGCAACTATCCTGTAAGGCTGTAACCCTTCGCATCGAGACATCAAAGGCATTGAACCGCAGGAGATTCTTCATATATTCCAGTAATTGGTTCAACACTAAAACCATACTTAATAGTGAGTTCTTTTTGCGGTTTTTGAAGAGTTTTTGTAAGTGTGATTAGGAAGAGAAAATAGGAAGGGATGATAAAAAATAAAACAAATTTAATTTTTTTTTAAAAAAAATTAAAAAAGAAAAAAAACATGTCAAGCGCGGGCATGCACCCGCATGGGTGCCTGCTGTGCGCGAAACGCGCACAACACCTGATGTTTGTGTAAGGAAGCAGTCAGAATTTATGCTAAAAATCAAACCTTGCATATGATACTTTTATTTCTCTCACCTTCATTTCACTTGACACACCTAAAATTCTAAATAAATCATTGATATGGTTGCTCTAATGTTTTATACAAGTCAACTATTCGTCTCAAATTCACTAAAAAGTAAGCACATTTATTCTTTTCTTTCAAAATATGAAAAATCTTTACAGGCCCCCTATGCTAAAGCAATTTTACAATATGCAATTAGCGGAGACTACTCATGATCTGTATTCAAATCCCCTTGCATAGCTGCATGATCTTCAATTCATAACAACCTCCGTGCCCAAATCCACGTCTGCATTACCAAACCCTTTCTCTATTGATCAGGCAAATTATTGTGTGTACTATGGTCCACATAGCAGTGTGGACCAGGAGTATAAGGTACATTTTTATTATGTTAAAAAAATAATATACTTTTTATTTATGGTCCATGTAATAACGATGGTTGTATCGATCACCAACCAAAGACCTGACCCAAATTAAAGTTATATATATTTTTTTAACTCTATTAGAGTCAAAGTATTGAAGCACGAGAAAGAACTCCACTGAGGCTCGAACCTCCCGTATAAAGGGAATGGTTTGATACCACTCAACTACAAGGTCCTTAGCGTTATATCTCCTCTTTATAACTTTACATTCTAATATTTACCACATTAATTCCATGCTAATTAATTCATTCATTTTGTATAAAGTACTAAGTAAATTTTTTGTTTTATGTCATCAATTCACAAATAACTTTTATGGGCGTTACTGTTGTGTTGCCAGGTCTTAACGTGCGGTCAGTGCGACCGCACCACTAAGTAAGAAAACATTATCAATAGTACGTGTTATGAAACATATAACAAAGAAATGCACCAATGCATCACAAAATGCACTACACACTTGAAAAGATATATTATGTAAAGCAACATAGATATGTGAAGTTTTGGTAACTCGGAGATCCATAAGTAATACGGAGTACTATCTTATTACAAGTGTGATTATATCATATCATTGTGATTAGACTGTTTTTTCTACTTACTATTGACTCTATAAGAATGTAGTATCTGTCGAACCCATGACCTCCCATTTGAAAGAGTCACTTTGTGCCACTGTACAACAATGTCATTGGCAACCACATAATTGATTTAAACTCTAATTAATAAGAAATTATTTAGACCCTACTCAAACATCAAGAGTCGAGACTATTATCCTCAAAGGATGGAGTATTGTCTTTATTTAACTGAAATAATAGTGTGAAAGAGATATGGAGCGTCCATGCATACAAAAGCTAGGAGCAAATACCAATTTTGGTCCCACGACTATTAGCAAAATGACAATTTTGGTCCACATGTTTTATTTCTACCAATTTTGGTCCCATGACTATTGTTTAGTACCAATTTTGGTCCCACGACTACTGTTTTAGTGCCAAAATTCATCGCGTTGATCACCCATCCGTTTAAAACGTGCCGAAATCTAAAATTTTTAAAGGTATTTTTGTCATTTTCAACTCAATGTTCCAATTTGAGCATGAATAAAGAGATTTAAGCCCTAATATCGATCACAATTCACAATTCTCCTCCTCAAATTAAAGTAAAATGAGGAGAAAAACTGCGAATTTTGATCGATTTTAGGACTTAAATCCATTTATTCATACTCAAATTAAGATATTAAGTTAAAAATGATGAAAATACGCTTAACAATTTTAGATTTTTGCACGTTTTAAACAGATGGGTGACCGGTGCGATAAATTTTGGCACTAAAACAATATTCGTAGATGAAAATTGGTACTAAAACAATAATCGTGGACCCAAAATTGGTAGAAATGAAAGATGTGGACCAAAATTGTCATTTTGCTAATAGTCGTGGGACCAAAATTGGTATTTGCTCCAAAAGCTAGCAAACAAGAAAGAGTAGCAAACAAGAAGATGAAAACACTAAAGAAGGAGAAGATCAGCCTTTCATGGTGATTCAGCTTTTCCTACCAAAACAGCCAAGAAAAGCACATGCCCACACAGTTTGTTTTCCCCTGCTAGCTCTACCCAAAATAAAATTTATAAAACCACCCATTTCCCTAAATCACCTCTTTGAAACCGACCCTTCCAACCCCACCCACTCCCAACAAAAAGTTAATACAATTTTTGAAAATAATATAAGTTTCTCAACTTCGTCATACAGCATAAACATGTCCATAGATCCATGATAAAGAAAATCAAATCAATGTAGTATATAATTTTGAAACTTAACACCAAATTATACACTTTTACAGACAAAGAGCTTAACTCAAAATTAAACCCTCAATATTTGTGGCAGGAATTAAACTTCATCGATCTGCTATTGAAAGCAAATCTTAAATCACAATTATTTCAATAAAAATGGTTAATATACAATCTACAATATATATCAACTATTCAACAACCTTATCAAAAAAGTTGATTTAAAGGCTTAACACTTACACAATTTTTAAAATTTTTAGTTTTAATTTTTTTTTTTGTGTGTAATAAACTAATAATCACTTGTCCTTAGGATGCCATTATATATGGTATATATCTACGGTTAATAAATTGAATGTACCCATGTAACTTTGCACGCAAAACAATGTGTTTCTTGATTGGCTTTATTTGTTTTATTTTTATTTTTCACTTTTCATAATTGCATGCAGTCTTAACACACCATCTCCATATAAAAAGACTACTCCCCACAGCCCACAGATGTTGATCATTATGTTCCTTTTATACGTACTTCATTTTTTCACTACTACTTTCGTCGTTTGGACGGACGACTCTACACCATATTATCTTAAGATCAGACATAATCATTAAACTAGTTTATTATCTAATTAACTTTGAAGCAACTTAACGTAATTGTAACTAGTTTAATTGGTGTGGGTGGTCGTACATTCACATCCTATAAGAGAGATCAGAAATTCAAAATCACCTTTCGTATAAAAAATTTAATATGGCTAACATTTTGTCCCCATTAATTGAATTGACCTAGTGTAAATAGATAAAATCAATATGACTAACATTTTATTTTTTTTAATTGGGCTAGCTCAGTGCAAATAGATATACCCTAAAGTAAATTTTATTCATTTGTAATAGCGGAAATCATACAACTCACTATATATGTGAATGTTATGTAGCTTCTTTAAATTGGTTGCTTAATCCATGCAGGTAAGTATGGCAGCTAAAGGCTAGCTAGCTATAGGGATGAAGTTTGCTTAGTCAAAAGTAGAGCAATCAAAAGCAACAATATTAAGAAATTATGTCACCCCACACTTTCGAAACAAAAAGTTATATTCTAGTCAATTCAATCTTTTGAATATCATATAAAGAAAAAAAGTGATCTTTATCCCTTTTTTCCATTATATTTTTATTTTCATTTCAAAACCCCACAATGAAAATTACAATGGCTAATTAACACCAATTCTATCAAGAAAATGTCACTTTCTTGATTTTCCCGGCCACCTAAATCACTAAAGCTAATTATTGTCACAAATTAATTAATTAAAAAGTTATGGGTTTTAATTTGTGAGTGATTATTGCAAGTTTTGTTGCATAATTACTGAACAAGCTTTGGTGGGAATGAACAATAATAATAATAATAATTAAATATATATTAAGGAAAAGAGAGGTTAGTTGTCTTTATCCATCCTGCGCATGATAGAATCAAAGGGACAGGCTTCACCAGCTTTATTTTGGCTTTTGGGAAGTGAGGTGTTGCATCAGACCATCCAAGTTGAAACAATAATTAATGGGTGCATGAAATCCAACATCTATCTGCAATGTATGGAATGATGATGATAGATTCTACCAAATTTCATGGGTGTCATCAAACATCACCTTATACAACCTAGTTCCACAACGTGTGTGTTTTCATTACCAAATGATTGGGAAAGTGTGCGTAAAATAATATATGGAAGCCAGAAGTAAGAACAAAAAAATCATATGCCCATATCGATCATATTACAAATGTTTATGCATATATATATATATCATATGAGAGAGAGAAAACCCAAATTAATCTTCTTCAAGTGTAGAAAATGGCAATGGTTTTACTAATTCAAGCTAGCTAGCTTAGGAACAATACACATACACAGTAGAGTGCAGCAGCAGCTAGCTAGCTGAATCATCATCATATTACCTATTGGAAATAGGGTTTGGACCACTGGGAACTGCATGGGCACTAGCATTCAAGGATCTGCCTTCTCTCCAAGAAAATGAAGAAGATGGTGATGACCCATCAATGTTGTTGTTATTATGAACCCTTCCCTTTCTACCCATTGATATGGATGAGGAAGAAGAAGAAGAAGAAATACTATCATCAACACCTTCTCTCTTTGGGTTTTCTTGATCAGAATCCCTCGATCTTGCAGGAGATGATGATGATGAGATATTGGTGTTGTTGAGATGAGCTTGGACCGATGATCTCTCAGCCATGGCGATAATAAGTAGAAAGCAGAAGAGGGAGAGGGAGAAGAAAGTAGTGCCATGCATACGGCTAAGTACTTCATGACTGCTAGCCATGAATTAAATATGTAGCACTAGAATGGTTAAACATGCATGTTCTAAACACTCGATAGATCAATAATAGGTGGCTCAACTTGTTTATTTTTTAGGCAAAATGGGAATGGGAGCAGATCAGAGAGAGAAAGAGAGGGACGGGTAAGCTAAGTATGAAGGGGGAATCTTGAAAGAGAGATAAAGTGAGGGGAGGAAAAAGGAGTGATGCATTATATTGCTTTAACAATATAATGTCTGATGATGCCACTATAGCGAGCTGAGCGGTGAAACTTTAGAGAGAAAGAGGGAGTGACATATTTGCATAGTCAAATGTGAGAACTATTATTTTACAAATTCAATTCTAGCATATTCCTCAAGCCGACCATTTGTAATGCAAGTATACAAATTTTAGGTAAAAAAGTTAAGATTTTAAAGTGAGGGCTCTTTGTGCTCTAATTTTTGTGCCCAATTGAGTTACCATGATTTACATCTTTTCAAATGCTCTGTCGGGTCGGAGTGTCGGTGCCCTTGAAGTTGGGGATTCCACCTTTTGCGAACCATACAAATTTTAGAAAAAGAGTTAAGGATGAAATAAGCATATTAAATTGAGCCAACAATGTAATTGAGTTTCTAATTTGATTTTTTTTATCGATATATACTCCTTAAATTGGTAATAAAAAATGTAATTGAGTTAGTAATTATCGGTGCAAAAGTTAAGCTTACGTGGAATTGAAAGTGCTGATTTAACAAATACATATATACCATATTTGTGCTAACTTGAAATTTAGGTGAAAATATTATTTTTTAAAAATACTTTTAGAAGATTTTATCAGCGCAAATTATATTGTGGACCATGGTCCACAATGTGAGCATAAATATAAATATAATATGTGCAGTCCAACTATCAGCTTAGGCTTTTAGTTGGATGTAGCACATGATTCAATTTGGTATCAGAGTCATGTATATGTGCAGTCCAACTATCAGTTTAGGTTTTTAAATGGATGGAAATGTTGTCTTGAAAAGAGCACATGATTCAATTCACTCCATATAATATGTGCAGTCCAAGCTTCACTCCATATAATATGTGCAGTCTAGGCTTTTAGTTGGATGGAGCACATGATTCAATTCACAATGTTGTCTTGAAAAGATAAATGTTCATCCTTTCAACACAACTGTAGGCAATTTCAGACGGATGACACGACCTTCAATTCACAATGCATTGATGGAGCACATATGATTCAATTCACAATGTTGTCTTGAAAAGATAAAAGGAAACTGTAGTTACGCGTTCATCCTTTCAACACAACTGCGGTATCAGTTCAACACAACTGCAATTTCAAACGGATGACACGGCCTTCAATTCACAATGCATTGTGGACCATGGACCATGAATGCATTGTGGACCATGGATCATGGCTGATAGTGCAGTTGTGTTGAATGGATAGTGCAGTTGTGTTGAAAAGATAAAAGGAAACTACAGTCGCGCGGAACAGAGACCGTTCATCCGTTCAACACAACTGCAGTATCCTTTCAACACAACTGCAGTATCCGTTCAACACAACTGTAGTATCCGTTCAACACAACTGCAGTATCAGTTCAACATAATTGCAATTTTAGACGGATGACATGGCCTCTGTTCCGCGCAACTGCAGTTCCCTTTCAACACAACTGCAGTATCAGCCATGATCCATGGTCTATAATGCATTGTGGACCATGGTCCACGGTATAACGACTGTTCTATCGGTACCCCTGATATTGCTTGACAATCGTGGTTAGTTATTTTGTTGATAACTATGGTAGTCCACAAACACAGAGAAACAAGTAAACAACCCTGACTATCAATGTTTACGAACACAAAGAAACATGGATGGTTGTCTGGCTGTCAAAATCTAGATTTAGACCTCATAACATTCAAGATCAAAGGCAATTATGGTTGCAACTAATTCATCACGTATAGGGGTATGCACGCGTCGGGGTCGGGTTCGACCCGCGCTCATAATGGTCACCCGAAACTATTTTGGGTATCCTCTTTTATAGCCCGAAACCGAACCGAAAATCTTTGGGTATTTTTCGGGTTGGGGTGCTTCGGGTTCGGATTTGGTCGGGTTCGGGCTTGGGAATCCGAAATTGTAACATTGTTCTAAAAGCTCTGAAAATTGTGAAATTTTATATCTTTAGCAATAAAATTCTGAAAATTGTGAAATTTGGAGGTTTGTATGGAACGTGATAAGTTTGTTATGGCCATGGCTTATGTAATACTCATCCTGAGCGTAGTAGTTGACAATTGTAATATGCCTCTTCTGAACAATGATATGCAGTTCAGTTCAGTCGGTAGGATGCCCACTGAAGAACCAATCAAATACACAAGGTCGGAAGTGTACCTTCTGTTGGGATTATTGTCTATGGACTTCAGTATGGATATGAAGACTCAGGTGGTGTACAAGACCTCACACCCACGAAGAGGCTTGTCTACATTTAGCAAGACCATCAAAGAAGTCTTAAGGTCCTTTAAGGATCACAACTTCATATTTGTAAAGCAGTCTGCAAATCAAATTTTCATTAGCTTAGCTAGGAAAATTGTTTCTATGTCAGATTGCATGAAATGTCTTATCATTTCATTGAACCTTGTTGTAATCATTTCTAATGCTTATTAATGAAATTTACCTTTCAAAAAAAAAAAAATTCTGGAAGCAAACCTAAAATTAAAAATCCAATCTAAAAAAAATTAAAATATGCAAAACAATAAAAAATACAATATTTTACATGACAACACAGAAGGGCAAAATACCTTATCTAGTTAATTACAATTTTACAATCACCAAAAAAGTAAAAACTAAACAAAGCATAGTGAAATAAAATTAAGGGAAAAACCTAAGTGTCATGTATTGCATTTAGTTTGCTCCCCTAAGTAAAATTGATCCAGTGATCTCCTACTTGTTTGTATGAACCCCCTACAAGAAACAACAGTAAAAATAGTTAATTGTGAAATTTCATATATGAATTTCAATAATGCTAATTATGCTATGATACTTGATACAAATTAAAAGCACAAGTTAAAGTTTAAATATAATGCATGAAAGTTACTTCATTATTGATATAGTAAACAAAAACATTAGACTATAAAAAAGACAATAACTGAGCATATCAAATTACCAATTTAAATATGCATTCTAAAATTCTAGGGAGAAACTAATAAAAGTATCCTAGCATACATTGATAAGTGCTTATTTGTCTATATTTTTCTCTTTCACTAAGTCATTATGTTTATAGATCATTCCAAATTTCATGAGAATTAGTGTTTATTTGTGTTATTTTGCAAGTAGTATGAGGTGGAAAACATTGAAGCAAAGATGATCATTTTCATCTATTTTGGTGGGCATTGGAGTCAAATGGAGACCAAATATGAAGCTATGGAGATGGACGCAACACTCCCAAGGAAGTCTTAGAGTGGTATTTTCAATGGTGTTGGTCATTTTGGCAAACCAAAACAAAAGAGAAGCAAAAGATCAAAGTGTTGCAATTCTCGCACTGCACATCAACGTCTTAGTATTTTGACCATATCTCGGCCTGGAAAAGTCCAAATGAAGTGATTCCTGAACCATTAGAAAGAAGACTCGAAGGGCTACAACTTTCATGAAGATATCAAAGTCTAAATCAGAAAGGAAAAGGGTCAAAATCAGCTTGCAAGTCGAACCTTCGTCGCAAGAGGATTCTCGACACTGTTTTCAATCCAAATTAGCTCGACGCGTCGAGCCAAGTCCTCGACACGTCGAGGACCTTAGATCTGCAGATTTTCAGCACACCCCTACTCCTATTTAAGTGGGTTTTCACTCATTTCTCCATGCTTCCGACCCATCTTAGAACCCTAGCTATTTTATACTCTTTCTTTTCATATTTTAGGGTTAGATTAGACTTATATTTAGGTTATTAAACATTTTTTAAGCTTGGATTGTAGCATTTAAACTTGGATTTCAAGGATTTCATATCCATTTTCACTAGATAAGTTCTTCTTCTCTTTATTTCATTCCTTGCAATTTACTTTCTTGTTTTATTGCTTTGATCTTTTATCTTGTGTTTGTTATGGAGTTCCTTGTTGTTTATGAATCTTGTGATATTTTCATTATGATTATGTGTGATTAAGTCTCCTTGGAGGGAGGTAGGGATGTAGGCTAGGTATTTGATGGATGATTTTGAATTGGTTAAGAAAAGTTGAGACATGACTTTGATGTTGTTGATTGGCATGATTATTTGAGTCCCGATTAGGTAGTGACAACCTAGCCTAAGTTCAAGAAGTTGATCAACCATGCTTCACCTTTGGAAAAAGGGGAGTGTGTGATGTTATGAACACAAAGTATTTGATGAAATGCCTCTTAGACATTCTTGAGTCATGGGAATGTCCTCGAATGTCCTAGGAGTGTGGGATGACCTTGGGAAAGGCTTCCCTATTGTTATATGGCATCTATCTTCTTTTGGTCCCAAATTTGGTTTCAATATCTTGACCTACCTTTAGTTCCTATCTACATCACCTTTCTTATTATTTGTTTTCATTATAGTGTGTTGTTTGTGATAAGCTAGATGAAGGGAAAGGCAGAGAGAATGGACATATTTTATTGATAGACTAGAAACTGTTATCTCACTTTCACAGAGGGAATGAACACGAATATATAAACTGGAGTATTGGAGGGAAAGAAGGTTACAACTAAAAAAGAATTAGAATGACAAAGTTACCCTCCTTCATCACGTGCTGCATGCTCCAATAGTTTGATTGTGTTTGTATCCAAATCAACACTTCGGTTTGGCTAGATTTCAATGAGGAACATTAGTATCTTATGCTTGGAACACTGTTGGTCCCGATAGGGTGGGAAAAGTCTAGAGGGTGGGGGTGGGGGGGGGTGAATAGACTTTTCAGCAAATTCAAAAAAATTATAACACTTTGGTAATTTCAACTCTAGGTAGCAAGCATAAAGCAAATAAACTACTTAGAGTTCGCAGCGGAATAATCAGTACGTAAAGTGCTATAAAAAACTTGATCAGATATGAAGAGATATATCGCATGCAAAGGCAAACCCAGATGATAAATAAAGAGTGAATAGTAAATGGGTTTGTATGAATCAGAAGGAATCCCTTACAAATAAATGTGAATAGTGAGTGAATAGTAAGGAATAGTGTGTGAATAGTGCATCAATAGTAAACAATCTCTAGGAAAAAGAAATGATCAGAACATGCACTTTGACTATGAAGACTTGAAATAAAATATGCAATGAAATGCTATGTATGCACACGTATGACTTGCAACACCCAGATGGATATATCAGTTAGTGGGTTAGTACGGGATATGCATGCAAGAATAAATATGATGCAAGTAAAGTAAAGAGACAGAGAGATTTATAGTGGTTCGGAGATGGTGTAATTCTCCTACTCCACTTCTTCCTTCACTCCAAGGAAGATTTCCACTATCTTCAATCAACCAGATACAAATAGTGGATCAGTGCCCTTCTAGCATCTGCAACTCCGAATGCTCTTTGCCTACAGCAACACTCAAACCCGAACGTCTTGCACCTAGCTACGTTCACGAGCGTCTTGCACCCAGCTACGCTCCACAACCAAGCGTTTTGCACCCAGCTACACTTAGTCTTCACGAGTGTTCTGCACAAAGCCGCACTCCTCCGAGTATCCCGCACAATGCTATGCTCCCGAGCGTCTCCCTACGCTCCCGAGCGTCTCGCAGTAAGCCACGCTCCTTCCGAGTGCCTCGCACTCAACTCGGATTTTACAAGCCGCACTTGCTACTCTCCTTTCCTCTACTCACAGTAGATATGATTTTACAAAGAAGTATTTTTCTTCTTCTCTTTTTCGAAATAATAGCTCACTTTTAGCACACACTCAATATTTCTTCTTTCAAATGATATCTCAGGTACGTAAGCAGATGAGTGATTAAGAGAGGTGAGAGAGGTGCTTGTCTTCAAGCCTTGCATGGGTATTTATAGCTTGAAGAAGCTATCTACCCGTTGTAGACTTGTTGGTCCCGATAGGGTGGGAAAAGTCTAGAGGGGGGGGGGGGCTGAATAGACTTTTCAGCAAATTCAAAAATTATAACACTTTGGTAATTTCAACTCTAGGTAGCAAGCATAAAGCAAATAAACTACTTAGAGTTCGCAGCGGAATAATCAATACGTAAAGTGCTATAAAGAACATTATCAGATATGAAAAGATATATCGCATGCAAAGGCAAACCCAGATGATAAATAAAGAGTGAATAGTAAATGGGTTTGTATAATCAGGAGGAATCCCTTACAAATAAATGTGAATAGTGAGTGAATAGTAAGGAATAGTGTGTGAATAGTGCATGAATAGTAAACAAGCTCTAGGAAAAAGAAATGATCAGAACATGCACTTTGACTATGAAGACTTGTAATAAAATATGCAATGAAATGCTATGCATGCACACGTATGACTTGCAACACCTAGATGGATATATCAGTTAGTGGGTTAGTACGGGGTATGCATGCAAGAATAAATATGATGCAAGTAAAGTAAAGAGACAGAGAGATTTATAGTGGTTCGGAGATGGTGTAATTCTCCTACTCCACTTCTTCCTTCACTCCAAGGAAGATTTCCACTATCTTCTGTTGGTCCCAAGGGGATGGGGTACAAGTCTAGAGGGGGGGGGGTGAATAGACTTGTATAGGATTTTGCAAATTTTTTCGACCTCTCGTATGTATTGGACTTAGGATGTTTAGGTCCGATACCTCACGAGATGAAGACAAAGTTTTATGCGCAGCGGAAAATGTTATCCCCTTTTTAATTAGCACGAGTTTGAGTTAGTTCGAGAAGTGATTATATGTAGTGCAGTTCGAGAGTTAGATAGCGAGAGATAAACGACAGAAAGTAAATGCGAGAGAGATTTTTAAGTGGTTCGGCCAACCCGCCTACGTCCACTCTTCTTCTAGAAACTCCCTAGAAGGATTGCACTAAAACTTCCCTTTTTAGTACAATATCGAGCGCTTG
>CP025658.1:13986606-13998593 GCA_003576665.1 Ipomoea trifida | reverse complement strand
GTGATTATACCTAGATGTGGCATGACGCCCTTAAGTTTTAAATTCGCTTCCGCTATGTTTGGTTTATTGGTTGAGATTGGCAGCTTTTATGTTAAGCTTTTAGCTATCTCAGCCTGTGTGAGGTTGGGGTGTCACATATATATAGTCCAACGGAACTCAATGAAAGGGGGGGAGGAAAATCATGAAGAGAGTTGAGCTGAGAGCACATATGTTCTGTTGAGTTATTTTTATAAATTCTTGTAATTTTCTGGTAGTGTTGGCCCGCCGGCCGATCGCCTGAAGATCGGGAAACCATCACTGGCGTCGTCTGTGGGGATCGAATAAAAAGTACTGTGTCTCCGGTGAAGCAATGAGAACGACAAGCAAGGCAATCAATGCGGGGGGACGACCCCGTTCCAACGACTTGCGAGAACAGTTGGGCCGATCTAATGGCCGTGATTTGCGAGAACAATTAGCCAGGCCTAATAGTCAAGACCTAAGAGAACAAATATCAGGGCATCCCAATGGAGCACCTTCTGGAGGAGTTGATTTGAGAGAGCAATTGGGACGTCCTAACGGCCAACACTTGAGGGGGCGTTTGAGCTGGCAAACTTCTCGGAATACCGGGGAATCTCGCCAAGATACGATAGGTAACCGACCTCCACCCGGGGAGTTGGAACAGATTGTAGTACAAGTCATCAATGAGGTTGAGAGACGCAGGCTTGAGAACCGAGGAACAAACAACCAGACTGAACCCATTAGACCAACGGGGGAAGGAACTATGAACCCGCAGGTTACGGAGCAAGATGAGCGTCACAGGGAGGAGCGCCCGGCCCCCCGTCGAGAAGACGGCAGGCGTCGGGAGGTCGCTCGATCTGTTATAGATCGTCTGAGCGACTCTCGGGGAAATCCGTTGCAAAACCCACCACGTGGAAATCCGGATCGACCGAATGGCAATCGCAAAGAACGTCGGGCTGCGGCTGCTTGGCGGAGAGTGCAGGCTGCTATATCGGAAAGTAGCGCAGAATCCCCAGCGGAACCTAAGTACCGCCGTAGTCAGATGGAGGGCTTTGAGAAAAGGCTCAAGAATTTACAGGATCAATTTGAGGGCAAGGTAAGGCCTTCTATTGACAATCTCTTAACTTCCTCGCCCTTCGTGGACGAGATCATGGCTTATCGGGCCCCTGCGGACTTAAAAATCCCGGAGCACGCTACCTTCGACGGGATGGGAGATCCTCGAGAACATTTGGTCAGTTATCAGGCCAAAATGCAAGTTTTAGGGGTAGAAGAGCCACTTATGTGCAAGGCTTTTCTTCCTACTCTCAAAGGGCTCGCTCAAAAATGGTTTTTGGCTTTGCCAAGTCAATCTATCCGGTGCTTCAATGATCTAGCCGACTGGTTCCTTACCCATTACGCCGTAAACATTAAACCGCAGCGCAATCTTACCCACTTGAGTGGAATCAGTCAGGATGAAGGGGAGGCTTTGAAGATGTATTTGACTTGTTGGCAAAAAGAGGTTCAAACTATTGAGAGGTTAGACGAGCAAGTGGCAATCACCTTCTTCATGGAGTCACTCCGAGCGGGTAAGTTATTCATTGACCTTCACAATGATCGTCCGAAGACATATGTAGAAGCTATGCAAAGAGCCAGTCGTCAGGCAGACACGGAAGAAGCGGTGAGACAAAAGCGGCAGCGAGAAGCTGCCGAATCCAGTGCTAAGCGATCACGACCCGACCCGAACGCTCTAGTCGCACTGAGGTTCGCCGAGGAGCTGAGAGAATGGGGGCACCACCTCCCCGAACCACCATGGCACACCTTGTGCATGAAGTCAAAGACACCTTGCCACCCCCTCTACCCTTAAAACCTGGAGACCAACCCGAGGTCTTACCTCTGGGAGGAGCCCCGACAAAGTATTGTCGGTATCACCGATCAACTACCCATACCACGGAGGAGTGTTATTACCTGAAAAAAGAAATAGAGGCCATGATACAGAAGGGCGCCCCGCCCCCGCCCAATCAGTGGAGGCGACCTCCACGCTCCGACAAAACGGACTCACGCTCCGATCGAGGAAAACAACCCGCCTCTGAGGAAGAGGAAGCAAACTGGAAGCACAAGCCCGTTATCAACATGATAGTGGGAGGTCCGGAAGGAGGAGATTCGTCCGGATCTCGAAAAGCTTGGGCTCGGCAACTATACGTATGGACCATCTACGGTCGGGATGATAGTATAAAAAAGGTATGTCGAGAACCTATCTTATTTACCGATGACGACTTACCCCAGAGCCAACACCCCCATCGGGATGCTTTGGTTATTGCCATGGACGTCCATGGCCCGGTAGTCCGAAGAGTCCTAGTGGACACTAGGAGCAGCGTGAACATCTTGTACCTAGAGGTGTTTGAAAGATTAGGGTTACAACGTAACAATAAGTTGACACCTGTGAAAACACCTCTAGCCGGTTTTACCGGGAACTCAATCGAGTCAGAGGGCTCCATACGCCTACCAGTCGAGATTGGGACTTTTCCCAACCTGCGAAGCATAGACATGAATTTCGTGGTAGTCAATCTATCCTGCTCCCATAATATGATTTTGGGACGGCCGGGGCTGGAAGATTTGGGTGCTCTCATCTCCATAGAGCATCTTTGCTTAAAATTCCGGACTCCCAATGGGATCGGAGTCGCCCGGTGCGACCAAAAGGCGGCCCGGGATTGCTATTTACAATCCTGTCGAAAAATTAGGAAAGAAGACCTGAGGATTCATGCTATCACCAGTCAGGAGGAACAGTTAAAGAGTCTCGACCGGCCAGAGCCGGCGGTGGAACTAGAAGAAGTTGAAATTGATCCCACGCGCCCTGAGAGAAGGGTAAGGATCGGAACGGGTTTGGCTAAGAAAGCTAAACAAGAAATTATCCAGGAATTACAAAAGTATAAGAAGGTATTCGCTTGGGGCCTTGAGGATATGCCAGGAGTCGACCGGTCGGTAATCTGCCACCGACCTGCTGTCGACCCTAACCACAAACCCGTAATCCAGAAGAAAAGATACCTCTCCGCGGATCGACGAGAATTCGTTAAGAAAGAGGTGGAAACTTTGATGGCCGCACGGCATATTCGTGAGGTAAAATATCCAGATTGGCTCGCCAATGTGGTGCTTGTGCCCAAGCCCCCTGCTTGGCGAATGTGCATGGACTACACGGATCTTAATCAAGCCTGCCCGAAAGATCCTTTCCCTTTACCCAGGATCGACCAATTAGTAGACGAGACGACTGGCTGCGATTTGTTGAGCTTCATGGATGCCTTCCGGGGCTATCATCAAATATTCATGCACCCTGTTGATGAAGAGAAGACTGCCTTCATCACCCCGGATGGGGTATACTGCTATCGGGTGATGCCTTTTGGGCTAAAGAATGCCGGGGCCACCTACACTCGGATGGTGGGACGATTGTTCAGAGATCTGTTAGGAAAATCCATGGCCGCTTATGTGGATGATATGCTTGTGAAAAGCAAGGACGAAGGAACCCATGCGAGAGATATGGCGGCTACTTTCGCCATAATGGAAAAATACAATCTATGTCTAAACCCAAAAAAGTGCGCCTTTGCGGTACGAGGGTGAAAATTCCTGGGTTATATGGTTACTCGGAAAGGAATTGAGCCTAATCCTGAAAAAGTGAAGGCTATACTTGAGATGCAGCCTCCGGGAACCTTGAAGGAGCTACAAAGGTTAACGGGGCGACTCGCAGCCTTAAACAGATTATTGTCCAAATCCGCAGATCGGGCCTTGCCTTTTTTCGAAGCTATGAAAAAGAGGGAGGGGTTTCGCTGGACGGAGGAATGTCAGAAGTCGTTTGAAGAGTTGAAAGATTATTTACAGACTCCACCGCTGCTATCTACTCCAAAGGAATGGGAAGTGTTATTCCTTTATACGGCCGCCTCTCAAAAGGCTGTTAGTTCTGTGTTAATCCGAGAAGAAGAACAAGTACAACATCCTGTCTACTACGTCAGTCGAGCCTTAAAGGCTTCAGAGATCCGGTACACTCCCTTGGAAAAGGTGGTGTACGCTCTGGTGATCACAGCCCGAAAGCTGGTGCCCTACCTCCAAGCTCATCCCATCCGGGTCTTAACGGATCAGCCTTTGGCGGGTGTATTGCGAAACCCCAACTCTTCAGGACGTTTGGTCAAATGGGCCGTGGAACTCACTTAGTATGGGATTGAGTATCATCCACGCCCCTCAGTGAAAGGCCAAGCCTTAGCTGATTTCATAGTAGAATGCACCGCTCATAGCCCGGAACCCAATGCCAAGGCCCCTGAGGAAGGGGATTGGTGGGAAATGCACGCTGACGGAGCCGCCAGTCAACATCATTGTGGAGGAGGAATCATGTTGACGACTCCCGAAGGTTTTCGTTTGTACTACTCACTGACTTATGAATTTAAGGCTTCGAATAATGAGGCTGAGTACGAGGCTGTGATCGGAGGATTACGGATGGCCAAAGCCCTTAAAGCTCAGAAGATCCGAATCAAAACCGACTCCCGTTTAGTGGTCGGGCAGGTAACCGGAACCTGCGAGACAAAGAACGAAAGACTCGGGCGGTACAAGAAAGTTACTAAGGGACTTTTGAGTGAATTTGAAACTTATGAGTTAGAGCACGTGCCCCGTGCTGAGAATACCGAGGCTGATATCCTGTCCAAAATGGCCTTGGGAGGGATACCGGACCATCTCCTCAGAATCTGTCAGAATGAGCGAATCTTGACACCCAGCATAGAGCCGAAAGTTGTTCCAGAAGACGTATGCATTACGGAGGAACTGGATCCTGAGGAACACCCCGAAGTATTCTGGATGGAGGAAATTCGTAAGTATAAGGAAAAGGGGGACCTCCCCGACAATCCGGCTGAAGCCGCGAAGATTCAGAGGCGGTCTCCCGCGTACGTATTGATAGATGGTCACATGTACAAGAAGTCCTTCAGGGGACCATTGTTAAGATGCTTGTACCCTTCTGAAGCAAACCAAGTTATGGAAGAGGCGCACCGGGGAATTTGTTCAGCTCACCAAGGGGCTCATACACTAGCTCGCAAGATAGTGTTACAAGGATACTACTGCCCCACTATGGTCAAAGATTGTATTGGTCGAGTTGCTAGATGCACGATATGTCAGTCCTTCGCCAAGAAGGACACACGGCCGGCCTCCTTCTACACTCCGATTACGGTAGCTATTCCATTTGCTAAATGGGGGATCGATATCGTCGGGCCGTTACCTCAAGCACCAGGACGACTGCGCTTTTGTGTGGTGGCTGTGGATTACTTCACTAAATGGGTGGAAGCTGAGCCTTTGGCAACCATCCCCGAATTTCAATCTCGCAAATTCCTTTGGAAGAAGGTAATTTGTCGATTCGGACTCCCAGAGCATCTAGTCAGTGACAACGGGAGACAGTTCGATTGTCGACCCTTCATCGACTTCTGCCAACAGTATGGAATACGACACACTAGGGTCTCAGTGGCTTACCCTTAGGCCAATGGGCAAGTCGAAAATGTTAATCGAACCATTGTGGATGGGATTCGGAGGAAATTAAGTGACCTGGGAGGAACATGGGTTGATGAGTTGGATCGAGTCCTATGGGCGTATCGAACGACTCCCCGGAGAGCAACCGGGGAAACTCCGTTCTCCCTTACTTATGGCTTTGAGGCCAAAGTACCCGCAGAAATTACTACCCCGACCCTACGGGTGTTACACTATAACGATGAGGAAAATGAAGAGAATCTGTAAATAGAAAAGAACTTCCTTGACGAAAGGAGAGACGCGGCGTATGGACGAATGGCCGAATATCAGCAGTCGGTAAAACGCTATTACGACAAAAGAGTCAAGGAGAAGAAGTTTCAAGAAGGAGATCTGGTCTTGAGAGACCGGGACGCCAGTCAACCCAATCAAGGGGGAAAGTTTGCAATTAAATGAGAAGGTCCCTACCGAATCAAAGAAGTCATCTGTAACACCCCGTAAATTCGTTCAAGCCTTTCGATCGATAATTAATTCCTTGGGCAATTTAATTATTTTAATTGGGCTAGTTCTTTCAATTTAATACATAGATATATATATATATATATATTTCTTGAGCCTAATTTAATTATTCTAATCAAGAGCCCAATTCTTGAATTTATTCTTGTAAGGGATTTTATTCAATTTGGATCCTTACAAATCTTGTAATTAAAATATTCTTACATAGCCCAATTTCTTAAATATGTAAGTATAATGTCTTTAAGACATCTTATGGGCTTCTTTATTCTAATATATGTATTTAATTGTAAGGGATGAATTCATTAGCCCAACTTATCAATCTTGTACATATTAATTCTTGTAAGTAATATAATATATGATTTGAGCCCATTCCACATTAAAGTCTTTCACCCTAATACATTATATGTATTGTAGTATATATATTCAAGATTAAAAATCCCAAAAGGTTTTCACTCTCTCTCTTCCCTACTCCTACACACTCTCACGCCATTTTCATTCCCAAAATTCCCCAAATTTGATCTTCATTTCTCCTACAAGTTTTCAAGTCTAGATTGCTCCTTTAAGCTTGTTTAGGATTGGGTAAGTGCATCTAGCTAAGAATCTACCTTGCATTTTATGGTTTTGCTAGTCTTTATGCATATTCTTATGTGTGTTCTTTTGGGGTTCTTTGGGTAAAAGATGATCAAGAAGGTGGTGGGGCTTTGTTATCATTGTTGAGGCTTGGCTAGGTGGAAAGAGCTCCTTGAGGTAACCACTATGTCCATCAAAATCTATTTTTACACTCTCATTCTATATGATATTTTTGGTGTTGGAAATCCTGAAATTTCTTAGTGTTTAGCCCTATTCTTGGTTGTATTTGTTGGATTTCATGATCTTGTATCTTGATCTTTTGCCTAGTGTTGTTATGATCATTTGTTGGTTTGGATTTCCATATTTTTGGCCTCTAATTAGATGAAATGTTGGTGTATTTTGATCTGATTATTGCATTCTAGAAGGGTATTTTTGTGTCTGGGCAGAAACTGTGTTCTGGAATTTGGGGTTGACCTTGCGGAGGTCCAAGGCGGTATAATGTAACCCGCCGAGGAGATCCGCAAGGTTGGAGCGGTGTGCACGGGCGGAGGTGGCAGGCCCGTTGAGGAGGGCCGGCTCCTCCTTGCGGAGGAGGGCGGCGGAGGAGTGAGCTCCGTTGATGTGTTCCGTAAAGTCTCTGGGAGTTGGATTCCAAAGGCTGTTCTTGGTTGTTGTTGTCCGTTTGTTTCCCTTTTGTTCTGAATATTGTTGGAGTGTTTTGTTGGGTATTTATACCATGTCTTTGGAGTATTTATTCATGTCTATTGGTTCCCTTTTTGTACTCATGCCTTGTTGATTCCTTGAATTCATTACCTGGGAGTTGGTTTGTGTTCATAGTTGAGATGAACACTTTGTTTGGTTGTTTTGGGCTGAGTTTGGAGTATGAGTATGTGGTGGTGGTTTTGTTGGTATCGTTTGGAGGTTGTTGGTGAATTGACTGTGCTACTATTGACTTCTGACTTTGGACTTCGGTCCCTGTGATTGGGTTGATTACCCCTGTGATTGGACTTAGGTCCCTGTGATTGGACTTCGGTCCCTGTGATTGGACTACGGTCCCTGTGATTGGACTTCGGTCCCTGTGATTGGGCTCATCACCCCTGTGTACCAGATTTCTGGATTCTGACTTCTGACTTCTGACTTCTGACTGTGGGTTTGACTTGGTATGATGGCTGGTTTGCGGGTTTGGAGGTTGGACTTGGGATTTCTTTCTTGGTTTATGTGTTCATGAGTTCCTTATGCATATTCGGTTGATATCTTGTTGTTCTCGTTGTGGTTGGTTGGTTCCTTTGGTTGTTATTCAGTTGGTAACGTTGTTTATGGATGTGTTGTTGTCTTGTACTCTCGTTATTGGATATTGGCTTTGTTTGGATGAGTCTTGGTTTATGATTCGTTCAGTTTATTGTTGTTGAGTATCCGTTTTGAACTATTGAACAGTTTGTTGGTGTTTATATTCTATATGGGTGTGTAAACCTCTTTACAAGCTTATGTATATCTATATCTCCTTGCGGGTGTGAATGGTGGTTGCTTAGCAGTCTTTTGCTAATGGTTCTTTGCGTGTTTTCCAGGTATGGAGTAAGTCTGAGCGCGAGCGCGTTAGAGCCTACCTTGTGACGATGCTTAGACTTAGTTTATGATGTTTAGACTTTGGTTTTCGGGCCTGTGTGCCACTTGAGATTTCTATACACTCTTGACTAGTTGTTGGATATTGTTGAACATGATTTGAGGTTTATCTATGCATGACAGTTTAGTTCAGTTCTTATGGTTAGCCTGTGCATCTAGGCTGTGTTTTCTACCTAGATGTGGCATGATGCCCCTTAAGTTTTAAATTCACTTCCGCTATGTTATGTTGTTGGTTGAGATAGGCAGCTGTTGAGCTGAGATTTATCTATCTCAGCTTGTGTAAAGGTTGGGGTGTCACATCATCCGCCCCAGAACCTACCGTTTGGAGACTCCGGACGGACAGGCTGTTGAAAGAAAATGGAATGCGGTGCACTTGAAGAAATTCTTTCAATAGAAGGTTAGGCTTCTAAAAGTTTGTAATGAAAATTCCGAATTTTAATAGAGTAATCCTCTTTTTTACAACATCTTGTTTCGATCTCCGAATCCTTATGAATCTGGCAGTATGTCTGCCTTTAAGTGAGTTAGGTTGAGATAACCTAAGTCTTATTTCGATCTCCGGATCCTTATGAGTCTGGCAGCTTGTTTGCCTTTAAGTGAGTTAGGTTGAGATAACCTAAGTCTTATTTCGATCTCCGGATCCTTATGAGTCTGGCAGCCTGTCTGCCTTTGAGTGAGTTAGGTTGAGATAACCTAAGCCTTATTTCGATCTCCGGATCCTTATGAGTCTGGCAGTCTGTCTGCCTTTGAGTGAGTTAGGTTGAGATAACCTTAGACTTATTTCGATCTCCGGATCTTTATGAGTCTGGCAGCCTGTCTGCCTTTGAGTGAGTTAGGTTGAGATAACCTAAGTCTTGTCTCGATCTCCGGATCCTTATGAGTCTAACAGTCTGTCCGCCTTTGAGTGAGAAGGTTGAGAAAACCTGTTGAAAGAGTCCGCGACTAAGGGACTCGAAGTTTAAAAGTTTGGCGATTTTTGCTTTTGAGAAGGTTGAGAAAACCTGTTGAAAGAGTCTGCGACTGAGGGACTCGGAGTTTAAAAGTTTGGCGATTTTTGCCTTTGAGAAGGTTGAGAAAACCTGTTGAAAGAGTCCTCGACTAAGGGACTCGGAGTTTAAAAGTTTGGCGATTTTTGCCTTTGAGAAAGTTGAGAAAACCTATTGAAAGAGTCCTCGACTGAGGGACTCGGAGTTTAAAAGTTTGGCGATCTTTGCCTTTGTGAAGGTTGAGAAAACCTGTCGAAAGAGTCCTCGACTGAGGGACTTGGAACTTATAGGTTTGATGGACTTTCGCCTCCAAAAGGTTGAGAAAACCTCTAGAACAAATTCTCGGCTAAAGGACTTGGCTTCCAGCCAAGGTTTGTGGATGGCAGGAAGAAGACAAAAATGGAGAAAAGCATAAAAAGTTCAAAGCATAAAGAGGGGAAATTGTTCGAAGCATAAAAAGGCCTAAGATAGTCAAAAGGAGGCCTCATTACAAAAGTTCAAATAAAACAAAACGCAGCGAATATTTTTTAAACCCTCAAGTTACCACCAACTGTCTCCCCCTCCGTTGGACCAGTAGGGGGAGGGTCGTTGGTGCCTCCTTGAAGGCGAGAGCGTCGCACTAAACCGCCTTCCGCCGGCTCCTCCTCTTCTGATACGTTGAGCATTGAAGGTACGGGATTGCGATCCATCCCTGCCAGAGCAGTCAAATTGGCAGCAGAATTCAGATATGGAAAATCCATCAGAATTTGCCCACCACTTGAGTTCTCCGGAGTGACCCTGTCGGTTTCTCCGGCCCCCTGTTGACGTGCAGGGGTAGCAGGAATGCGGGAAGGAAGCTCGGATAGCTGTGCCGGGAGGCCCCATTTTTCTGGGTCGAAGGTCGGATCCCTCTCTAGAAGAACCGGGTAGATGTCCCGTTGCATGTCCAAGGACCCCATATGATAGTCCTCCTCTCCCAGGTCCGTTAGATAGGTTCGGCCTTCGTCAGAATTTAGCCACTCCATGGCCAACAGCCTCCTCAACCTTAAGCGTGCATTAACCAGCACGTCCTCCTCGAAGGCACGGGAAGACTTGTAGGTAGCCACAGCCTCAGCGCTCTTCTTCTTCTCGGCCTCAAGCTCCGACTCCAATTGACCCACGCGCAAAGCCGAGTCATCCAACTCCTTCTCCCATTTAAGAAGGTCGGCCCTCAGACTCGGCACTAGCTCCGCATCCGCCAAGAGGGGGCTCATTCTCTTCCACATTTCCGACTGAACAGCTAGAGCCTGCCAAGTCAGAGGAAGGAAAAGAGATAGGCAAATGAGCAAATGAAGAAGAAAATCCACTTGGGAAGCTGATCTGAATATTACTTACCCGATACAAGTAACGGGAAACCCCTTCGAACACCTTCTCAGAGGAGTGACCCTCATAGTACGCCGCGTCCTTGGGAAAAATAATCTTGTCCAACCAGTCATGAACTGGAAAGGCGCCTTGAACGATGCCGTCTTCGGCGTCAGTCTCAAAACCCACAGCCACCCTTTTTGCTGAGGGGGTTGGCAGAGAGGAGTCGGCGGGGCGTTTGGAGCTGGTCAAAGTAGTTGGAGGCGGAGGCGGTAGTGCTCGGCGAGGTTGACGGGCACGCGAAGGCTCCCCGGAGCGAGTAGGGGAGTCGTGAAGCACGATCGGGTTGGAGGAGGATGCACGGCTTCGAGAGCGTTCTTTCAATGCAGCGTGGCGGCTAGACATGTCGGACAGAGTGTGAGAATCGCTGGACGGGGAGTTCGCACCTGCTTCTTCGCCTTCTTCCTCCGTTTCTTCCTCCTCCTCAGGATCTGCAAAACAGTGTATTAAAAGGTAAGCTATAAAGGAAAAAGTTCCCAAACAGAATGACACATCACCTGGAAGGGCTGCCCCGGCAAGAAGAAGTCTGGCCTCTTTAAGAGCCTTCAAGCTTGACCACACGCTGACCTGAAGTTCGCCCAAGTCTTTTAAGATTTTCAGATCGTCAATCGTTTTTTGGTCGGGTGGAGGCTTTTTGAGGCATTTAAAAAAGGTGGAGTTCCATGTCAAAGGAAAATCAAAAGCCGGGTGAGAAGAGGATGGTCGTACAAGTAGGAAAAGGGGTTTCCACCCTTTGAGAGAGTCGACTAGTCCGTCGAAAATTTTACAGCCGCTTCGCTGAGAAATTTGGACATAGCCGGGAGAGTTGGATCCAACTCTATTGACCAGATAGAGTTGTTGAAATAGATTGATCGTCGGATAAATCTCCAGTTTCAGGCAGATCATTTGGAAGCAAGTGAGGAGACGGTGAGAATTTGGAACAAGCTGACCGGGAGATAAGGCAAAAAAGCGGAAAAAGAGGGAAGCGAACGAACTCACGGGGACTCGAAACCCGTGGCGAATAGATTAAAGGTGCACCCCGACGTATCCACCCGAAGGGGGCTCAGACACGTGAAGCTCACGAGGGGCATAAATTTCGGCCGCTGGGCCCAATAAGTCTTGGGCCTCCTCTAGTTCGCGGGCTGAAATTTTGGAATGAAGGCCCGCGGGAAGACCAATGTCCTCCAAGTGGCCTGAAGGCCTTTGGAGGTTAATGGATGAGGCCGCTAAGGTCTGATGGGGCTCTGGGTTTAGAGTAGAGGAGGATGGGGTGCCCTGTGCGCCCAGTGAGGTTGAGGCGTTAGGGTTTTCCGTGACTCCTGTGTGGTGGGGAGAAGAAGACATTATGGAAAGCAAAATGTGAAAGAACCTACATGTCAGATTTGGAAGTAAAGAAAGGGAGTACGAGAGAAATAACGAAGAGATGGAAATCGAATTCGCTAGTTGTCGGAAACTGGTCGGAGGATTGGACGGAGCACC
>CP025658.1:13968259-13981698 GCA_003576665.1 Ipomoea trifida | reverse complement strand
AAGGGAGTGTAAGAAAGAAGTCATAAGGTTGGTGTTTTGGTTAGGCAGGAGTCCTGAAAACGGAGTCGGCACTCGGTCAATCGTGCCTCCCTGAAAAGGGAGTGTAAGAAAGAAGTCATAAGGTTGGTGTTTTGGTTAGGGCGGAGTCCTGAAAACGGAGTCGGCACTCGGTCAACCGTACCTCCCTGAAAAGGAAGTGTAAGAAAGAAGTCATAAGGTTGGTGTTTTGGTTAGGCCGGAGTCTTGAACACGGAGTCGGCACTCGGTAAACCGTGCCTCCCTGAAAAGGGAGTGTAAGAAAGAAGTTATAAGGTTGGAGTTTTGGTTAGGCTGGAGTCCTGAAAACGGAGTCGGCACTCGATCAACCGTGCCTCCCTGAAAAGGGAGTGTAAGAAAGAAGTCATAAGGTTGGTGTTTTGGTTAGGCCGGAGTCCTGAAAACGGAGTCGGCACTCGGTCAACCGTGCCTCCCTGAAAAGGGAGTGTAAGAAAGAAGTCATAAGGTTGTTGTTTTGGCTAGGCCGGAGTCGTGAAAACGGAGTCAGCACTCGGGCAACCGTGCCTCCCTAAAAAGGGAGTGTAAGAAAGAAGTCATAAGGTTGTTGTTTTGGCTAGGCCGGAGTCCTGAAAACGGAGTCGGCACTCGGTCAACCGTGCCTCCCTGAAAAGGGAGTGTAAGAAAGAAGCCATAAGGTTGGTGTTTTGGTTAGGCCGGAGTCCTGAAAACGGAGTCGGCACTCGGTCAACGGTGCTTCCCTGAAAAGGGAGTGTAAGAAAGAAGTCATAAGGTTGGTGTTTTGGTTAGGCCGGAGTCCTGAAAACGGAGTCGACACTCGGTCAATCGTGCCTCCCTGAAAAGGAAGTGTAAGAAAGAAGTCATAGGGGGGAGTAATTGTGAGAGTCAAAAGGAAACATGAAAACAGTAATGGCGTCCGTAAAAGTACTTTTATTTATTAAAAAAGCCTAGCCGAAGATACAAAAATGGCCCTATAGGGCTTAAGCATGACTACGATCAAGGCTACATAGAAACTTTCTGGCTAGCAAGGATCAAACTGAGGCAGTAGGAGAGTCGGCGGAGATCATGGAGGGCGTTTGAGAAGGAGGGGACGGCGGATCAACCTCAAAAGCAACTGAGGGAGCAAGGGGGAAAGCTGTGTCTGGAGTCGCTGGGAAGCCGGTGGAGTATCCCCCAAGGAGTCATCAGCCAAAAATTCCGTCAGGAATTCCACATAGTCAGAATCATAATCAGGGTTAAGGGGAGATCCTATTTCTGCTTCAAGAGATGGTGGGGGAACCACCTCCTTCTCCTCATCGGAAGGGATGGGGAGAGGGTCTTCGGGGGTATCCCCCACCTCATGACCACCATGTGCTAGCTTCCGCTGGCGAAGCATTTCTTGGCGGGCCTGCTCGGCCAAACGAAGAGAGCGTCGCGAAGGAGGACCAGCGTCACCTTTTTTCTTCATTGCGGACGATACAGACAGATGTGCTTTTCGCCAAAAAAAAAAGGTATTTATAGTAGAAGGAAGTGAGTCGAAGAAGCAAGAGCAAAAGGGATAAAGATAAAAAAAGGACGGATGTCAGAATAAGGAAGGTCTAAATGCGCGGGTTCGGCAGAATCTCTGGGTAATCGAGCAAAATCAGGGATCTTAACTTGAGTTGACAAGCGAGAAAGATACGACAGAGATACGGATCTATTTTGTCAGAAGATATACTTTTCTAGGTTACGGTTCTTTAACCAAGGAAAGTGAGGGACTAGATGATGGTATGTGAAGGCGACTGGGTAGACCAACCGGTCGGAAGGAAGGAAAAGTCAATAGAACACCGACATCCTGAACATAATCGCCTCGTCACGACCCCTTCGGGGTCGGTCCATAAAACAAGGGAGTCCATGAGGCGTTCATACTCCAAATTATATAAGATCTGCCCGACTCCTCGGCAGTCAGTCGGGGAAAAGGGTTGGTCGGCCGGGTATACAAGGCGCTTGGCCAGTCTCCGAAGGACCCTCAGGAACACCGATTCTTTGGTTGTCGGTCGGAGGAGGATCTGGCTGGCTGAATATACGAGGCGGTCGGCCAGCTTTCGGAAGACTCTTAGAAGCGTTCATGGAAGGCGAGGGATCAAGGAAATTAATAGGCAGTTATGAGAAAACAGCCGTCATCATGGGCATTTAATGCCTTTTATGAGCTATTATTTACAACATTGATTATGCCAATAAATATGTAACCGACCAGGCGAGAGGTATATATAGTCCAACGGGACTCAATGAGAGAGGGGGATAGGAGGAGAGAAAATCACTAAAGGAGGGGAGCGGAGAGCACACATGTTCTATTGAGTTATTTTCATAAACTCTTGTAATTTTCCGGTAGTGTTGGCCCGCCGCCGGCCGATCGCCTGAATATCGGGAAACCATCAATGGTTATGTTGATATTGTGCAGCATCCTTATCTTTAGCCTGTGCATCTAGAATGAATCCTATCTGAATGTGATAGGGTTTAGGCTAGGTGTGGCGGTAACTACTCTGGTTGTTCGGTATAGCTGAGTCGGGGTGTTACAGTAAAATATCGTAATACAATATAATTCCTATTCGTACTACAATTGTACATTAAAATATGTTAGTACAATTCATAATACAATATATATAAAGTTCTTATCCCCGAATGTCTTTCACTCATTCTGATATGAGATTGCCGTTCAAGTTTCAGCGTAAACAATTCCCATTGATGCTCACATATGCCATGACTATCAACAAAAGTCATGGTCAAATACTAACTCATGTTGGGCAAGTCGGTGTTTAATCACGGCCAATTGTACGTGACTTTTTCCCGAGTCACCCATTCTGATGGCCTGAAGGTGTTAGCGCTAGACCATGATGGACAAGATTCTGTTAGTACTACCAATGTCGTCTACAAAGAGGTTTTCAATAATGTGTAATTCGAATTGGTGATATTATGGGCACGTTTACTTACTGGAATTTTTCTCCAGTTTCCTGGAAATTTGGAAAACTGGAAAACACATACATTTACTAACACAGTTTTCCATTTTGAAAACAGGAAATAATTTTCAAGTTTTCTAGAAAACTGAAACACTATTAAAAGCTGTTTTCTAAATGGAAAGCAGAATCAACTATCATCTATTAGACTATATGTCACTATAATCACATTCTCACCATTATCTACTTACATATTTATTCATTACTATGATTACATTCATTATTATCTTCTTTTATTTATCATTGTGTTCTATCTTTTCTACTTGCATTATTTATTTAAACATAACTTAATTGCGTATGCTTAAAATTATACATCATTCACATTATCAAAATTAAAAATTGAAATCTATACCACGCTTTATATTTTGATTGAACTCAATTGATTATTGGTTCGGATATTTTTAATTATGTTATATCGGATACAAGATTGGTCCAGATATCAGATATCGAAATTTCACATATATAATATTGGAATTCAAAATAAAAATTATATATTATATACATGTCATTCAAATGAATATATCCAAACATATTTTAAATATTAGTTCAAAATTATTAATATTATCTAAACTATATTTTATGTGAACTTAATAGGTTATTGGTTCAGATATATTTTTATTTATGTTATATACATATATAAATTTGGTTCGTATATCAAACGTAAAATTTTTACATATTGTAAAAATAAGTGTTAGTAAACAAGTTGTCTAAACAGAAAACAGAGAATGAAAATTGAAAAATTAGAAAACAAAAAACATAAAACAGTTTTCTGTTAGTAAACATGCTTATGTTTTTTTTTTTTTTTTCAAAGAGCAAATTTGCCGAAGTTATACAAATCCTAAACATATATAAAATTCCCAAAGTTTCAGCACCGGATGCTTACATATACACATTAGATATTAATTCAACAATTATTTGGTCAAATTCATGCAAGGATAACATCACAAAACATAAACGATCCAAACCATATTTTCAATTGCACTATATAATATTTATGCAAGGATAACATCACAAAACATAAACGATCCAAACCATATTTTCAATTGCACTATATAATATTTGATGTTATAATTTCCATAATTATATACCGATCCAAATATTTTTAAAATATTATAACAAATCCCGCACGAGTGCGAACACTAGTTATAAATAAATCTCACAAATCAAATTTATATTTAATAGTGTAGAGGGAAAACATATCCAATAGGTCTTGACCCCGGGACCTTTACTAAAAATTGTTTGTATCACACCAACTGAACCACTTCATCTTTAATTTATTTCTAATTACTAAAAAGTGAATGTATCACACCAACTGAACCACTTCATCTTTAATTTATTTCTAAAGCAAGCATTTTATTTACTTATAGAGATATGTATATACTGTATATATAAAAGGAATGCTGCGGGATGGGGTAGGCCCCTCTTAGGGCTGCCCTGCTTGTAATACAATTTACTTGCACTTAGATTCACTATATGAAACTGCTACTTGCACTTCAATGTTTAATTATTTACGAAAATATCACCGCATTTAAAAAAAAAATCAGTGTTTCTGATCAGTTAGATCTGGACACGTGGATGAATGACATGCGTTCTCATTTCTCTCCTGGGCAAGTAGTTCGCACCTGAACACAGTTATATATATATATATATATATATATATATATATATATATATATATATATATACAATTTTAATAAGAGCCAATAAAGTTAGGCTCTAATTGGAAGAAAAAAATGATGGTGGTAGCTATTTACTTAACCGAATGATTCATATTATTTTGATTTTAGTAATTTTTTTATATGATTTACCTTCTTTACCTTCTATTATATTATTTTCTTCCCTTAAATAACCCCACATTCCGTTAGTATAAACTTTAGTAACGGAATGTTCCGTTAACTTTTAACTTACCCATTAATTTCTAGAAGAAAGGTCTGAACCCCATCTTAATCAGAGTTGGCATAATTGTTAAACATATATTACGAATATCTTAGAGAATATTATTGAAAAGTAAGTACCATACTCTATTACTCTTATTAAATTAAATAAATTAGCAGCTACAACAAAAAATAATATATATACATTTCTTTAATTTAGAATTCGATATTTACTATGCCTTTATTAAAAAAAATGTATTCATTATCAAAAAATTGATGTTATACGTTTATTTACCAAGTATTCTATTAATAATATAGAAATTTTTTTAAAAAATAATTTGAAGCAAATCATATTAACTACTTGGGGAGGATTTGTTGACAAAGAACACATTCAAATAACCCAATAAATTGAAGCGGGAAACTACCCTGTAATATTTTTTGGACTACATCACAGTTGTTTACTTTAAAGGTAAATTGTATTTCTTTATTAATATGATTTAAAATGTATAAATGTTTATTACCAAAAGTAGTATTTATTTATACTATCATTTTTAGACTATTGTTTTTACAAAATTACAACACTTATTTTAGTGACAATTATAATCAACCTCTCATATATTATCTTGCATTCATATACTTTGAATTACAATTTAAATAAACAAATGCAACATTCAATTATATATGCAATGAACATCTCATATATAATTTTGTATTGATATACTTTGAAGTTATTATTTAAAATAAACATTGGATATTATCCTATTCGCACAATGCGCGTGAAAAGCTAGTATATATTATATATATATATATATATATATATATATATTATATATATATTATATATATATATATAGGGTCATAATCAGGTGTGGCCGCGCCTTCCCGTGAGGTCGGTGCGGTTTACACCACTCAATGTTAAGAAATGCACCACTCAATATTAAGAAATACACCACACAAATATGCACTATTAGGTACACATCACCGAAAACACACCACTACGTATGAAAAAAATACACCACACAGTGTTAAGAAATGCACAATTAGAAACAGGGGAGTTATGAGGTGTTTTTATGCATTTTCATTGTTGTGCATTTCTTAACATTGAGTGGTGTAAACCGCATGGCTGCACGGGAAGGCGGCCACTTTGAACAGATTTATATATATATATATATATATATATATATATATATATATATATATATATATATGTATTATGTACGTATGTACGTACGTACGTACGTATGTATGTGAGACCTAATTGCACTATCTGGTTTACTTAGGGACCAATTTGACCTTTTTTGTTTAATTAAATTAGATGATATAGTTAAAACAAATTAATAGTTTAATACAATTTCTAAATTCAATAATTATTTCAAATAATACAATGCAAAACAAATACAAAGTTAGCTAGATCAATTTCAAATCTTTCTAAAATAATTTGAATACAATGAAACATAATATAAACTTCAGAATACATTGACTTAATAATTCATAAAAAATGCAAAGTATCATTTAAATTTTTATTAATAACTAAATCACAAAATATATTTCATATAAATTAATTAGTCAATTTAAATAATTTTTACAATTTATAACTCATTATAAAATTTCACAAAATAACACTTGTTATAAATACAAGTATTAAATTACTCATTTATAAATAGATTTCAAAATTGTAAATAAATACCAAAAATCAATTTTTTTTTGAGTACTAATGACTCTGCTACAATGCACGCTCAAACTCACTCCCTTTCATATGAGAGTGCAACCGGTTGCCACTAAACCACAAGGCCTTCGCAATCAAATTTTATTCAATAGAGTCTTGGGGCAGTATAAAAGTTCACAAAATAAAAGTTACTATAAATACAAGTATTAAATTACTCAATTATAAATAGATTTCAAAATCTATACTATTAATAAAAACAAAATCTTTCATTTTAACATTCCGCCCAAAATAGTCGCATACTATTAAGGTTTGCGTAATATTGTAAAATATGGTAATACAATTCTTATTCATACTACAATTGTACATTAAAATATGTTAATACAATTCCTAATACAATATATTCTTTACTACTTTCCTATTTATAATAAAATTTTAGATTAAAATTACTAATCGTAATATAACTGTACATATACTTCCCTGCAACTTAATTTATACTATTAATAAAAACAAAATCTTTCATTTTAATTTTTCGCCCAAAACACTCATGTACTATTAATGCTATCCTTATTCAAGCATGTGAACCCCTTTCAAGATGATGTGGAAGGTAATGTGAATTTTTATTTTCTTTTTTGTTTTATTTTGTTAGCTTATGTGGCTTGCAAGCTTGCTATATATAATATAAAATGCAAGTACGACTACTTTTGAAAATGAAAGAGTATTGCAGGGATGCATAGAAAATAGTAGAGAATTTACATATTTGATGATGTGGAAGTGAGATCCACTTTTAAAGTGAGAGAGTATTGCAGAGATAAGGATAGTATAAGGTTTGCGTAATATTGTAAAATATGGTAATACAACTTATATTCATACTGCAATTGTACATTAAAATATGATAATACAATTCCTAATTCAATATATATTCTTTCTTACTTTCCTATTCGTAATACAATTCTAGAATAAAGTACAAATCAAAATATTACAGTACATATACTTTCCTGCAACGTAATCTATACTATTAATAAAAACAAAAGCCTCCATTTTAACTTCCCTCCCAAAACAGTCTTATACTATTAAGGTTTGCGTAATATTGTAAAATATGGTAATACAATTCCTATTCGTACTACAATTGTACATTAAATTATTTTAATACAATTCCTAATACAATATATTTTTGCTTACTTTCTATTCGTAATACAATTTTAAATTAAAATTACTAATCGTAATATAACTGTACATATACTTCTATGCAACGTAATCTATACTATTAATAAAAAACAAAATTCTCTATTTTAACTTTCCACGCAAAACTTATAAGGTTTGCGTAATATTGTAAAATATCGTAATACAATTCCTATTCGTACTACAATTGTACATTAAAATATGTTAATACAATTCATAATACAATATATATAAAGTTCTTATCCCCCGAATGTCTTTCACTCATTTTGATATGAGATTGCCCTTCAAGTTTCAGCGTAAACAATTCCCATTGATGCTCACATATGCCATGACTATCAACAAAAGTCAGGGTCAAATACTAACTCATGTTAGGCAAGTCGGTGTTTAATCACCACAAATTGTACGTGGCTTTTTCCCGAGTCACCCATTCTGATGGCCTGAAGGTGTTAGTGCTAGATCATGATGGACAAGATTCTGTTAGTACTACCAATGTCGTCTACAAAGAGGTTTTCAATAATGTGTAATTCGAAATGGTGATATTATGTGCACGTTTACTTACTGGAAATTTTCTCCAGTTTCCTGGAAATTTGGAAAACTGGAAAACAGAAAACAGAAAACATGTTTACTAACACAGTTTTCCATTTTAAAAATAGGAAATAATTTTCCAGTTTTCTAGAAAACTGGAACACTATTAAAAGTTGTTTTCTAAATGGAAAGCAGAATTAACTATCATCTATTAGTCTATATGTCACTATAACCACATTCTCACCATTATCTACTTACATATTTATTCATTACTATGATTACATTCATTATTATCTTTTTTTATTTATCATTGTGTTCTATCTTTTCTACTTGCATTATATATTTAAACATAACTTAATTGCGTATGCTTAAAATTATACATCATTCACATTATTAAAATTAAAAATTGAAATCTATACCACGCTTTATATTTTGATTGAACTCAATTGATTATTGGTTCGGATATTTTTAATTATGTTATATCGGATACAAGATTGGTCCAGATATCGGATATCGGAATTTCACATATATAATATTGGAATTCAAAATAAAAATTATATATTATATACATGTCATTCAAATGAATATATCCAAACATATTTTAAATATTAGTTCAAAAATATTAATATTATCTAAACTATATTTTATGTGAACTTAATAGGTTATTGGTTCAGATATATTTTTATTTATGTTATATACATATATAAATTTGGTTCGTATATCAAATGTAAAATTTTTACATATTGTAAAAATAAGTGTTAGTAAACAAGTTGTCTAAACAGAAAACAGAGAATGAAAACTGAAAAATTAGAAAACAGAAAACAGAAAACAGTTTTCTGTTAGTAAACATGCTTATAGATTCTTTAGACTAAAAATGTTTGAGAAAATATATAACATATACTACCTTATAAAGAATCATGAGTATTTAAAAGAAAGTTATAAATTAAAAGTTCCAATCTAATTACACCTTTTTACATAGTTTAATTACATGTATTTCTGAAACTTTTATATATACGAAAACTTAATTGCTATTTTAATTTCAACAAAAAGTTTAGAGCTTATATTTCATATTTTATTAATAAGAAAAAATGTAATATAGAGAATAAAAAAATGAAAAACAAATGGTGGCAGGAGTCGCAGGACTGCTGGTACACATGCAATGCTCACTTGCATGTGTACATATTCTCACCGGTTTGACCTGCTAAAATAATTCCAAGTAGGTTGGTCTGACTCTAACATATCTACAATTAGCGTACACAACATACTGCAGATATGTGTACGATACCATCATCTTCACTTTATAATTTGTTCAACCACATTCAGCTCCCCATTTGTGATTATCAATTGTTGCAATAACATTGCACTGCACGCTTAGCTTGTTTGAAATTTGTTAATTTCTTTATTTTTAAAATCTAATGGAGGGGAAACCACAACTAATGAGTTAATACCTAAAATGGTCATTCAACTATAGCGAAATTCACAATTTGGTCATTGACTATCAAGTTTATTAGTAAATTAAGTCCTTAATTATTCAATTCTTACTCGATAAGATCCTCAACTATTCAATTTTTACTCAATAAAGTCCTTAACTATTCAATTCTTACTCAATAAGGTCCTCAACGAAGGATTGATTTGTGAATTATTGAGTAAGAATTGATTAGTTGAGTACTTAATTGGTAAAATTGATAGTCGATAACTAATTTGTGAATTATGACATAGTCAAGGGACCATTTTAGTTATTTACCCCCAACTAATTATTCATGTTTTTTTTAGTTATTTACCCCCAACTAATTATTCATGTTAACTATTCGAGACAGAAGCACACCTATAAAGTCATCGTTAAGAAGCCCAAGGATCTCAATCCCCGATTGAGGCATGAACCTCATGCCCCGGGGACACTGAAGAACTTTCTTTGCCAACCTATCATCAACTCTATTATGCTCCCTATATACATGCATAACCCAAACATTCCAATCCTTGCAAACAAATATTGAGATTTTTTTTTTTTCAAAATGAAGTTCGACAATAATTTTATTCTAAATTAATTAGAACTATGATTTAAAAAAAAAATAATATTGTACATATGTTGGTTCTTGATTTGGAAATTAAGTATAGAAGTGTATATGTGCAATACTATAAACATTTTAGGCTAAGATGTCATTCCGCACCATGAACTATATTTGGATTATTCATGCCGCACCTTGAACTTTTATAACGTCCATTTCGGTACACAAATCATTAATTTTTTTTTCATCTAGCATTTTTCACAGGTTACCAGGTTACTATGATGACATGGCACATGTAATTAGCTTATGTATATCTTCTTTTTAAGTCAATCCAAAATTTTTAAGTAAACTGTAAACCTCAAAAATCAACGCCTCACGTGCCCCTCCCCTGTGCCTTCAGCCGGACCAGTGCTCACTAGACCAAATCACCGCAGCCCCTCCACAATCGACTGCTCCTCCCCTCCCTTGCGGCAGCGTGCACCGAGCCCATCGACGACCTGCCTAGGGGTGACCGTGGTTCGTTCCGGTTCACGGTTCCAAGGTTACACAAACCAGAACCGAAACCTTATATAAAGGTTCCAGTTCCGGTTCAACATGAATTTTTTTTAGTATATATAGTTATATATAATGTGTTTTGTTATTATAAAAAACATATTTTAAATTATTATTATTATTATTATCTTTACTACTGCCTACTGGCAGTAGCTAAATATAATTTTTTTTAATATATATTTAGCTACTGCCAGTAGCTAAATGCCTAAATATAAGATTTTTTTTTATTTTATAGTTTCGGTACCGGTTGTTGAGCTGGAGAAGTTTAGAAGAAAACAAAAAAAATTTCAAAACAAAAAGAAGAAAAAAAAAAAGTCCAAGTCAGCATAAATTACCTATAACTTGTAGGTAACTTGTAAAAATTGCTAGATGAAAAAAAAATTAATGATTTGTATATCGAAATATACCTTATGAAAGTTTAAGGTGCAACATGATTAATCCAATATAGTTCATGGTGCATGGTGACACTTTAACCAATATTTAATCATTAACAAATTTAATTTGTTTAGTCGTGACATCGTTATGATTAGTTTACTATCAAATCAATAGATCTTGTGATTAAATGACTACAGAATTATATATAACACATCATATCCTTCATGCAGAACTAGTATAAAAATGTACATAGTACTACCGTACCTATATTCGGATAGATGCATGTTAAAAAAAATTATTTAACATGACACATCGTGATTAGTTTATTTTCCTATCAATAGTTCCCATGATTTGATGATCATTCAATAACAACACATTATCCATTCCATTCCTATCCTTTAAATGTGAAAATTAAATATAGAAATGTATGTAACGTTTGTTGAAAGTTTTAGTTAAAATGGCAATTTTTTTAGTGGAGTAAAATGACAATTTTGAGTGGCTATTATGTGGTACAAATATATGTGAAGTTCACTTTCACTTTGGATCGGGTCAAAGTGAATTTGAAATTTTCGTACGCTCAAAAAGAATTATAGGTGAATGAAGAATTGATTTTCAAAGAAAACCTATTATTAGAGGGAAGTCAAAATTTATGCTTAAGTGCTAGTCAACGGAGAGTGCTATGTGATTATCACTTACAGAGAGTGTGCTATATATATATGTGAATTAGCAGTATTCGGTGCTTATTAAAACAAAGAATCGTTTGGTGCTTTAAATTCACCATTTCAGTGCCTAATCAAGCAACTTGTGGTGATTTAATTTAAGCTAATGCACTAATGTCAGGCCCGACCCTAGGCAAGGGTAGGTTAAGCCCTAGGCCCATGTATATGGCATTGTCTTTTTATATATATATATATATATATATATATATATATATATATATATATGTGTGTGTGTGTGTGTGTGTGTGTGGAAGGGTTCAGATGTGGGTATAGTTTTTTGTGTGGTTGACTCAAAAGACGCACCTTAAGAATACAAATCACGCAACTAAAATTTAAAATGGCGCACCTTAAGTTTCAACAACTGACGGCACCTTAAGCATACAAATCACGCACTTTAAGAATGAAAACCACACACCTAAAGCTTTAGGCTCACACACCTTAAGTACACAAATCACGCACCTAATGCGCACAAATGCTAACCGTAGATGTAATCCAAATCAATAGCCCATATTTAATATTAATTAAAAAATGCACGGCGACATATTAGTAATTTTGAGTAAGTATGTCAGATTGTCTTTTGTATTCGAGTGCATATTTTTCTTCTTCAAGTGCACATTTTTCCTTCTTCAAAGTGCATATTTCTCTTCTTCGAGTGCATTTGTTTTTTTTGAAACCAGAGTGCATTTGTTTTGTTTTAGTACTTAGTTTATCCTTTGTGTGCACATCTTTGTGCCTTTGAGTGCAAACATTTGGCCTTCAACTGCACGTTTTGTAGCTTTCAAGTGCATGCTTTCCTTTCCAAGAGTGCACAATTAATTCTTTTCTAATTTTCCCTATTTGTATCTTTTTTTTTCCCTTTCCTTCTAGTGATCATCTTTATGCTTTCAAGTGCTCAATTTCATGCCTACAAGTGCATGTGTGTCTTACTATTGTGTTAAAAAATAATAATACTTGGCATTCTATTGAACCTTTTTTTTTTTCCTTCCAGTGCATGTTTTCAGTATTCAAGTGCATGTTTTGTAGCCTTCAAGTGCATGTTTTCCTTTCTAAGTGTGCACAATTAATTTCCTTCGAATTTTCTCTTTTAATGTCCTTTTTTTTTTCTCCCTTGACTTCTACTGATCCTCTTTATGCCTTCAAGTGCTCGACTTAATGGCTACAAGTGTATGCGTGTCTTACTATTGTGTAAAAAAAATACTTAGCATTCAAGTGGACCCCTTGTTATATATTGTGCATTCTTTTCAATCACATATAACTAAATTTCCAATGAAATTTATGAAATTTACAAACGATTTGTATGAGTAATTGGTTTAATAACACTTAAGTTGAATAACCTCCCTTTTTGGTACCATAAATTGCATCAATTGCACATCTATTTGCCTTCGAGTGTAAATTTGTTGCCTTCAAGTGCACATTTTATACCTTTAAGTGCAGGGTTTTGAGCTTTCAAGTGCACATTTCGTATAGAATTTATTTTAAGAGTCATTAATCATTGTTCACTGTATTTTCGCACTGTAAGCAGCCTGCATACCTGATCCTAAACACACACACACACA
>CP025658.1:13951893-13968024 GCA_003576665.1 Ipomoea trifida | reverse complement strand
TTGAGCGATATTTCCTTTTGATCAATCTCTTTGTCTAGATCGACAATTTCTCCCAAGATTTTAATAAATCTAGCTTCCATATCTGCAATGGTCTCGCCACTTTGCATCTTGAAGTCTTCGAATTTCTTTAGTGCAATTGTGAGCTTATTTTCCTTCTCCTGTTCATCTCCTTCACCTATTTTGGTGAGAACCTCCCAAACTTCTTTCGCCGTTTTGCATTTTCGGACCTTCGGGAAAGTTGCGTCATCAATAGCTTTGAACAAAATATCCTTGGCAATATTATCCAAGTTATTTCGTATTCTATCCTCTGGAGTCCATTCAACTTTTGGTTTTGAGATGTAAGATGGTGTAGTGCTTGTTTGTTCTGCTGATGGATTGACTTTGATAAATTATCTGTTAACTGATAGCTGTTTGGTATAATTTCTCTTCTCAAAAAGCTAATTGAAAAGGCTGCTTTGAGTAGCCTTTTGAATTTTAGCATTTTGGAGTTGCAAAAAGCTTATTAACCAAACAACTAATAGTAGTCAAATAAGCCAAAATTGGCTGATAGGCTGATTATTTACCAAACAGGGCCATAGTAAATAATAATTATTATTATAATAATGTAAAATATTTTTATAAATTGGATATTTATATTTTAAAAAAATAACTAACATATAACTCTAATATTTAATGTGTATATTATTATTATTATTATTATTATTATTATTATTATTATTATTATTATTATTATTATTATTATTATTATTATTATTGAAGACGATAAGAAAATATATGGTGGATGCATGTGCATAGTAACAATCGTGGAAAAGATAACGGAAGTTATAACATTAGGGGTATATTTGTCCAAAATATTATGTAGTACAACTTTTATAGCATAATGAACAAAAAAACTTAACAGAAAAAACGGACATAAATGAAAGGTATAACTTTCATTCACATTTATTATGTTTATAGATATATATATATATATATATATATATATATATAGGCGTAGAACTGTCGAAGTACCGAGTAAGAAGTGACGAATGAAGTCTACGAATTGAAAGTTAAGATTCTTAAGAGTCGTGCTGCACATCAGTTTAGTCTGAACGGCTAATAATGGAAGCAATAGAGCCATCAGCCATGGAGGTATTTTATACCGCCTCTACATGTTGAAACACAAAGAGAGGCGCCTCCATTGAGGCTTGAACCCACAACCCCTCCCATATGAGAGAGCAACTTGGTGCCACTTGATCACAAGGTCCTTGACAATTGTGTTTGAATTTTAATTTTGTTTGAGTTCTAATTGTAATACAGTGCTCTTTTTTTAGACCACATTTATAATAATTATTTTATAAAATTTTAGCTAAAAATATTTATCTGGAAGTGAAAAAGAAAAAAAAATGAAAACAAGCTGAGCAATTAGTAGAATCACAAAGAGGAGCTATGAATAAATTTATTGAAATAGTAGGATCATCCAATAAGAATTTAGAGAAACTAAGTGTAGATAATCTTGGGAGTTAATACCAGCCAAGGTCCTCCGAGTTTGGTGGTTTCGCCACCTTTAGTCCTATACTTTCAAATCGACCATCTGTGGTCATCTGAGTTTCGAAATGTTACCACTTATAGTCCTAAATTTTAAAATTGACCATCTATGGTCCTCCGAGTTTCAGAATGTTACCAATCATGGTCCTTCGAGTTTCAAAATGTTACCAATCGTGGTCCAGCAGTTTATTTGTTCAATTTGCACGGTGTAAATGAAGAGCAAAAATATCCTTTCATGCTATTCTTCCATTTTTAAGTGAAAATATATCATTTGGACACAACTATGCACACATTTTCTTTCCAATTCTACTTCTCCAAACAACTATTAATTGATTTAATTCTTTCACAACAGCTATGTTATCATTTATTTGAAAAACAAATGCATTTGCTATGTATAAATGCTATATTTTCACTTAAAAATGGAAGAATAACATGAAAGGACATTTTTGCCCCTTCATTTACACGAGTTGACTGAGTAAATTAATGGTCGGATCACGGTTGGTAACATTCTGAAACTTGGAGGACCATAGATGGTCAATTTTAAAGTTTAGGACTATAAGTGGTAACATTTTAAAACTCAGAGGACCATAGATGGTCGATTTGAAAGTTTAGGACTAAAGGTGACGAAACCACCAAACTCGGAGGATCTTGGCTGGTATTAACTCATAATCTTGGTCAATCTAATGAAAATTCAAATTCGAGTGAACATGATAATATAATAAGTAATGGTCATTTGAGTGAACATGACAATTTATCAAATGAGCATAATATCAAAAATATATTGGTTGATGAACAATTTGTCCCTTATTTTGATATTTATGACACTAGAAATTGGTCTAATCTTGATAATAAATCAAGAGACATTTTGATTGAAAAAGGGGCATATAAGTAGAAAGTTACTCAAAACATGTGGATAAAGTATATTGTGTTTCCTTTAGATAGTACCTCTAGGCATTTTTCAAATGTTTATTATACTCTAAAGTTACTCAAAACATGTGGATAAAGTATATTGTTTTTATTGTAAGTGGTGGATCTCAGCGCTGCACCCAACTTACTTCCCAAGGGGTTACCCACAGGGGGTTACCCATCCTTTGGCTGTTGGAAGCTAAACACACTTAACCACAAAGTTTCTTTGTTATCTGGTCGTCATATCCTATTTAAAACCAATTGGTGATAAGTAGGTGAACATTAACAATTTAACCACATCTCTCCATGGTAAGCCACACTGCCACGTATCGAATCGAGTTGGGGCTGAACTTTGCCAACCTGACCGATGCCCAATAATCCCCCTCCCAGCACTTGCCGCAACCGTTGAATACCAAGTCCAGTTACGCAGCATGCCTGACTCGGTCCTTAGCTATTTAACCACATCTCTCAATGGTAAGCCACATCGCTACATATCGAATCGAGCAGGGTCTAAACTCTACCAACCCAGTCGACGCCCAACAATTCCCCTCCCAACACCTACAGCAATGACTCGATCCTTAGCCTACGCGCCCATCATCCCCCCTGGGACTAGACTTAGCCCGACCTAGGCCCACATCCCACTTGGGATTGGACTCAGTTTTCGCATCGCCTTCGATTCGAACGCGTGACCTCGACTCTGATACCAATTGATGGATCTCAGCGTTGCACTTAGCTTACTTCCTAGGGGGTCACCAATCCCGTGACTGTTGGAAGTCAAGCACGCTTAACCATATAGTTCCTTGCTATCTGGTTGCCATATCCTACTTATTGTGATAAGTAGGTGGACATTAGCCATTTAACCACATCTCTCTATGGTAAGCCACAACACCACGTTTCAAATCGAGCAGGGGTTGGACTTTGCCAACCTGGCCGACGCCCAACAATAAGTTATTCAAATCTAATAATTTTACAAGTGCTTTAGCAAATGATGGATTTAGGGATTGGAAACATCTTAGCGAGAGACTCAAAGAACATGATAATAGTATTAAACATATGACTAATATGATAAAGATTTAAAACATGAAATTTCAAAAGAAAAAGAACGTTGGAGACAAGTTTTACTACACATAGTTTCTATAGTAAAATGAACTTACAAAACATAATTTTTCTTTTCGAGGATCTATTATGATATAATTATATTTGGGGGGGGGGGGGGGGTTGATTGAGATGATTGCATAATTTGATGTAATAATGCAAGATCATATTAGACGCATTCGAAATCATGAAATTCATCATCATTATCTTGGTCACAAAATTCAAAATTAGTTAATTTCTATTTTGGTCCAAATGTTAAAAGTTCTATCATAAACATTATTAAAGAGGCTAAATATTTTTCTATAATTCTTGATTCTACCCTAGATGTGAGTCGCTAAGAACAAATGAGTTTAGTAGCACGATGTGTTAATATGTCTACTAACAAAATAAAAATAGATGAGTTTTTTTTTTTAGAGTTTTTAAAAGTCGACACTACATCTAATTTATGACTTTTTAATGAATTGTTAGATGCAATTAACATTCTAGATCTTAAAATTAATGATGTGAGGACCAATGTTATGATAATGGTTCTAATATGAATTGAAAACACTAAGGCATTCAAAAACGGTTACTTGAAATAAATTTGAGAGCAGTTTATATGTCATGTGCTTGTCATAGTCTTAATCTTACTGTTAGTGATATGACACATTCTTGTACTAAAAGAATTTTATTTTTTTGGAGTAATGCAATGCATATATGTTTTATTTTTCAAGCTCTCCTAAAAGGTGGAAAGTTTTAGTTGATAATGTTTCAAATTTAACTTTGAAATCTGCATGCAATACTTGTTGGGAGAGTCGAATAAATGTCAAAGCTATTAGATTTCAAGCGCCTCAAATAAGGTTAGCTTTTTTAGAATTATCTGAATCTTATTGTGATGATGCAAAATCAAATAGTGAAGCAGATAGCTTGGTTAGTGCACTTGAAAGTTTTAAATTTTTACTTGGAATTGTTATTTGGTATGAAATTTTATTTGCTATTAACATGGTAAGTAAAAGGTTGCAATTGAAATTTATGTGCATTGAAACTACCATGAATCAAATTACACTATTTTGTTTTTTTTTTTTAAATATAGAAGTGAAGGATTTGTTTCGAGTATATATATTGCCAAAAGAATTGCATGTGAGATGAACATAGATGCTAAATTTCTAATTAAATGTTGTATCATTAGAAAAAACAATTTGATGAAAGTGATCATGAAGATGAAATGCAATCACTTGAGGAGTCCTTTATAGTTAATTATTTAATTGTTGTGGATATGACAATTGGTTCATTAAATACTATATTTGAGCAATTAAAAACATTTGAAAATGTTTTTGGATTCTTATATGCACGATTCAAAAAAAAAATTGTCATTGGATAATAATAAATTAAGAGAATGTCATAATAATTTTGCAATTACTTTTTCTCATAACAATGTGTTAGATGTAGATTTAAATGATCTTTTTTAAATTAAAAGTGTTATAAATGACTTTGCCAGACAAGTTAATGTCAGTGATTGAAATTCTTGAGTTTGTCAAAGTTGCAGATTGCTACCCAATGGTTTTTATTGGTTATCGAATTTTTTGACTATACCTATTACTATAGCATATGTAGAGAGGAGCTTTTCAAATTTAAAATTATAGAAGACCTACCTAAGATCATCAATGTCACAAGAAAAGGTTAAATCATTTGGCAATATTGTGTGTTGAGAATGATATGTTGAACAATATTAATCTTGAAGGGGTTATTGATGATTTTTGGATCTAGGAAAGCACATAGGAATTTTCTTTCATTATTAGTTTTATATTTGTAAATTGTTGAAAATTTTTAAATTTTATTTTAGGTTAGTTGAGAATAGTATTTTTCAATCATATATTGAATTTAAAATTTAGTTATAAAAATTTTATTTAACTATTGTACATAGTTATTACTTCTTTTTTTTTTTTCACTTGCCTAAACTTATAAAACGATAGGACCGGCCCTGAGTAATGTGCGTAAGGTGCATGATGTAGAACTTGCATATATTACAGAGAGTAATATAGCACTCTACGAAGTGTGCTTCTCATGCACTCATGAGAGGTGCAATTTAAGCTCCTTGGTGCTTTGACTCTTCAAACTAGGTCCAAAGAGTAAACTTACTCTTCGGACTGTACGGAATCCTCGGTCACTCGGGTGTTTCTGAAACAAGTTATTAATGATTGGTGCAAATTAATTGTAATTAATTTCATAATCGCAAATATTATTTTTATAATAAGTATAATCGTTTCAAACGTTATAATCTGATTATTAATTCAAATTTATCAGCCATATTAATGTTAAAATTTATAGCATCCCCTATATAATCTTATGCGTTTGGACATATTATGAAGCTCAATCAAAAGACAAATCCAATAGCAAGGGAATTCGCTGTTTTGAGTGTGAAGGTTTCGACCATGTCCAAGTAGAGTGTCCCATATATCTTAGAAGGAAAAAAATCCATGACTGCTTTAACATGGAGTGATGATGAACCTAAATCCGAGACCTCTAAAACAGAAGAAATCTCAGGAAACTTTGTTGCCTTTACAACTATGTCTGTTGCAGGTCCTGAAACTGAAGAGGTTGCTGATTCAGAATTTGGTGAATATTCTTCAGCTGAAGACAAAGATCTACCAACTCCCTCATTTGAGCAACAATACAACAAATTGTACTCGAAATGGGAAATTTTGTTAAAAGTTAATCGTACATTGTCTAGTCAGGTCAAAATGTTAGAAAATGCTCAAAAAGTGTATAAAGATCAAGTGTCGGATAGAGACCTAATGATTAAAGTAGGTATAGATCGTGAAACTGAGCTAAAACAGGAGCTAGAAACGCTAAAGAGGCGGATACAGATGATGGATAACACATCCACATTGGATTAAATACTTAACTCTGGAAGGATGTCTACCATTAAGTCTGGCTTGGGATTCATTGGAAACAATAATCACAATAACACCATTTTTGTCAAAGCTGCTACTACAACTACAGACACACTAGAATCTAGCATGGCTCGGCAAAACTGCTTCAAAGTAAGACAAACTAAGCTTAATTATAAGACTTACACTCTTGTTTGTCAATATTGCAAGTTACGAGAACACATAAGACCTGAATGCTACTATTTTTATAAAGATCAGAGACCAAACAATTACATTTACAAACGTATTGCTCCATTTGTAAAGCAAGTTTGGGTCAAGAAAGAAGATTTTGTATCTCATCTAATTCCAAAAGCATATCAAGGGAGGCAAGATGAGATTCGGGAACCAATGGAGGATAGAGAGAATCTGCAATTTCGCTGATTGTGGATCGCAATTTAAAATAATAAGGTATCACTAAAAATTGAATAATTTTTTTTGTTATCTAATAAATTGTGTTAATGTTTTAGAAACAGTGATGCTATCTATCGTCAAGTCCCAGTTTTGAATTCAAGTTATTGCAATCTTGGAAAAGACAAAAAGACAAAGCCATCAATATCAGGGACGTAAGTAACCTATACTATTTTATCAATCTTTTGCTGTTGACATTTCTTCTATATCTTAATCTGAATTTGCTATTCCATGTATGCCTTATATATCTGTTTCTACATGTCTTTATGTGGTCTGGTCATGACCGTGTCTGTTATTGTTCATGTGCCATCTGTGCTAAGTGTTATATCTTTGTAGTTTGATCTTCTTGTTTTATCTGACTGTCTATTTGGTCTCAACGTGTCAATATCTAATTTTGTGTTCATAAGTGCTTCTGTGTTATTTGCTAAGTTGTTTGCAAGTTGCATGTACCTTGTTTTGGGTTTCTTGTTTCTGTTTTACTTGTGCAGGTTCCTAGAGAAAACAAAAATCAAGTCATATGATTTGTTACTGGAGATCTGCTTGATCTATTTACAAATCAAAACCTCTGGATAAAACAAGCTTTGAGACTCTCTAGGCTCCGCTGCTAGTGATGTTGTGTATATGGTGAGTGTGAATGTGAAGTGGTAAAACGAAGAGTCAAGACTCCCCGAGTGTCGTGTCTCTCAAGGATGGCGAATGGGAACTGAATTTATGTTGGCATTTATGAGGTTGAAATGTAAGAGTTACAAGAATCATAAGGAGAAGGTTGGTTCATGGTTGGTTGGGTAAAGGTAAAAAGGAATAGAAAATACAAAAGGTAAAAGGAAGGGGTGCATGCCAAAGTTAAGTCTAAGGATTGATTATCGTAGGTAGCTTGGAATTGGGTTTCGGGATTGATCTAGGGAGTCACGGTCTTAGTATTGAGTGGCGTCACACTCAAACTCTCAATCCTCATTCGGTTGAGGCATTTTATCGAACACCTTGCCTACCACTCCTCTCGGGTCTCATCCTTTCGGATTAAGAGCGGAGATATGGATGATCTAGGCTCGTGAGTGGCCGCTATCGTGCACACACTCACTTCCTACGGGTTTACTACCTATCCCGGCCGGAAATAGAAGCAAAGATTAAGCAACAACATCCATACAAAGCATCAAACATTCTCCCACAACACCAAGATCATAATATCAAACTATAAGCAACAATCCATAGATCAACAACGGCACACACACCCGATTAATCTACTCTAACATGATAAACATAAATAAAAGTAATAAAATAAAGATTACTCTCAATCAATAGATCTAATCTAATAATCAAATGAAAAGAACATGTTACCCAAGGGGTGTTGAGTCTACATCTTCAAAAGACTATTTTTGGCACTTATCAAAATTTCCACACTTTAGATCTTGTTTGTCCTCAAGCAAGCGTTTTATCACTTCCTAATCATCTAAGTGCCAATAACAGTTGAATGAAGATAAGATAATCAAAAATTCGTGATCAGATGTGTCGGAATGAAGTGGGTGAAATTCTCTTCACTATCTATCAAGACTTTTAAGTTTAGGTTAGACGAATGTAAGGAATATACTGAGGAAGCAAAAAGCTTTTCAAGTGTAGGTTTCAAAAATGACAATCACACATTTCCAATCATGCAATTATTGGGGGATTCGTCTTCCATTTTATTGGGGCCTAAAAGCCGATCTCACTAGTGGGAACGATGTGCACAGCCTGGCCAAATTTTCCATCCATACGCCAAAGCCCCTGTACTGAAAATTAAGTGAGAGCAGGGACACGGACCGCTCATCGCCATGTCTTGGGCGATCGCTCTATTTTCTCACCTCCTAAGATAACGTCATCGGGCTACCCGACTTCACATGGAGATCCATGGTTTTTCGAAGGTCAGTGCAATGGGTGCCCGAATCCTAGCGAGGCGGCTCACCTCCTCTCATTTTTCTCTTCTCCTAGGAACATTATTTAGTGGACAACCGACTCCAGATATAGCATACGAAGACTATGGTTGAACACTTCCTAGCGAGAAGGCTTTCCTCGAATTTTATCTCAGGGAGTGGCCTTTTTGAAAGCCTTTATTCACGTTTCACCATGTCAACCCCTCATGCCTCTTCCTAGGGAGTAGGGATTATTTTCACTCAAAGCTCACTTTAAAGCTCTCCTTTTGCCCCATGTCCTGCTAGATTTAGTTCATTTCCGGGCTTCGTAATTTTATCTTTCTAAAACCTAGAAAGTACACACTCCCACTTCGAGCGATCCTTGACTAAGGTCCCACTAAAGTAGAAGAGGAAAGACATGCAATCATACGCATTTTTTTTTTCAAATTTGACTGTGGTGGTGTGTGTCACAGATAGCTTCCAGGGCATATTTCAAACATTTGTTTTGGCGTAAAAGTAAGAGTCTTCCTAGATAGTGCAGACAACAACACACTCTTTTATCCTAACATCTTATCAACTCATTTGATTACTTATCTATTGCAAATTAAAACATCCTTTCCACACTTTAAAAGTTGACATCGTCCTCGATGTCGCCATTAGGCACGGAGGAAAAAGAGTTGGGTCAAAGAATTAACTAACAAGGAGCGCCTTTCCACACTTTAAAAGTGTTTTCTGGGCTTGGACTAGAACTTTTTAATTTTTAACACCCAAAAAGATATTTAACTGAAAGAATAAGAATGTTATACCAACATTGAGCAACTATCCTACTTTTTAATGGCAGGAGAAGATATACCTTATGTAGCAATTCTTCAATTGAGCATTGACTGTCCCTTTTCCTAACAAAATATTCCATAAAAGATTTGACTGAAAGATGGAAAGTAAGAATTGTACCTCGTTTGATCATTGTTCGGGATTCTTCTCACAAGTTCCACTTTTAACATTCTTAGCTGGATGAAACGCAGTAGAATAAAAATAAAGTGCTAATTATAATAAAAACAAAAGAAAACAAATAAAGATAGAATATTGTCTCCATGCAAATTGTCAATAGTTAAAATAAAAGTTATTTATCCCTTCAAACATCTTGCAAAGGCAAGATTTCCTCAAATGTCTTTTTTTTTAAAATCCAAAGCTAGGTCCTCTTCTTGCCAATTCTTCTCGCAGAAATGCAATTTGCATGCTCAGATCCTGGATGTGTTCATAGTGTCTTGCGTCCCTTTGTTCCAAGAGGTTTCTTGTTCCATGTGCAACTCATACTGGAATCTCTGCATTGATTCCCAATTGGTGACTTTTGTGAAGCGTGCTGGAGCTGCAGGTGAGGATGGTGATGGGATAGCATTTGGGTTGTCTGGAGGGGCATCATTGGAGATTGAGATGTTCAGAGATAGGGTTGGCGAAGAAAGATGTTGATTGTCCGAAGGAGTAGGGGTTGGTTCTCTTGGTGTGCTTGATACGGGAGGTTTTGAGAATGGGAAAGGAGGTGATGGATTGACTCACTTCTTTGGTTTTTTGGGTAATCTTTTCTTAATTGCTCTTGCTCCCATTCTCATTCGCAAGTTCCGACCAATTTTTAGTTCAGATAAATCCGTCATAAACAACGGAGTCATAGCTGCGCTTCCCAGAACCTTATTAGTTTCCTCCATCCTTGTTTGATAACCTAGACTAAGGCACAGTTGAGTCACTATCGGTCCAACGAACAAAGTAGTAACTTTCCTAGACTGTTGTGCCTTCAACCATCTTTTACAAACCACCCCCATGTTCACGGGTGTACTTGTGTCCATGCTCCAAAGTGCAAACAAATCGGTCCTATAAACTTTTGCAAAGTTCCCTGTGCGTCCTTCCCAACATTGAGCAATTATTCGACGGATAATTCGAATGTCATCCCTTTTGAGTTGAGATTGTAGTACCCTCGATCCACTCCACTCGACTCCTAGTTTAGGAATCCTTCTCCAGTAATTCCTTGGAGTTTCGGAGTCACCAAAATCAATTGGAAGTTCCTTGTACCACATGCTCTCTTGATCTTCCTCAGTATAGAATCCAAGTAAATTTCCTAAAGTATTGACTGAGATATGATGAGGTTCATTGAAGAGATTAAACTTGATTGTTGGGCTTTTCAAGTCGCCAGTTTTTCCTGTAACCTCCAAGGTGGCCACAAATTCGAAGACAGTAGGTATATAAGTTGAGTGGCGCCATCCAAAAATTTTGCTCCAGAAGGGTTGATGGATGAGACATGCTAGCGAGTTTCGGCATTGAAAGGGATTCAACGTTGCTAAATCAATGAATTTCCAACTGGCTATCGGAAGGTAGACCGCATATTCAAAACGCCTTTGCTGCTCTTCTGTTAAGAATATTCTATTTTCTACAACTTTTTCATTCCTTTCTTCCTTAGGTTCGGTGATCTCTGTTTCTACCATCGGGGCTTTTCCTTTCCTAGCCCTCATTTCTTCTTGACTAGCCGTGGATGAGTGTGAAGACATTGCCTAGAATCCATCACGAGATTTGAGCAATTTATGGACTTATATTTTATAAGAAACATCATAGAATTCATCCATTACATTTACTTCATTAATGCTTCTTTTCAAGAGAATGAACATGTTATATATGGATAATATCATGTAAAACTCAAAAATTGTCAATACAAGATAAATTTCTTCCTCTTTTTAGCTAGCTTAGAAATTGAAAAATGAGAAAACATGCTTCTTTTGAAATTGACAAGGTAATATGTGGGGATAGCCATACTCAAAACCTAACAAGCAACAAATTTCTTCATTTCACACTTTTTATTCCCCATTTCATCATGAATTCCATTCAATAAAAAGATACCCATATTACCTAGGGTTTGCAAGCTAGACATCAAGAAATTCTGAAATTATGCAATGTTCATCATCTAATAGCAAATATAAGTTCTAAGCAAGTCCTAGAATCTATTTCTAACCTATTTCAACCATGAGAAGTCATCATGTCACAATCATTCATACAAATATGCCTTACAAAGAAAATAGATCTAAAAATCTGTAAAAGAAGATAGAGGGAAGGAACATTACCTTTTGAAGAGCTTAGGAAGGTGATTCAAGAGATTTGCACCAAAAATTACTTTGGAGAAGCTTAGTCTTACCTTGGAAGAGGTTCTTAGCTCTTGGTTGAGGTGAAATGAGAAATGGGCAAGGGTTAGAGCACATTTGCGCCTTATTTACGCAGTTTTTCTGGTGCCCGTCCACGCCACTCACACGCGTGTGAGGGCGCGTGGCTTGCCTCTGGAAGATTCCCACGCCGGCTCACACGCGTGTGAGCGGGCGTGGCGGCTTTCTGGATAATTTCCATGCCTACTCACACGCGTGTGAGTGGCGTGGACCGTGTTTGGTCCGCCTTCTTCAACGTTTTGCTCACCCCCTTTTTGAGTCCAATTATCATTTTTAGCGAGTAAAAACATTCGTTGAAGGTTATCATGTTATTGACAATCTGCTTGGTTAGCAAAAGAAAACTATACGAAAGATAACATTTATTAAAAAGGAAAATAAACATGAAATGGCAAAGTAAAATCTAAATCCTATGGATAACGTTGGAACTGCCTCCCAAGTGCGCCTTTGTTTATAGTCTTTGGCTAGACTTGGATTATGTTATCCTTCGAAGCATACAGATTTGGGGACTTTGCCAAGTGTCCCGTGTACTTTCGATTCACGGTATGCCCGAAGATGGGAAATATCCTTGAAATTGGAAACTAAAAAAAGGAAAATAAAATTCATCGATAAATATGCTCGGGATATTATTTCAAGATGTTCAAAAATAACATACCCCTTTTCTCCTTCCTCCTTATAGGTTCTTACCCCTGTATCCTTTTCCTTAAGGATCTCCAAATGAATATCCTCTCCACAATCTATCTCATCTAAAGCATTCTCTCTCCATTCTTGTTCTTTTGGATTGTCAAGGGTGACAATCCTTTCCTTTCTTTCCCTTCCTCTTTCTATAATTCTTAATAACTCGATATCATCCTCACTCCCCAAATCATCGTAACATTGTAAGGAATCACTCTCCCATGAGCAAAAAGAAACTTTATCATAGTCATCAAAATTATCACAAAATTCAAGGGAATCATCCTCACAAACATTATAAGAACTTTTGATAAGAGTTGGAGTGAGAGTCTTACCTTGTGTGGGTTTTTCGTCTTCCCACACAATTTCAATGTGATCATCGTCTTCACTCTCAATCTCTTCCATTTGTTGTGTGTTCAACTCAGGAGTCGAAACTTCTTGGAGCACCGGGGTGTCAAGTTCTGTGAATTCTTTTGCACACACCTCTTCATCATTAACAATTCTGTCCATCTCGTCATTACTTTGCGGGTTGGTTTCCATTGTCGGGTGATCATCTAAGAATGGATTGTTAGCTTGTGGTAGCATCCTTTTCATGAGCTCTTCCGACATCGATAGCATCTTAGCTTCAATTTCGTCCAGTGGAAGTCCTTCCTCGCGAAGAGTGGCGAGATTCTTCTTGATTTCACTCCTAATTTCATTTCTTAAGTTGATAGTATCCTCCTTGGCCATTTGGATGAACATTTCTAACTTATCCTTCAAGATGTAGATTTCGTCATTGACCGGAGGAAGATATTCACAAGATGGTCTCTCATATGGTATGGATTGGGTGAAATTATGAGCAAAGGGTGGTGTTTCGTGAAAATATTTATCATGTTGAGGTGGGGGTGAATTGCTAGGATGAGTGTAAGAATGAGAATACCGATTTCTCTCAAAATTATAATTTGATGGAGGGTTATAATAAGATGGAGGTTTAACGATTGAAGGAATTGTGGCCTTGAATGCCGGTTCACAATTGGGATCAATCTCCTTCATGACTCGAATAAGTCGGTTGTTAATACTCTCAGCTATAGAACTAATGGATTCCTCTCCATCTTGGTATGTGGGTTTCTCAATTCTTTCGTGGGTAAGCATAGAGGGGGTATCATGAGGATATGGTGCATAATTGGAATATAAGAAAGTGTTTGTGTAAGGTGGATATGTATATTGTGGTTGTGGGTATTCATAAGGGTTTGGATAGTGATATGGGTAAGGTTCATAAGTTTGGGGTGGAATATTTGTTGTGTATGGTCTTCCATGGTATGGGTAACCATGGGGATGCTTATAAGCACTCATTTGTAAGCTTCAATTGATTTGTTGAAGAAAATTTCCTGTGCAAAGCTCAACAAACAACAAATATTTCGCAACTAGAAGTAGTTGCAAGTGAGTAGCAAGATATTCAAAGATAATATGCTCACTTCTCAAACAAGTAACAAAATAAGAAAACAATATAAACAAAAAGAAAACAATTCAAGAACTCTTACAAATCTACTTCAAAAATGTCAACACTTATTCGAAACCGTTTGCCATCCCCGGCAACGGCGCCATTTTGATGTTGTGTATATGGTGAGTGTGAATGTGAAGTGGTAAAACGAAGAGTCAAGACTCCCCGAGTGTCGTGTCTCTCAAGGATGGCGAATGGGAACCGAATTTATGTTGGCATTTATGAGGTTGAAATGTAAGAGTTACAAGAATCATAAGGAGAAGGTTGGTTCATGGTTGGTTGGGTAAAGGTAAAAAGGAATAGAAAATACAAAAGGTAAAAGGAAGGGGTGCATGCCAAAGTTAAGTCTAAGGATTGATTATCGTAGATAGCTTGGAATTGGGTTTCGGGATTGATCTAGGGAGTCACGGTCTTAGTATTGAGTGGCGTCACACTCAAACTCTCAATCCTCATTCGGTTGAGGCATTTTATCGAACACCTTGCCTACCACTCCTCTTGGGTCTCATCCTTTCGGATTAAGAGCGGAGATATGGATGATCTAGGCTCGTGAGTGGCCGCTATCATGCACACACTCACTTCCTACGGGTTTACTACCTATCCCGGCTGGAAATAGAAGCAAAGATTAAGCAACAACATCCATACAAAGCATCAGACATTCTCCCACAACACCAAGATCATAATATCAAACTATAAGCAACAATCCATAGATCAACAAGGGCACACACAACCGATTAATCTACTCTAACATGATAAACATAAATAAAAGCAATAAAATAAAGATTACTCTCAATCAATAGATCTAATCTAATAATCAAATGAAAAGAACATGTTACACAAGGGGTGTTGTAACACCCCGAAAATTCCTACTACTCTTTTGAATATCATAAGGGGTTATTTTCTTATTAAATAATTATTTAAATAACTATAAGTATAATTATTTTCCTATGGGCCTGAGATTATATACTCGTATATATAACTTATTGTTAAGATTATTAATAAATAATCTATGGCCCAATATTTCTATAGTTATATATATATATGTACATCCTACATACAACATTATTATTGAGCCCACAAATTATATCCTCTTAAGAATTATAAGGGTTATGTTATAGGCCCATAGTTATATATGTATATATTATAAGCTATGGTTGTGACCCAACTCTTTTAGAGTGACCCAATAGCCCACACTATATTATTTCTATTACCAAGCTATGGATCCAATAAATTACCTTAGGTTCAAACCCAATTAACTTAACCCAAATCCAATATATATTATAGTTGAATTTGACCCACAATCCACAAGCCCAAAATGGAAAGCTTCCAAAAAGGGAAACCTAGTTACCTAGCAGCACAACAACTCCGATTTTTCCCCTCTCTGCCTCTCGTCTCTCTTGATCGACCACCGACGGCAGCAGCAGGATTCCGGCGTCAACCACCAGCAGCCACCGCCACCACCCTTCCCTCCGTCTCTCGTCACACGCGGCTAAGGCGACGTTCTTCCTCCTCCTCCGTTTTCAGGCGAGCTCAGGGTGGCGGGTAGCATCGGCGAGGCAACTCCACCTTTCCTCAACCTTGGTCTTCCTTGCGGTGGCAAGCGACGACGGTGAAAGCAGAGGTGCAGCGGTAATGGAAGCAGCGGACGGCGATGGTGGCCTTCGAACGCCATTACAGCAGAGGCTCGATGGCGATCTCTCCCCTGTTTCCGGCGACGCGCGACGGAGCTAGAGCAGCCGCGGCCTCCACGTTCGGCATACTCCAGATGGCAACGGTGGCGACGTACTCCGGCGGTGCAAGGCCAAGGGCGACATGGCGGCACACTTCCTTCCGTTAGGCAGGAGCGGAGCTCGTCAGCGGCAAGGTCTCGACTATCGTCTTTCCCCGCTCGGCGAACAAGGACGGCATGTCTTCCTCTGGCTCGACGCAACGGCAACGGCTACGGGCGGTGGCGTGACCGGGACTTTCGACGGCATTCCAGTGCGAAGATCGGCGAGATCCTTCTCTCTCCCGGCTGCGGTGATGGATGGTCGTCGTTCCAGTAGCAGCTCCGGCACGGC
>CP025658.1:13939329-13949730 GCA_003576665.1 Ipomoea trifida | reverse complement strand
TCCTAGGATGTGTGAATTCTAGGAATCGCGGTGAGGACACGCCTTATCTGTTTATATTGTTTGTGCCTTGTTAACCTTGTTGTTTGCAGCTTGCGGCTCGTCTTCTCGGGTAAGTCTTAATCGCTTTTAGTTTAGTTGCTTCGTTTTAGTTTGCTTAAGTGCCTGCTTAGAATAGGAATGAGTAGTTAGTTAAGGCAGAATGATGGTTAGCACCGCACGTGTCGAAGCAAACAGAAGATCGGGCGGCTCGTCAAAGGAGACTAATCTACTCGCGGTTCGGAGTCAACGACAGCGGTCTACGTTCTTCGGGAATGGCGTCTTCGCGCATGTAGCCTCGTCTGCAAGATCTACGTTGACAGCCTCAAGACTTGAAGAACACGTTTCGTGGAGCTGAAGTTCGTTGCAAGACGAAGAACGCGATAGGACCTTGAAGACTGAAGACTCGAAGACCCTCGGCCTTGAAGGAATGACAATAGCGGGTGCTGGCGCATCAAGGTAGAGTTAAAGCACGCCAATAGGAGCTCTCGGATCGGCCATGAAGAGCCTCGTGCAAGCACTTTAAGGAAGGAATCTCGGTGGCGAGAAGTAAATAAAGGGATAACCAAGCAAGTCAGTAAACGACCGAAGCAACCGAATATCAAGGCCAACCGAAGTGAACCTAAAGGGGCTAAGCTTAATCCTCGGTTATTTCTAAAGTGGAGTTATCTGCATTCTATACTCGCGTTTCGTCAGCAGCAAGGTTATAACACGTCAACCGGTCAGAGTGTCGTGGTCAAATCATCAACCCGAAGAAACCGTTTAGAGTTGAGAGACTTCCTTACCCTTCTTAGGCCGAATTCCTCCTTTATCCTTAAAATCCAAATTGTCCTATCGATGAGAAATCCCTCTATCTATTCTAATTATTATTCCTATTTCTTCTTGGAAATTAAATTCTCCTTGATTCTTGAAACTCTGAATGCCTTCTTGTTGAAACATCCCTTCTACCTATTCTAATCTCTTTCGCATGTTCGCTTGGAACTGAATCCCTCTTTTCCCTTGAGAAAGTGCATACCCTATCATTAAAGAATCCTTTCCATCTTTCTAGACCTCATTACTATCAACTCTTGGAACCGCATCTCTCTCATCCCCTTGGGGATTGCACACTCTTTTATTAAGGCATCCCTTCCTATCCATTCTAAATCTCCTTCTCACCTTCGTTGGGAAATAAACTCCTCTCTTTTCTTTGAGAAATTGAATACCCTACCATCGAGAAATCAGTTCAGCCTCTCTAAGACCTTGCTCTTAACTTCTCTAGGAACCTGAATCTTCCCTTTCCTTGAGTAATCTGAATATTCTACCGTTGAGAAACTCGTTCTGCGTTTTCAATCTCATGCTTATCTGTTCTCGAAGCCAAGTTCCTTTCGCTCCTTCTCTTCTGTTGAAAGAACTCGATATTTCCTTGATTGAGAAATTCTTTTGACCACGGCGAACCTCGTTCTCATTTCTTTCAAAGCCGAGTTCTTCTCTTTCCCTTAGAAAACGTGGCATTTCCTTTTATTGAAAAGTCATTCTCACCCTCTCGAACGTTGTTCTTGTTTGCTTCCTGAAAATATCTTGTGCAAGGTGGCAATCCTATCTCTTAAGCTGTAACCTTGATAACCTTTGATTCTATTCTTAACCGACGTCGTTCTTGAACCGTACACCTTAAACCTCTCCTTTTTCTCTTCCTGTTGGGTCAAATTTTCAAAACCGGGCGTTATATAAATATTTTCTCTATATGTACTATCGTACTAGTTTTAACTCTCTGTCCCCAAAACGTTTTTCTGAGCTTCGGGGACGAAGCTCCTTTTAAGGGGGTAGAGTGTAACACCCCGAAAATTCCTACTACTCTTTTGAATATCATAAGGGGTTATTTTCTTATTAAATAATTATTTAAATAACTATAAGTATAATTATTTTCCTATGGGCCTGATATTATATACTCGTATATATAACTTATTGTTAAGATTATTAATAAATAATCTATAGCCCAATATTTCTATAGTTATATATATATATGTACATCCTACATACAACATTATTATTGAGCCCACAAATTATATCCTCTTAAGAATTATAAGGGTTATGTTATAGGCCCATAGTTATATATGTATATATTATAAGCTATGGTTGTGACCCAACTCTTTTAGAGTGACCCAATAGCCCACACTATATTATTTCTATTACAAAGCTATGGATCCAATAAATTACCTTAGGTTCAAACCCAATTAACTTAACCCAAATCCAATATATATTATAGTTGAATTTGACCCACAATCCACAAGCCCAAAATGGAAAGCTTCCAAAAAGGGAAACCTAGTTACCTAGCAGCACAACAACTCCGATTTTTCCCCTCTCTGCCTCTCGTCTCTCTTGATCGACCACCGACGGCAGCAGCAGGATTCCGGCGTCAACCACCAGCAGCCACCGCCACCACCCTTCCCTCCGTCTCTCGTCACACGCGGCTAAGGCGACGTTCTTCCTCCTCCTCCGTTTTCCGGCGAGCTCAGGGTGGCGGGTAGCATCGGCGAGGCAACTCCACCTTTCCTCAACCTTGGTCTTCCCTGCGGTGGCAAGCGACGACGGTGAAAGCAGAGGTGCAGCGGTAATGGAAGCAGCGGACGGCGATGGTGGCCTTCGAACGCCATTACAGCAGAGGCTCGATGGCGATCTCTCCCCTGTTTCCGACGACGCGCGACGGAGCTAGAGCAGCCGCGGCCTCCACGTTCGGCATACTCCAAATGGCAACGGTGGCGACGTACTCCGGCGGTGCAAGGCCAAGGGCGACATGGCGGCACACTTCCTTCCGTTAGGCAGGAGCGGAGCTCGTCAGCGGCAGGGTCTCGACCGTCGTCTTTCCCCGCTCGGCGAACAAGGACGGCATGTCTTCCTCTGGCTCGACGCAACAGCAACGGCTACGGGCGGTGGCGTGACCGGGACTTTCGACGGCATTCCAGTGCGAAGATCGGCGAGATCCTTCTCTCTCCCGGCTGCGGTGATGGATGGTCGTCGTTCCAGTAGCAGCTCCGGCACGGCTCACCTTCCGCAACGTCTTGAGTGATGGCCGGGGGTCATCTAAGGGGGTAATAGCCGGTGGTTACACAATAGAACACAAGAACCAGAGTGGCGCGGTGGTGTGGCTCTCGCATGTTGAGTTGAAGGGCGTGGGTTTGATTCCCAGTCCAGGCAGTTAAGGTAACATTTTGGTTTATTAAGTATTAAGCTTGTAATTAGTATTAGTTACAATATTATGGTTTAAGTTTAGGTTAGTATTGGTCATATTCTTGTTTTAGTACTAGTTAGTATTAGACTAAGTACTAATTCATATGGCCATATTATATTAGCCTTGAGCATGGAATTATAGGATTATAGGTTATATTGGACCGATTAGGAATATCAATATTAGTATTGTTGTTAATAGTTAGTCACGGTGTTAGAATTATATTAATTCTTCAGGTTCACGGTTATGGACCTAGCTTATGAGCTTAGGATTGGCGTTGCTTCGGATTAAAATGCTTTTGAATTAATTACGCTTCAAAGGTAACCACTATGTCCATCAAAATCTATTTTTATACTCTCTCGCTCTATATGATATTATTTGGTGATTGGAAATCCTGAAATTCCTTGATTATTAGCCTATTATGGATGGTGTTGTGGATTCATGGACTCGTGTCCTAATCCTTTGTCTATTGATGTATATGATCACTTGTTGGTTTGGATTTCCATGTTATTTGGCCTCTGTTAAATGAATATTGGTATATTGTGATATGATCTTTGTATTCTGGAGTATCTCTTTGTATTCTGAGCTGAGTCTGATTCGGTGTGTGGGAAATTACTCTTGCGGGGCACTCTAGTGGGAAAATGTAACCGCTGGGGTCTTCTGTAAGAGTAATAGGGTAGTAGTTGGTGGAGGTGAGTGATCCGTTGTTTGTTTCCTCCTTTGTTCTGAAGTTTGTTGGAGTATTCTATTGAATATGTTACCTTGATTCTGAGTATTTATTCATACCTCTTAGTCCACGATATGAGTCTGTTATTTGGTTGGTTGAATCCTTGGACTCTTTATTTGGAAGTTGGTTGGTGTTCATATCTGAGATGAACACTCTGAGTGATGGTTCTTGGGCTGAGTTGAGTATGAGTATGTGGTAGTGGATCCTTGAGTATCTCTTGGTGGTGGTTGGGTGATTGGACTGTGCTACTATTGGCTATTGGTTTCTGTGATTGGGTTGATTACCCCTGTGATTGGGCTCCTGCCCCTGTGATTGGACTTAGGTCCCTGTGATTGGGCTTCGGTCCCTGTGATTCGGGTTCATTACCCCCGTGATTGGGTTCATTACCCCCGTGATTGGGTTGATTACCCCTGTGATTGGACTACGGTCCCTGTGATTGGACTTCGGTCCCTGTGATTGGCCTCATCACCCCTGCGTACCAGATTTCTGGATTCGGACTTCTGTCTGTGGTTGGGTTTTGGTGTGATGGTTGGTATGAGGGTTGGAGATTGGAGTTGGGAATTCTGTATTGGTTCTGTATTCGTGAGTTCCTTATGGTTATTTGGTTAATATCTTATGATTCTTGGTTATGGCTGGTTGTTCCTTTGTGGTTGTGTTCAGTTGGTATCTTGGTTATGGTTCGTTGTTGTCTTATGCTTTCGTTGTTGGATATTGGCTTTGTTTGGATAAGTCTTGGTTTATGATTCGTTCAGTTTATCATTGTTGAGTATCCGATTTGAACTAGTGAACAGTTTGTTGGTGTTTATATTCTATACGGGTGTGTAAACCTATTTACAAACTTATATGTATATCTATACTTCCTTGCGGGTGTGAATGGTGGTTACTTAGCAGTCTTTTGCTAATGGTTCTTTGTGTGTTTTCCAGGTTTGCCTTAAAGTCTATGCGTGAGCGCGATAGAGATACACCCGTATGAGGAGGCTTAGATAGTGGTTATGTTTTTAGATTTATGCTTTGGCCTGTGAGCCATTTGAGATTTGTATATACTCTTGACTAGTTGATGAGATGCTTTGAAACAGATTGAGGATTCTTATCTATACAGTTCAGCTTATATGGTTAGCCTGTGCATCTAGGTTGTGTTATCTTTCCTAGATGTGGCATGATGCCCCTTAGGTTTTAAATTCGCTTCCGCTATGTTCTGTTGTTGGTTGAGATAGGCAGCTGTTGTGTTGAGATTTTATCTATCTCAGCCTGTGTGAGGTTGGGGTGTCACAGGTGTTGAGTCTACATCTTCAATCCATCTTCAATTCTACAATCTAAATTAATCTAATGGACATGGAGTGTGTATTTCTTCCCTAAGAGGGGAAGGAATGATAAGAAAATTCAGATCTGAAAGTTGGGAGAGACCCCTTCCAAAAATGAGAGAAAAGGGTTTAAATAGCTGCTCAAAAATCAGATTTCCGCTGTTGCCCTACTGGTCTGCTCCCACGTCTGTCACACGCGTGTGAGGGCGCGTGGGAGCTCTCTGGATAAAATCCATGCCTGCTCACACGCGTGTGAGTGGGCGTGGCAACCTCCTGCATGATGATTTCTTTGATTGATGCTTCTTTTAGCCTAAAACTTTGATGTATCATTCGGAAATGATTCGAAGTATTTTTCTTGAGCTGAATTTATCAAATAGAAGTTAATTAGAGATTTTATCCATGAAAGTGATCATAAATGGGTGTAGATTCATTAAAATATTATCTAATCATGACCCGTAAAGAGACTATTTTTAGCACTTATCAGCTAGCCTACTGCTATGCAGTCGCCACCGTCTGGAGCCTCTTTTGCTGCTGCTTCCCAGTCGGTCACCTAACCACTTTCCATTGATGCTGTCATGGCCTCCACTGTCCTCACAACTATTACTGTTGCTGACTAGAAATCATTCGCTCGGGTCTCATTCACTAGCACAACCCAAAAAGGCTATGCCTTTGCACAGCCTACCTTTGACAAAGCTATCAAAAAATATCCACAAAATTATCTACTGAAATTGTTCAATCTACTAATATTGAACCCCTCATGGTTGTTGTTGCTTTTGGATCGTCTTCTGCTATTCCTTTTTTCACAAAGCTTCATTGTTTCCCTACAAACTACTACGTCTGTGATTGTGCAGAGTCTTCTGGCTCTCCTACAGGTTTCTAAATGCTCACTTTTCTTGTTTAGAATTTATTCATCAAATATGTGGAGTACTTTGTGAGGGGGAGCAAAGCACACAAAAGACAAACAATGCTGAATGATATTCATTTATTTTGGTTTATGCTGGTTGGATGAACTATGGGTGATGAAGTTATGATGGTGGGTACGATAAATATGGATGTTTTCTGATGATACACCTGTTTTAGCTCCACTTTCTAGATGATCACACCCCTTTGTCAATTTTTGTCAAAAAGGGGGAGAAGATATAAATTGAGGGGGACAAGCCAAGCAAACAAAGCATATGGTGGCTGGTAACTTTATTTTAATTTATATTGGTGAATTGGTTTTATCTTGGATATTATTTTGGTACAATTGAATGGGTATTAATTTGGAAGATACATGGATGAAATAATCTCTACTTGATTGGTTGATATCATAATGAATGATGATTGTTCTGCTTTACGTACTGTTGTTGTGACTGAAGACATCTCTATTCCTACTAGACCTCCTCGTGTGAGTATAAAATATTGCTGTTGTTTGTGCTCGTGCACATTCTTCCCAATCTATTCTAGCAAGCTTGAAGTCTTCTGTTGCACAAATGGAGAAGATGTTGTTGGAAGATAAGGAGCTCTTACACTCCTTAGAAGCTAATGCTGAGGAACCAGATTCTGCTCCTACTAGATGATCACTGACGCACCCCTTTGTCAATTATGGCAAAAAGGGGGAGAAATTTATAATTGTTGAGGGGGAGCATGCAAAGCTCGGTAATATGGTGATGTTGTTTATTTTATTTAGTTGGTGAACAATGGTAAACAATACTCCCTCCGTCCCATTTTACCTGTCTTACTTTCCTTTTTAGTTTGTCCCAAAATAGTGTCCTATTTCTAAAATTGAACATAACTATCCTTCTGCATTTCCCAATTTACCCTTTTGACTTTTCAACTTTTTAGACTATTAATGAGGTAAGTACAATTGTACTTTGTACAAATAACACCTACTTTTAAAGGGCAAAATTGGAAAGTTAGTATCATTTGTTATGTTGTATTAAAAACCGTGCAAAAAGTAAATGAGACAAACAATTAGGGACGGAGGGAGTATAATGCTAGCTCGTTTTTGGATTAATGGATCATTTGGCTATTGAAATAATTTACTTTAAATTGGATGGTTGGTCCTTGATTGGTGAATGATGCTTTCTGCAAATATCTTAGTTTTGGCATGATTAATTCCTTGCTTGTAATTGCTTTGCATGTTAACACAACATAACTTAGGGCACAACTTAAATTAAAGAAATTATTATTTTTGATTGATTGTTATTTTTTCGTGCCTTAATAATGTATGTGTTTAATTTTGACAAATAATTACCAAATGGGGAGATTGTTAGGGAAATTAATGTATAGTTTTATATTGGCAATTTATTTTTTAATCTTAGGTTGTTTTAATTGGTCTAATTAATTATGCCTAAGGTATTGTTTTTAATGGTGATGTTTATTTGCATGGATGAGTGGTTTAAAGTTATTCAAACAAAAATGTTTGAGATGAGAATGAATTTCAAGGGGAGATGTATTGAGTGAGCATCCTTGAATTGAGGAGATCTAATACAGGAAATGTGCTAAGGATTTTAAGTATAAATAGAGTTGAAGTTTCAGAGATTGAATTGCTGATTTCGTATAAAAGAAAGCCAAGTTCCCTGCTGTTTTAATATTAAGCACTACTGTATTAGCCTTAGCCTTAGCCTACTGTTTCAATATGTATAGTCTGTTACACTAATACAAACACAAGATCATTGTAATATGGCTACTTAGACTAAGATTGTGTTGTGGTCTTATTTTCTACATAAGTGGAAGTCTTGCTGATTGGCCCAGGAAAGCTGAAGAAGTGCATTCTCACATCACTACCAACTCAGAAGATGATGATGATTAGTAGGTGTAAAGATTAGGTCATTGTTGGATGGAAATCTGGTGAACCTTGTATCATCTTTGATCATCTAGTGGAGTTGGGTTTCACCTTTGTGTGGCCCCGCAGACGTTGGAGAAGTTCTCCGAACTACGTGAACATATTCTGGTTCCATTTATATTTCCTGCACTGTTTTTATTATTTATTGTGTTTCTAATACAATAATAAACACAGTTGATTAATTTATTTTAAAAACAAAGTAGGAACCAGGTAGGTTATCACCTGCATTCAAGATTCACAATCTTTCAGAAATTTTAGCAAAAAATGACAATTTTGAGTGGCTATTTTGTGAAACAAATATATTTGGATCCATTTCCCATTTGAGTCGGGTCAAAGTGAATTTGGGTTTTTCGTAGTGAAACGAAGAAGTCGTACGCCCAAAATGGGTGATTAGCGAATCGATTTTAACGAAAGTGTGTTTAGCACGACTTGGATCAATTTCTTTGTCTTCTTTTCCTGTGCTTTGTGCATGGGATTATTTTTATAAAAATTTAAATCCCTTTATATATATATATATATCTTTATATATATATATATATATATATATATATATATATATATATATATATATATATATATATATTATTTTGCAAAATTGACTTATTTGTCCCAACAACAACGTTCACTACAGTCAATACCGTATTGGTAAAAAAATTGTTTGAGGTGACATATTGTTATTAGTTTATTATTCAATAATCAATAAGTAACACATCATCTATTGCACTTCGATTCTTCATATGGTGTACGTAATATCATAGATACATACTTTGATTGTAAAATTATTGTTTGACTTAATATATTATGATTAATTTGTATTATTATTTAATTAATAGATCTGGTCTTGTGATTTAATAATCAGTTAATCACAACACATAATTAATGCTAAGATAAATCATTTTCCAAGTCATACAAAAGTACTAGCAGGGTATGGAAAGGAATTGTTGATGTAGATGAAGATAGGTGAGGCAGGCTTGACCGGAAGCAGCTTTCAATTGGTTTGCCGCCCACAATACCCAAAATGGTAGCGGAGACGGCTAATGGATGGTGGGGCTTTAAGCTCAGATATCAGCAACTAAAAGGTTAGGCTACCAACTTGACACTTAACCTTCCATTTCCAACTTCATACTCTTCTTCCATCCCTCGACCTTACACCTCTGCCTAAATCTTCATTTCTAATTCTTTCCTTTTCTTAATTAAATTGTTCACAACTTCTAAGGGTACTCCATCTTTCTTAATTAGGATGTCAATCGCTAAACGTACGACACTTCCAAATGACTCAAATGACTCTATTGCCCCCTCTGCTCTCCTCCATCTTCTTATTAATTAATACTCGTATAATGTTATTTTGTATTTCTAAAAAAAAAAATTTGCTCCTTTAAAAAAAAAAAAATTGCACAACTTATTCTGAGTCGTGACATATATATTAGTTTAGGAAATTAAAATCAATAACATGTGATCATAGTGAAATAATTTTAACTTTCTTAATTTAAATGATCAAATTAAATTTCATAAATTTAACAAAAAAGAGAAAAATTTTCTTAAATGAGGTTTGATAAAAACTCAATTTTGAAATAATTAGAACTTAATCATCTATCCTAGACCCTATGAAATTATAATACAATAATATAGTCCATATAAACTTAGAAAACAAGCAAAAAGAATTGCACACTACACGTGTATCTATATTCTACTGAGCATGTTTTGGTTGATATATCCATCCTATACAATCCCAAAAGTTTTTTTTTTTTTTTTTTTAAAAAAAACATGTTTTGAGAAATTAAAGTTAGTGTATATAATTTTTTTCTGCTGAAATATATAGGAAGGTAATGAAGCACAAAGAGTCAACAGTTGACTCCATTGAGGCTCGAACCCACTCCCATCATCCACGTGGGAGTGTTAACCGGGACACCGGATGTCACTCGACCACAAGATCTTTGGCAATATTGCAACATATCTATTAATGTGTTTTGTGTTGTTGTAGTATTAAAAGGAAAATGATTAAATTTGTGATAAAATGAGAAATATATATAGCATGTCTGCCTGTGGGCATAATGGTAATTACAGCAAATGTTGACAAAGTTAGGTGAACCATGCACGCCCTCTATAAATAAGCATCAAAACCAAATACAGGATGGTAAGAATTACGTCTCATTTAATTTATTCATTCCCTTAATTGCGTTTGGCAAAAAGTTTGCTTGGTTTATGCAAAAGCACAAAGATGGTGATGACCCCATTTCACGGCGGAAGCACCACTTCTGCTACGGCAGTCTCGCTGGTATTGACGCTGTTTTTGATTCTTGATTCTCCG